>JAMZAV010000289.1:0-600000 GCA_024449915.1 Sweltsa coloradensis | reverse complement strand
CAGTGACTTACTTGATTTGGCTTCTGAAAAGTATTTTAAAAATTTCATAAGGTAAGTTAAACTTATGCCATTATAAGCAAAATAATGAAATTAATGATTTTTTTTTTTGGCTTCTAATAAACATGGTAGCGACAAATCCAAATAGCATGAAAAGGGATTTTTTTTAATCGACTTAAGCTGATTGGCTTTTGAGGGCCATATTACTATTAGAAAGATGCACACTAGACTGACAATACAGCCAACTAACAATACCAACTGTCATAATTTCTTCCCAGTTCTCACCAAGTCATTTAGCTGATATTGTGATTATATTTCTTTAATATACATTTTTGTAATTTTGTGAACATCACGATCAAATTGAATTGTCAGAATATAACAACCCTATGTCATAAAATATTGGTTGATTTTTGATAGCTGAATTTAGGCCTGCAGTTACTACTTGTGCTTAAATTTAATCCACTGTCTTGCTACTGAATTAAAGCTGACTGAAATATGTTTTGTTTTACTTATTCAGGACAGGCTTGTTCCGATTCAGTTAATTATTTCATCAAAGATGATGGCAGAATAACACACTTGACGGCGCCGTCTCTACACAGGCGTAAGGAGGTGGAAGGGTTCTACGAGTGTCGGGTGCTGAAAGAAGGGAGGGAAAGCATTCTCGTTGCGTACGGAGTCCCGTTGCTGGAGCCCTATCTAGGTAACTAACAGTTTAAGATGTGTAAAAGCGATGAATACAAAGAAAGCGTTAGAACCACCGCCTGCTCGAATGGGATGAACCCAAATAGACTGCCTGTTTTGTGAGCCAACATTTCGGTCCTAATCACAGTCGATGAAAGAAGATTTTTGCGCCGTAACTAGCACGCTCTGTTGAGTATATGAAGAAACATGTCAGGTTTTGTTTACCGACACACAGTCACACACACACAAACAGTTCAAAACAGTTAGACACACAGACAACCAGAGATCTTAGATAAAGGTTTTTAGTTGGAGCTTCTTTGCAACTTCAAATTGTTTGGCGCAAAGAGGCGCCGTAGCTGGCGCTTTCTTGCGGAATTCTTACAAAGCTCTGTCTTTTGTTGGTCAATTACTTAACATGGGAAAATGACTCACAAAACAGGCAGTCTATTTGGGTCCATCCAATTCGAGCAGGCGGTGGTTAGAACAATTTGCAAATGTTCAAAGTCATCGATATTTAGTTTATGTATTTATTTTTATTTTAATCTCAAAATAGGAAATCCGATAGAACTGAAAGAAATAAACTTATTGATCTTTATTTTCTTTTGAACAGAAATTGGACTTGCAATGATTGGTGCAAATATGACCTACAAATTGAAAGGTAAGTCTGAGTAGGCCTACTTGTTTGTTAAGCATCTATTTACTGCATTTTTGTTATTTCATCAATCAATAATAGTATAATATAAGTTCCTAAGCTTAGCTTTGACACAAATGTTTCTTGATTAAAAGAAAATACTATGTACATGCATTTTATCATACGGACTTTTTATTTTTTATTTTCATTAAGGCAGTTAAAACATCGTCAATTTGGTTGTCGTTCTATGACGTTAACCAAATTTGTCATTTAATAATGATTGCTATCTAAGGGAATGTTTCAAAGAGGTAAGTGTTCACTAGACTGGACTGGCCTACCCAAACGTACCGCATTATTTTGTGCGAGTGCGTGCACTCGTGAAGCATTGTTCACTAGCTACACAGATTTCCAATGACTCATCAGGCCGTCCAAACGCAGCGGAGAAGTTGCGAGAAGGGCGTATTGGCCGGAAACTGGTGCGGAGTAGTAAACACGACACCACATCTCTCGTGAATGTTAACCTTATGAGTACCTACAGTATCATAATACAAAATGATTGATGTTCCCATTTTAGTCTTCTACATAATTTAATATCATCACTGTATGAACTATGAACTATGTATGAACTCAAAGAAAATCAATTTGTATTATAAACTGCAATTAACAAGGTCTTTAGGGTCATATCTGTAATCGTGGAAGAGAGTACGGACGTGGTGTCACCATGAAACCTCCCCAGGCAAGAACTTCGTCCTATCAACAAGGATATTACTATCGGAGTTGCAGATTATGGAATGATTTGCCGGTGGACATCCATGAACTACACACTCGGAGCCATTTCAAATCTGCACTAAAAAATTTCTTTTCTGGTGTATCCTGATAATTCTATTCTATAATTCACAATACCATTCATGTTTGTCATTATTTCATCACTCACTTTTAACATGTCTAAACACACGTTGTTTTCTATTATTGTATAATGTATTTTTAATTAATTTAATTGCAATGTATTAGTATAAGTATTGAGTAGGTTGCTAGACACTAAATTGTGAATGGGGCTATGCCCTCTTTTAGCAACCTATAACACATCAATGTGTTAAAACAATAAATAAATAAAAATAAATAAATTGTTGAAAAAGTTGAAAATTATGTACCTGTATGACATAAGTTGGTTTCTTTCTAGGTCTAGGAAGTTTGCTTGGCGTAGCCATTACAGTTCTCGGAATCCTGGCAATTATGTTCGCAATACTTTACCTGATCTTCATATGCTGCATGTGCGGTGACGATGAAAACACGTAAGTCCGACAATCAAATATACACATTTCAAAAGTTAAAAAAGCAAAATAATGTGCAACTGAAGAATGCTTTGCCTCATAACACTGTAGTAGTGTGAATTTAATGGAGTCTGCTTCAATATATCATAATTTCATAATATTGCCTTAAGCTATCATTGGACAGAGGAATATTCATATTTAATTGACAATTGTTTGTTTTTCTTATCACCTGGTCTTACCTACAATGCTGCTCAAAAACTGTCATCACAGCTTGCATGTGTCATATTCCATGGCTAGAAAAAAACATATTATAAATAATTAAAAACATACTTGGTCTGAAGAAAACAGAAAATAAATGTCAATAAGGCCATAAGCGTAAGATAATAATAATAATAATAAATGGTTTATTGTCAAAGTATCTACATTTTGCAAGAGATCAGGGACCCAAGTTTTGAAAAATGCGTTTGCAGCCACAAGCCACCGTCAAAACGTAATTCCTATCCCACCTCATTTCGGTGACTTGAGTAAATTGCTAGTTTTGAAATCAAAACGTACGTTGTGGGATAGACGGGTGTTGCTGTTAGTCATCGTTGCGATTGTTCCGAAAGAGTCAAAGCTTTGTGAATGTAAAACATCCCCCAACCAATCAGAATTGCGTATTATTACGCCTAGCGCTCTAGCGCTAAAAAAAGGAACCATAGTGAAAAACATTGCCTACGATTACGTTGGCTGTCATTAGTGTAGAATGTCGATTCTCGAGTGTATAATGATACATAGTAAGCGCAATTTAAACAAAATAGGTAATACATGATATACAAAGATAACGGTTCAACATAAACATCCATTATTTTCTTTCTAACAATGTGAACTAACGAATGACAAATAATAAATCAAAGTCACGGCCATCTATAATGAAAGCATACATTTCCTGAAATAACAAAAGATTCGTAAGTGAATCATAGGGGCGATGACATACATAACTTATCATCAAACCACAAGCTTTTCGGCCGTGGGTGGAAACGTACGTTTCGAAACGTGCGTTATGATTTCAAAACTACAATTTGGTCCAAAACATACGTTTTGGTAGTCACGTGACCCTCCAAGTCACTCGTTTTCAGAGGTGACTGCAAACGCATTTTTCAAAACTTGGGCCCCAGGCATTTACAGATGTACAGACAATATGGTCATGAAATACAGTTTCATAACCAAGAAAAGAAAAACATAAAATATAAAATAGACAATAATAATGCCAACTTGTATGTTCCATCAGATTATAATGATGATATTGATAGGTAGTCAAGAGTAAGTCCCTGATTATTTTAACTAGGAAAACGCTTAAGTCCCGCCGTGTTGTTGGATGAGCGTAATTGGGGCATTGAGTTGTTAAGTGTTATGCGGATTTTCTGTTGTACTGTGAAAAAATCATTACTAAGTTGATTTTTTTTAAATTAATATAAATTAAATAAAAAAAAAACTTTAATTTTTAATTTTTTTAATTGATCGTAATTTTAAAAAAAAAATAAAATCGTAAAATTTCAATTTTCATGACAAATAATTTTTTGATTGCGCTCAGATTTCACACGAATATATAAATTCATGAAATTAAGGTTCTGTGAAAAAATCATTACGATCGGATAAAGCATGTAGGTGCTATAAGCCAAAGAAAATTTAAAAAATCGAAAAAAGTCCTAAAATTGCGATTGTTAAAGAAATTTATCTTTCGATAACGCTCAAAATTCACACGAATATATCAATTCATAAAATTAAGGTTGTGTGAAAAAATTATTACAATCCGACAAAGCATGCAGGTGTTATAAATCGAAGAATTTTGTTAAAAATCTAAAAAAAATCGTAAAATTGCGATTTTCATGAGAAATAATTTTCCGATTGCGCTAAAAAACGTGGCAGTTCTAAGTTCAGAGATTTCAAAGGTCTCCATAAAATTTCATCGCAATCGGAGTATCGGTTTAGCCGGAATCGTGCGGACAAACAGACAAAAATACGAAAGAAAGAAAGAAAGAAAGAAAGAAAAAAAAACATTCCGGAATTTTTTCTCCAGTGTAGTAGAATGGAATCTTCGCTTCGCTCGCTACGCTCATCCAATAATGCAGAATTATATGGATAGGTATATAGTAAATAAACACTAAGCATTAAACAGTAATGTTTCCTCGTTTCAATTACTAGATTGTAGTGCCAATATTTAGCCTTCAGTTATGTTCCGTTAAAGAGAGTTTAATTCAATGTTGTTTAGATGCTGGGACTATCTTTGTCTCCACCTCAACTGGGGTGGTAAACCGTTGTCTCGAGCGAGTTCTTGGACTATTCCGGTGGAGCGTCTGTGGAGTCGCCATGGAAAGTCCGGTTGGAGTGCGGAACAGAGTGAAGACAGTCGCAACGCAAGGAGTTTTTGGAGCTGCAAGTGCATGAGCAGCGACAGTCACAATGACAAGAGTGAAGGGAAGGAGAGTAAGAGTGATGGGAAGAAGAGTAAGAGTGATGGGAAGGAGAGTAAGAGTGACGGGAAGGGGAGTAAGAGTGACGGGAAGGGGAGTAAGAGTGACGGGAAGAGTAGCAAGTGTGACGAAAATGGTCGCTGGAATGTCCACTACAAGAGCGACTCTGAATACAGCACCGAGCCTATGCTACCTCCGGTTCCCTCACGAGAAGACCACTCCGAGGTTTGTCTGGACTGTATTAATTTATTCATTCACATATTTAGCAAATATTCCTATAGCTGTTAGCCTATTTTCAATACACAAGTTAAGTTACTATTTAATAGGTACACTACAAAATTGTAGGCCTACAATTTAATTTGTTACAAAAAAGCTAACAAATTAATAAAAAAATGTAAAATAATAAATATAAAATACATAATTGGATGAGCAAAGCGAAGACTTCAATTTGACTTTCTGTTTTTTTGTTTGTTTTTTTACTTACATTACCCCAAGAGAAATAGCTCGGGTGTTTTGTTTTTTGTTAGTTTTTCTGTCTGTTTGTTCTCACGCTACCGGGCAAACGGCATATGCGATCTTGATGAAAATTGGAGGGGACCTTCGTTTTCTCTGAACTTAGACTTGCCACGTTTTTGGGTACAATCGAAGAAATATTTCTCATGAATATCGTACTTTTACGATTTTTTTTCGATTTTTAGTGCGATATTTTCGTGACATTTGGGCCGATTCTGACCAAACGGGTGGGGCTTCAACGTTCATATTTTACATGGACATTAAGGTTATGGTGATGTATTGCTTTTTGAAAGAAAAAGTTGAAAAAATTATCCAGAAACCATATAATTAAAGGTTTTAAATTAAGTTTTTTGAGGTATTTAATAACAATTAAGAAGTAACACTAGAAACTTGACAGCAATCACCTACAATGCGTTCAAAAAGCACTTGATACGTAAAGAGATCCCACGCCAACTAAAAACTTACAAAAAAGCTCATCCTTCAACGCGACTAAAAAAAGCTTTTTCGAAGCTTCTTATTTATATAGAATATATAAAATAATTATAAAAATTACTAAATTTACAATCACACAATGGAACAAATGCAAGGTAAGGTAAGGTAGCAATCTTTAAACTTTTGCAGGGTAAATGTTTTTCATTCTTAACTTGTGCCTATGTTATTCCAGAACTCTGACCTCCCCCACGACCCCTCCTCTTCCGAGAAGGTGGACATCACAATGCAGGTGGGCCTGTTTGAAGTGGACGGAGACATGTACGACACGCCCAACTTCGTCGGCGACCCGTTGAACTCTCGCTTCAGTCCGGATTCCGGGGACGCCCATCCGGACTTTATGCCCGACCTGGAGTTCGACTTTGCATTCCGACGCCTGGACGACAGCAGGTATTATTCTTGTTTAGGCGGTTCAATGAATTTCGTTCAAGATTCCGTGAATTCAAGGACAAAAAATAATTAATGTGACAGAGGTATTGTTGTACTTTATTATCTTTGCACATTTTTATTGAGTAATTTCCTTGAAGCGAATGAATCTTGAACGAAACATTGAACCATCTAATTGAGGCTTAACACCAACAAAATCTTGTTTTAAATGGGTGGTGCACTCGCTGGAAAGACTTTAAGAAGCTTGTACTTATAAGAAGTCTTTGGATGCTAATAAAAATGGAAAAAATGAAATAAGCTGTATTGCTTAATTTTAAAACTAGATTTAATAACATCCTTGCTTTGAAGTTGAACACACATAGTAGCACAAATGTAGTCAGCAGAGTTGTTCAAGCAAATGCAAATATTCATCACAATTTTGTTTAAATGTTGGCAGTACCAGTATCAAGTATCAACCATTCTAATTTATTATAGATACACACACAATGACAAATGTTGCTTACCGTATTGTTCCGAATATAGCACGACCTCGAATATAACACGACCCCCAATTTTTCAGAATCATTTCAAGAAAAAAGAAAAAAAATCAAAGAAAATTAAAATGTACATGAAACACTTGCAACAAAACATTTTGAACAATGTTAGGGCCTAGGCCTATGGTTTTTAACAGGGTAGGGCCAAGGACAAGCTCACATGTCAACCACAGTTCACCAGTCTGATTCCTGGTCTTCATTGTTTACGTCGTAGGCCTAGGGCCTAGGCCTAGCTCCTTCGCAATCCCTTGCTGATTTGTAAGGCAGAGGAACCTTTCTTTTCCACGCGATCAGCAGTCTTCATTTGTTCATCTTGAGCCATTTCATCTTCTCCTTCATCACTCATTATTACGTTACGTAGATTCTTAGCAACGTAGATAGACAACCCCGACGAACAAAATCTATGTAGGTCAAGCTAGGTCACGATGTGATCACGGCCGAGGATTCTGACGACTAGCAGACAGTTTCGCTCAAGGTTCGGCCGAGTTCAGTGGCATCGAGTGGGTGGGCGGGGCGAAGCGCAGCAGACGATGCGCTGGAGTTGTATAGAGGCATGGCCTATGTTCAGGCACTATTTCAAATGCAAGCGCGCGGAAATAACGCAAGTGCTGTTTTTGAGATTGTATTTTCGGAAAAAAACATCGCGCTATATTCGGAACAATACGGATTAATCCTTGGTTTTTAGCCCTAGACTCCGGACCTGCTCACACAAGTAGGATTTTTGGCTTGTGAGTTACTCTCAACGTGATTCTTGTAGGATTATATTTCTTTCTAAAGCAAAGTTTAACCAATTACTAATCATTCATTGGAATTTTGTACTCAAACTGGTGTTGAGTTGAAAAAGTCATTATTGTATTTCGTTCTCCTGGGATCATCTGTTGCTTTACAGAAAATGCAAACTTTGCTTTGCTGTTCACCTTTTGGACGGGGAACTGTAAACTAACCCGCCACTATATAAATAAATACTAAATCGTTAGCTAACTCGTTCTCCATTTCCACACAGCTACTCGACAAGCGAAAAGGGTGATACAAGTAATGCAGTCATCGAATGTCAGATACCAGAAAGTCTCCTGAATCCACAAGCGCATTCGACGCATGGCAGCAGTTGCCCGTGCAACTTAAAACAAACCCCGTCAGTAACGAACTTAAAATCACTGTCGATTGTGGGAGAGGCACGGGAAACGGGGCGCTTTGGAGAGTTTGTACATTGCACAGACAGTGACAAGGCGATCCAGAGTAATGGTGGTAAGTACTATGCAGTTACTAGTATATTTACTTAGTCTTTACTAGTCTACTGAGTACATGCTAAAAATTGAATATTTTTTTTCCATGCCAATGTTGAGAAAATACAGTGTACTTTTTTTAATTCCAGCACATAGGCTGTCCTCAGGAAAACTGTCCGAGCATTTAATTGACATAGATGCATCACTGCGGGACGTTCAGTTGGAGAATCTGAAGAATCGGAGACAGAACTATCGGTAACATACCAAACAGGTGGAGGGTGTGTTTCAATGTAATAAAACATTTTAGTTGGGATAGACTGGTGGTCTTATTTATATCTTAGCATGCTATAAAGTAACTGAATAGTAGTATACTTGCTCCAACGAAAGAATGCAGATGCTTGGTAGTGGTGGGGGTAGAATGAATGCGCGGTAAAAGGAATGTCATCTTTGTGTATGAAAGAGAAATATCTTTTACCAACGCAAGCAAAAATTATCTGTGCTAGATCACAGAGTTCCTCCGTGTGCAAGATCCACGCTGAGCTAGCGTGAATAGAATTGACAAAGTTGTTATGTTGGGAAAAGAATTTCGAGCCACCTGCATTCTTTCGTTGGGACCACTATAGTAGTAGTAGTATTGTGTTGTAGTAATACTACCTAGTTAAATGTATTTTACCTGTCCCAAGACCGGACAGGTCGGAGGACAGTGTAGGGCTATGGACAGGTTCATACCCTCTTTAGCCTCTCATATAGCTGAGTATAATAATGTTAACTAGTAACACAAAAAACATGCATCAGTAAGGGGAAAAGTACAGGACGGCACCTTATCTTAAAAACTTGAGTTACCTAGCTTGCGCTTGGCAAACCTTTTTCAAGATGATGGCCTAAAAAGTGTATATTTTTATCTGGCTTCCGCATGCCACTTCAACTTGAACTAATAAGAGCATTTTTTCAGCACTTTGTATCATTCATACTTATTAGACGAGGGAGCGCAGCAACTTGAGTCTTACAATTCAAGTCAAACTTCTGTGATTCTGCGAGTATGCTGGAAATCAGCTGAATCGCTGAACCGATTGCACTGAAATTTTAAACAGACATCCTGTACGAGTTAACTTAGAACTGCTTAACAAAATTAGCAAAATCCGTTGCGAAGAAATAATAAATTTAAAAATAAAAATATGCATTTAAACATGTTCTCTATTTTTTAATACCATCTAGAAATAACAAAATCTATTCCGACCGTTGTTTGAACCCGAGTCTCCAACATTCCTGGTTTAAAGGCGTATTAGCCAACTAGACTAGGAAAACACCCAAGTCGTAAGATGAGTGAGCTACTATGTGTTAAGTACCCGAGAACATTTGCATTTAAGTTGCTTGATATAATTCACCACTCAAGCCTATGCCTAGCCTAGGGAGGAAAGACCCATGCTGTCTAGATCACGCCTTAGGTAGGGGGAGGTAAGGGAATGTTACCCGGTACTCAACACATGGCTCACTCACTCATTTAACAAAGACTTTGCCTTCCTAGTTAGTTTTCTTTCAAATGTATGACATTCAATAGGCTACCACAAGTGAAGCACAGGAACCAAATTCAGTGCATATTGCAAGAATTGCATTGGCCATTTGAATAATGTTGTTTATTCATTGTATTCTTATGTTTTGATCATACCTGCCAAGTTTTGAATTCTCAAATTCGTAAAAGTCCCCAAACAGACTTATAAGGGGCAATCGAGGTGGCGTGGGCAACCGGGGGGCCTGGGGGCAAGCCCCCCAGCAAAGTGGGGGGTCCGGGGGCTTGCCCCCCGGATTTTTTTTTACAATCTTGGTGCAATTTGGTGCGTTTTAGTGAGTTTTGGGGACACTTTAATCATTCTTTTTTTTTCTCGGCATGTTCGATGGAGGGGGTAGGGCGGGCGGGCCGTGAGGGGGAGGGGGTTACACATACCAAGGAAGGCAAGAAACGTGAAATCTCACGGCGTGCCAGTTTTAAATATAAAATAACGTTTTTGTAAAAAAAAAAAAAAAAAAAAAAAAAAAATTGAAAATTTTTGAAAATTGAAATTTCGTAAAATTGACAGGGCAATCGTAAAATCGTAAATGACTACCGTTTTTCGTAAATTTTACGAATAATTTGTAAAACTTGGCAGGTATGTGTGATCATTAGTCGACCGGACGGTTTTTGCCCCTCTTGGCCGGTTGCCGGTCAGACCCTTGGACCGGCAATAGTGTTGCTGTTTTTTAAATGTAAATTGCAATTATACTAATAATACTGATTCTGATTCCATCTTGTTTGGCCCATGATTCCTATTTTAAATACTGGTACCTACATGGTTGGCTTAGTCTGCTTTAAATTTAATGTTCCCCACTGAAAATCTTTGTGACTGAATGGATGCTCTAAATATTTATTTATTTATTTTCTGCTTTAAAATTATCAGTATGCATATTCATTTTGGTATGATAGGGCTTATATCCAGGTTAGGCTTAAATAAATATGTGTACCATTTCTTGCGGCACAAGCTTATATGAAATTTGTACTTCGTAGTTCTACAGTAACACCTTAATATCCAAACCACTCTTATAATTATAATTAGCAAGTTGACTTTTCAATAAATTTTAAAAACGCTAAATGAATGTAATTTGTAAATCTGCAAATTTAGAATTGTGAATCAAATATTGTGACTTATGTTTTTTACTGCTTGATCAAGTCCATTATCACATCATACCAGAGATCAAACAATAAACTCAAGTCATCAAGAGTAATCCGTAAGCTTACAAACCGTATTTACTTGATTATAGTAAGCCATCGACTCGAGTAATCGCTGCACCCCTATTTTGGCTATTCAACTTTAAAAATTACAAATACAATCGACAAAAGGCTGCACATAATGGCTGCACCACACTTTTTAAACTTGTGCCTATTTGCATAAATACAGTAATCAGAACTGTAAAGTGCCAACCAAGCACAATTGGCATAGCATAAGCATAGCGCAACGCAACCACAATTAAAATACGGTATAATAATGAATTCTTGTGCTGGGCCTTACGCTATGCTTTTGCTTACGCTAATTGTGTGTACAAGCAGCTAGTTGCATTTATTTATATTTCCTATGCTACGCTAATATGATAGCAGAATGTGCCAAATATAATGCCTCACACAAGCAATTTGACCTCCCCAATCGTATAACAAACTTCTATCATATGATAACAGCAACAAACTTTCTAAATTTCTTATTCATAGTAATTGCCTAACCAAATTTAATTCACATCAAACACATTTATTTTTTTATTGAAATAAATAATTTTTCTTTTGCTAGCCTATTACTATCATCTCTCAAAATCAATATTAATCATTAAACAGTAAACACACCATAAACTCATTTCATTAACTTAAAATATCACAGGCGGTGCAATATGACCCAGAGCCGGTTAAAGCGCCATAGTTTCTCACGTCTATTAACCCGTAGTTGTGTAGGATTAGGAATAAAATGAAATAATTCAACCACAAGTTTATACAAACCAATACATACCATATTTTTATTGGAAAGAGTTGAATGACAAATCTATAATCAATACAATTCATTTGTAAATATCTATCCTCCAATCACATCCTCTCTGTGAAACATCATTTACGGGGTACATTATTCACATGTAGGTATAACTGAACTAAAATCACAGTTAATAGCTGGAAAGTACATTAACAACACGAGTGTCCTTTATGATTTATATTTTCTTAATTTATGATTTACTAGTACTAACTACTTGTAAAGGCAAATTTTTACATTTGGCAATATGTATACAGTATGTATGTACTCGTTAACAGTGAAAACAGTATAGTGGTCGCAATGAAAGAATGCAGGTGTCTCGAAATTGTTTTCCCAACAAAACAACTTTGTCAACTCTATTCACGCTAGCTCAGCGTGGACCTAGTACACGGAGGAACTCTGTATCTAGCAGAGATAATTTTTGCTTACGTTGGTAAAAGATATTTCTCTTTCATACACAAAGGCGACATTCCATTTACCGCCCATTCATACTACCCCCACCACTACAAAGCATCTGCATTCTTTCGTTGGAGCAAGTAGGGTACATATTTTAATACTGAAATTGAAATACATTTAATGATACGTGTTATCAAACTCTGTTCCAACACGGGTCGGGAGGAGACGTATCATCAGTTTACTTAGGGCTATGGACCAGAGTGCTTGCTAGCCAGGCATTGTATCTTTGCTGTCTTCTACGACAGACCGACGTGTAAACCTAATCGTAATCAGTTAAATTTAAATTCATCAGTTTAATGGGATTCATGTACACAATTCAAATTGTGTGCTGGATCAAGCACATCACATCCTTTTATTGAATTTTAAATTGATTGAGTTGGTAAAATTGATATAAATAAAAACTCCCAAATTGTGCTAAAAACTAAATGCATAACAAAATAATAATTAATAATAGTCCGTCAACCATATAGGCCTATATACCAGAATACTTCTATGTCTATATGAGTGTAATAATAAATTGTATGTGAAACGGCAAAGTGCGCAATTACACAGTTTTGCGTGGTACATATTTACCACTCTTATTAACATGGCACTATGTCCTTAAAAACATCTACACTTCTACAGTGTAATAATTACGGGTCGCAAGAGCCAATAAACCATTTTAAAAAATTGTATAAAATGCCATCATGCATAAAAAAATCAAAATCTAGTTCCTAGAACACTGACTGTGATAGGACACAAGGTGGCACCAATCAATAAATATCTCAACACTGGATACGGTCCCTACACCTAAAGAAACGGAAGCTTCATGATAACTTGAACATACCACAACTGTAGTATTCAGAAGGGTGCATATTACTATTTGGAAAGTTGGCAAAAGGTTGAAAATGCCTAATCTAACACCTACACTACAGTATCAACTACGTATATCAAGGCAATGAATTTTGTTTCTCAACATAGGGCCTAATTTGTCAGTGTTAGTTATTTCAGAAAAAATCTTCATTACTTAGTATTCTCTCTTGGTATTCTCACCATTATGCTTTGCCTTTTCTCAATTCATTTTTTAGAGGCGAGCTTTGGAGGTTGTCGTCGGGGAATTTCCCCATCCCTTTAACATAACTATCTCCCCAACGTATGACACAGACAGGCTCGTTGGTCTTGTTGTTAGCGTATCTGCTTCCAATGCAGAAGGTCCAGGGTTCGATTCCCGCTAAAGTCAGAAGTTTTTTAACTTCTGATTTGGACTTCAGTCCATCAGTTCTTGTCTTAGGAGTTTGTAAACGGTGACTTTGGAGCCGTCCTAGCAACGAAGCACATAATAAATTTCAGAGTTGTTCTGAATCGGCCTTGTTGATTCTGGCGTTGATTCGCGGGTGTTCGCACTGTCCATACCACTGATTGCTATATTTCCTATTAAGTTATCGATCTTTGGTTGGTTATCGTTCACTCGTTGATTGCGTCGGGGCCTGCAGGGTTGGCTTGGTCGCTTTGATTTAAAGTCCCCCACTGAAAATCAGTTATATAACTGAGTGGGTAGACTCTAAATAAAATTTATTTTATTTATTTATTTATAACCAAGATGTTGGGGGACCCCCAACCCCTGCACACCTCCTGTCTACGCCTGGCCTGATTTTGTCACTTTCCTTTCCCCGCCCTTCCCTTGCCTGGTTCAGACCAGCACAAGCCTGCCCTCCTAGTTCCCCCACGTCTCCCTCCCCCTTACGCCCTGTTTAAAAAATATAGAGGGCACTTGGTGAAGTGCCCTTTAACCCCATTATCTAACTAACTAACTAACTCCCCTTTCCCCTAGGCAAAAGTGCTGCATTATGACCTAACGGTTGACACCTTAACCCCCCCCCCCCCTTAAACTTAATTTTTAAAAATTACTATCAGTAACACCTTGATAGTTGATGATGATTTTTGTTGCTTAATGTCTGTATGAAACTAACAATGCACTAAGGCTATTTGAGATAATGAGTGGTGATAAGATGACGATGTTCGAAGGACCATTACAACAACGCATGCCTTATGCGTGGGATTCGAATCCACGTCTTAATAGAGCCATATGCTTTGGACCAGCACTCTAATCATATGTCTCACTGCATAACTCTTGATGTTTTAACATACATGTGTGTTACTAAATGTTCATAAATAGAATTACATTAAATAAAACTCATTCCGAGTCATAGTCCGTACTATAGCAATGACATCAAGTACCCCAGGTTATCCGAATCCAAAACCTGGATACTACCCAGATTTTTCTTTTGAGTCAATTTTATGCACAAATATGAGTACGTAATAATAATACACGCTGTTAATTTGTGCGGTCAAGTTCCACGGACCTGGTGATCTGTACACGACACGTACAATAATTTTGTATTCCATTTTCCATTCAATTACCGTAATTTACCCAATTATAAGCTGCTATCGAGTAATGGCCGCACACCACTTTTTAAAAAAATTATTTACAAATATACCCGAAGCCGAGGCCTATACTCACAAAATACATTAGTCAATAATTACTACTACTTAGTAAAATTGAAAATAGACCTAGGGTACGCATATATTTACCGTTTACGTAATTTTAGCAATGTATGGTATAAGAATCCAGATTTTGTAGACCAATTAATCATTATGTTCGGTGTAGATTGGGCCAATATGGACAATTTTCAATGCTAGTGGCGCGACACAAATAGTAGCACACATTCACATTGCATTAGAATTTAAGTTGATACGTGATCCGAATTTGGGATGAATCCAAGAAGAGTTGGAATCGCTCTCGAATTTAACTAGACAATGTCATTGCTACTATGTAGTAGTCGTACATACTATTATACAATTTACAACATATGTTATTACTGTACTTAGTTCCAACTACAATCACAGATATTGCTTTAAGTGTATCAGGAAATGTGGCATAGGAAAACTTAAGCTTGTCAAGATGTTGAATAACATTGATGTCATACTATCTATAATGAAGTAATCTTACATAGTACATACTAGAAATAATAAATAATTGCACACACACACAGAACAAAGAACAAACACAAAGTACAAACAGTCCAGGCCATGTTTTGCAAAGTAATAAACTATAAAGGGAAGTAGGCCTAAAACAATGGCATGTCTCAATCACTGCATTTATCACGGTCATCTAATGCAGTTTTTTAAGCTAAAACAGTTTCTATATTATGATACGTTTATCAAGGAAATGTAAACCAAACTAAAAACTATGACGGTAGGTAGTTAAAAAGTTTTAAGATCTTCATTCTTCCGACATCGGATAGCGTTAACATCGTGTAAAGTAGTGCACTATTGGCTAATTGGCACACCATTCAACGAGGTGGATAATCGGATTGTCAATGCTGTTTTGGGGATAACTTCGGTTAACCTGAAACTGGTTTTGATTCGGTTTTTATCAAGATCAGTTTCAACTTTTTCAGCCCGTGTTAGTACTAGTTACTAGACGAGGGTCGTGTATCGTTGTCGCTCGCAGTCCCCCATCCCTCACTGTTAACCGATAGACCGGTACCCTATAGTGACCTTGAGCGGGAGCCCTTACAAATAAAATAACCACACAAAACTATCCCTTTTATACTACAGTACCTGGTATGTCATAATGCTATTGGCAGTATATTATATAGTAGTATTACATAAAACTTTGCCTAATGGCCACATACCACTATCTGAACTTGATATTTTAAACTAGTATAGGCATTCCTGTGGAGTTGCAGAGAAGAAACAAGAAGTAGGCTTACCACTTATGTTTGTAGACCCTTGACAAAATGTCATTACTCAGTCAGACTCTGGTATGATGCCAGCACTGGACTTCTTATGCCGTAAATCGTACTTATGCCGGTCAGAATCAAAATAAATTAATAAATGTGTAAGGCCTACTCAAGTAAAGTGTTTACGTAAAAACCAAGTTGCTACCTACTAAGAACATCAGGACAACTTGGACTTGGACAAATATTTGGCCTTGACGGGAACTATTTCAGTGGCTTCCATTCTTCTGGTGAGGCGCTTGTAGAATTGCTTCACTTCTGCGTTGGCCCACACTTGTTTGGGGTCGAAGTCTAGGACCCGCAGTGTGTGTATACTCTGAGCCCGCGACAACGCCACATAGGCTTGTCCGGCTTCGAACACTCTCGACAGCGACATCTCGACACAGTCCAGAGTTAGGCCCTGTGAAGCAACGACACACACAACTGTAGTATTACAACACGAGAAATACAAGACCAGATTGGGGTCGGATAACCCACCAATGTTCAGTTAATCAAGTGTACAGTGTCAACACCCAGATAGTGCATTTTCTTGTTAGTGTAACGACAGTACACCCGAACTGCCTTGCGATTACAGTTCACCGAGGAGTTTCTTACACAGTATCAGACTTGAAAGAGAAAACAGCAGAGCAACTACACGACTGAATTATCGTCGTACGAAGACAAGATAAGTAACTGCAGCCGCAATGAGTTTATTTCGGGAAGCAGCTCTCACACACTTTAATACTTGTATTGAAATAGGAACCTTCATGAGATATTCGTCTTGGATAAAGGAACAGAACATGTAACGACGGACGGATAATGGGTATTGAAAAGTTGCGAGCCGTAAACTTGTGCATCTGGCTGCCAACGGATACCAGTCCTGTCTACATCCCTTGATGGAACCGTATTTGCATGAACATTAATTAATTGCTGATTGTTGGTATTTATTTCTAAATAATGTGTAACCCTCTAATATGGGCATGGCAACAAGTAAGCATGTGCACACAAATGTACATTAATGCTTCACTGGAATTGTAACATTCAAATTGTTTTCACACACACACACCTGTGACTTGTGAATAGAGAAGGCCCAGGCCAGCTTGAGAGGCAGCTGTCTCCGAGTGGCCATGCCTCCGCCCGCCACCTTCACCGACCACCGCTCGTGACGCACGTGGATATCCTGGTTGTTGCAGAACCGGATCACGGGCAGACCTGAAGGGGAAACAAGTTTGTGAATAAGCAAGTGTGAAAGCTCTCAACCTGCAAGGGGACATGAAAACCTACAACAAAACATAGTAAAGGATAAATAATGCAATTTTTTTAAAATATTTATTTAAAAGCAGATTGCCTAATGGTATTCGGAAGGAATCAACAATGTCAATGTATGTCCCCTAGTTTGCTTGTGCATATAATTAAATAATGGAAATGAAACCAATTCGAAATAAGTAGTACCGATAGGCACTGCTTTCTTAACTTGTACCTAGGATAAGTTTCAACAAATTTGTATCTTCAACTGGTATCCTACCATTTACAATAGCTCATTGTCAAAGGAATATAATTCTGACTTGCAAAGTTTTCCACTTACAGACTCCTGTCCCGACCAGAGGGTCTTATCTCTCAATCCAAGATTGTCAACATACATATTGGAGACATTAACAAATCTTTCTCAGAATTATTTCAAGTCGGCCAAGACTACACAGCATTTCTGTTTCTCTTACCGTCTGTATCAAACGACTTGACCACTCCTCTCGCTCCGTTGACCAGCCCCGAACTGACGTTGGAATTCTTGACCAGCATGACTTGTGCACCGACCTTGAGAACTATCGTTCCGTTGACGGGCGTCATTTGATCTAGCTGAACACTGAGCTCTGGCATGCTGTCCACAGACTTGAACGTCTTTGACGCACCTAGTCAGCACACAAACAATCATATGTATGAACAAAATAAAAGGTAGAAATCGGAGCAAAGCTAGCTTCTCAATCTCAAGTACCAATTATTGGAAGTAATTAGCATCGTAACTGCCCGGGAATTTGGCGGAACAGACGGCCTATATAAATAATACCCCTCCAACTGACCACTGATCATTTTGAAATGCCAACCAGTAACCACTGAGTAACAGCACTGATGCCTAGTGGCATGTCCAGCTAACATCCACCTAACAAAGTAAAATTGACCAAAGTAATGACTTACCCGTCAGCTGCTCCAGCTTGCTCTTGTTAATTAGATCCGAGTCAGCCGTGTGACTACAGAGCCGCGTCGCGAGGATTCCATCCTTCTCGATCGTTTGATTGGCCGTATCGAGAAGCTTGGCCGTTATCTCTGGAGTTGCACTGTACAGAAAATAAAGGCTTACATGTAGGAGATTGTTTGACTTTGATATAAACTTTTAGACCTACTAGGCCTATTACTTCTGATGAGATAAAGTGACGGATAGTTTTAATTATCTCGGAAGTAAAGTAATGTCAAGTGGGAAGATTAAAAAGGAGATAAACATCAGAATACAATAGGCCAGCTAAACTTCTACCAGTGGGTGAAAAGCCTGGTGTGGGATAGGGAAATGAAATACCTCCCTATTCACATTCAGTGTCAGATGACACTACTATGAGACCTATTTCATACTGATCCTTAAAACTAGAAGAAGTCAGATGCTGGCAGCAGAGATGAGATTCCAGAGGAGCACATAAAAGGACAGAATAAGAAACACTGATATTGGAGAAAGGCTACGTGTAGAAAAGTTAAAGTGGCTCCATCGAGTGTACCAGCGGACTCAAGAGTATAATATTATTATTCAGTAACAGCTTATAAAATAGGGCCTAGTTAGTATTTTTTATATCAGATAATCTTACAACTGTAGTTTTTTTTACTACTGTAAGTATTAATTTATTTTTAATTGTTAATTTTAGGAAAACCTATTTATTTGCATCTTTTATTGGTACAGTTGCTAACTGACTACTTAAGTATTTGCCAACCTCGGAAATCGAAACGTCTCATCAAAATAACACGTTAATCACTAAATTAGGCTAATGGGCTAATGGCCGAAATAATGCTAAGTTCGTTAAACATTAAACATTCAATATGATTGGCTTTCATGTAATTATAAACAATAAATAGGGCCTATACGATATGTTATAGTTGGAAACTTCTTCTTGAGAGTTTAGCCAACCTGGTATTTGGCTTGGCAACATGGCACGGGCTGCCTTCTCATTCTGATCGAGTGTGGATGCGTCGAGAGAACTGCCACCTCGAAAGTGTTTCATACCAAAGTACACAGTAATTGCGTACACATGCTATGAACAGACGTCAATTACAATCAAGAAATATTGGCAGTAGGCTTTAAAAGTATTAAAAGTGTCCTAATTGCCATCACAAAACTTTTACGCTCGCTTTGAGTCGGCGTGCATATCTGCTGGGTTGAAGGAAACGGACGGATCGCTATGGACCATCTATGCTGTGTGGTCGCAGTTGGTCCAACGGTTAGCGCGCTCGTTTTGTAAGCGAAAGGTCGCCGGTTCGAGTCCCGGCTGCGAAAACTTTTTTACCTTTTTTTATTGATCCCATCATTATTGTTTACTTCTTATCGATAACGGGTTACGATTTTTATAACTTTTCATTTAAAATTACTCGAACACAAAGACATTCTTCCCTCAACGTTTCGCTATAGGGCTAGTTTTGGGTGTATAGTGTAGTCAAGAGTATTTGCTTTTACCGGCTTCAGCCTGCGCACTGCGCCCAATATTTAGTTTTTTTTTAATGTGGAATTTATCCAAATATCTTACATAGGCCCTATACATGACATACACCAGGAAAACGCTTAAGTCCCGCCGCGTTGTTGGATGAGCGTAATTGGTGAATTGAGTTGCCATTGTGTTATGCGGATTTTCTGTTTTTCTGTGAAAAAATCATTACTAAGTTGAAGATTTAAAAAAAAAAATTTAAATTAAATTTTAAATAAACTTGAATTTTAAATTTTTTAAATTAATTTCGTTTTAAAAAAGAAAAAAATCGTAAAATTGCGATTATCATTAGAAATAATTATTCGATTGCGCTCAAATTTCACACGAATATCTTAATTCATAAAATTATGGTTCTGTGAAAAACTCATTTAAATCGGATAAAGCATTGGTAAGTCGAAGAAATTTTTGAAAAAATCGTAAAATTGCAATTTTCATGAGAAATAATTTTTCGATTGCGCTAAAAAACGTGGCAGTTCTAAGTTCAGAGATTTTGAAGGTCTTCATAAAATTTCATTGCAATTGGAGTATCGGTTTAGCCGGAATCGTGCTGACGAACACACAATAATACAAAAAAAAGAAAAAAAAAACATTCCGGATTTTTTTCTCCAGTGTAGTGAAATGGAATCTTCGCTTCGCTCGCTACGCTCGCTACGCTCATCCAATAATAAATTGCCATATGTAGAACAGAAGTCTTTCAATATGGGAATAATTGCCCCAATTAAAATAATAATACTAAAAATTGTAAAGAATTTGTGATAGGTCCTCAATAATAATTACTTATAAACTTGCTCGTTATTCTGTGTATATATGTTATCTTAGTTTTATTTGTAAAACAGTTTTTACGACTTTTTTTAACGTTAATACATTCGAACTACGTGTTGTAATACGGAGAGGCAGCCAAACCCCAATTTTTAAATTTTCGCTCCCTATACTACTTTACAACGGAGTTCACTATCATTGGTCAATCGAGCGCGGTTTCGAAGAGGCGTCACGCAGCGTTGCCAAGCCTTCACCGTTGCTCCTGGTTGTTACAATTATATGTTGACTTTGGACGTAAAAATATCAAAATCCAGTATGGTAACATGTATTTTGCAAATACTATTTTTTTTCAGTGTTTAATTACCTGCAAATTGATACATAATTTAGTCATATTTCACTTGCGGTTCGTGTACTGTAGTGCCTTTTTGGTCGGAAAGTGTAGGGTTTTGCTCGCTTGCAATGTTAAAGGATAGGGATTTACTTGATTTTTATTTCGAAAAATCTCCGAAAGTAAGCTGATTTTGCTTGTTGTATTATTGAAAACCACACTATTAAGAGTATATATTATGAATTTCAGCCAAATTTCACTACGAGCAAGTTTCAACGGATCGACTTTAAGTGACAGGATGGGAAGGACACAGTTGACACAGTATGGACATATGAAACGAATGGGGTAAGGTAGGATGCCCAAGAGAATATATGAAAGAAGGATTGTAGAACGAAGAAGACGGGGGAAGCCAAGGAAGAGATGGAAGGGTACCATAGCAGGAGACTACATCACATCATAACTCACTACATCTATGCAATAATTAGATGTAGCCTAGGCCTAAGAAGACGTATATACCAAAAATGTTCCCACCTTCCCATGCGGATGTTCTGTAGAATATTGACAAAGTGGGGATCTTTCTGCCTGTGCACTTGATGCAGTTCAAACGAACGTTGGATGCACTGGTCCCACGCAGGACTCTGGAAACAGAAGCGCTTGTCCATCGCGGCCTGGTCTTTGCACACGGGCGCCAGTTGGAAGAAGACGCCGCACAGAATCAGCTGGATGCCGCCAAACGGTTTGTCCTGACCTCGCACAGCGCGAGCTACTTCCTCCAGTTTCTAGAACACGAGAGACGCCGCACAGAATCAGCTGGATGCCGCCAAACGGTTTGTCCTGACCTCGCACAGCGCGAGCTACTTCCTCCAGTTTCTAGAACACGAGAGACGCCACATTTCTTCACATAGACCCAACTTTTATCTTTTTCAACATAAGATGTACCAGGTATGTCTCAAACATCCCTACAAGTAACATGTCTTCTCTAACATACATAATGACTTAGTAACAGGAACACAATTAACAGATAGTGTAATGATTTATTCATTTATAAATACTAGGCCCTTCTATAGTTCGAAAGATATTTGTGCTCTAGTTAGGCCCGTTGTCATTCTTCTTGCCTCGTTCCCACCAATTCATTGAAAACTGCCCTCAGTTGTAGGCTGCTTCAGTTGCACTTCAAATAATGACTTTAAATAGTGATCGAACAAATCCGCATTGTTGCCACATGAGCATCATGTGTACATACTAATAACGTACCTCAAAGAATGCACCATCTACCATGGATATCTCATCGATCACCAAGTGCCGAACCTTCCTCCAGATTGCTTTTACAGCCGGCCTAGAAGCTAGCTCAATGCAGCGCTCGATAGGAGCTGTGCCTTTTCCTATGCCTGAAATTCAAGTAATATTAATAATGTTAATAACTTTGATTAACAACCTAAATCCCGGTTTCATTCCAGTACAATTCAAGTTGTTAACTTATTTATTATACGCCATATTCTCCAACACAATAATAAATAAATGTACAAAGAGGCTGGCAGAAAAGACTAAAGACCTTAATTCCACACAAATAGCAAGGAAGCAGGCAAATAATGTTATAAGTAACCTGTCTATGTAGGCCTATAGGATAATAGTAATTTAATCTGGTTTAACTAGTTAGCCTAGTACTAACCAGCAAAGGAATGCAGAGTAGTGCCTCCGATAAGGCAGGCGGCCACTCCTGTGCTCGCTGTTGCCATGGTTACGTCTGGTGGAAGAGCGGATATGATGCGGCGCAGCAAGAAGGACTTTCCAGTACCGGCACTACCTGAAAATCATAATTCATAATCATAATTTGGCTAGCAGAAGGGCTATAACAAAGGCTTACTAAAAATTGTAGTTCTTACCAGTAAAGAATATACTTGTTCCACTAAGTGCAGCTTCTAGAACGTTCTTCTGCTCTCGAGTCAAGTTGCTAACTGGGGCTATACACAACTTCTTAGATGCAACACCTTTTTTCGAATCATTAGCGTTGGTGTTTTTCATGTCTGCCAATGGTCGCTTCTTGGTGCCTGTCGGAGTAGTATCACTAGGCCTAACCTTTGCCTTGGCTTTGGCATCATTTAGTTCCAGCGCCGTTAGAGGGCTTATCTCGTCGGTTCCTTGAGATTTTCCAGACAACAATCGTGCACGAGCACCTACTTTTGTTTCCTTCGAATCACAGCTCATTTTGACATACATTGTTTTCAAGAAACCTAACAAGCTGACAGGTGGAGCATTAGATATAAAAAGTGTCATTTTTTGTTCCACGAATTTAATCGAGGCCTTGCCCTCGGTCAAAAACTTTTTATGTACACTTATCCCTGCCAGTAAATGCCTTTGCTTACTTTTGACTAAGTCAATTTCTAAGAAAATTTCACGAAATTCATTTCTTATCAGCCGCAATGTAACAGTCTTGTAATTTACTTTACGTAAAATAGAACCTTGTGAATTCATCCATTCACCGATCACAGAGCATGTTAAAAAACTCTGGTCATCACCCATTTTGATTGATTTTAATAGGCAAACTGTCGTCAGGAGACTTAGGGCTGAAACAAAAGGTCACATAATAACAACACAATAACATGCTATTAAGGTGTTTTTTATTGATAACTAGTGAACCTCACGGAGCAACCCTGCAACGTGGCGAAGTCAACCGTGAGCCAAAAACTGTGAGGCTGGGTCGAGCACTGTGCGCTCCACTTAGTTATTAAAAACGTGCCAGTGCGACCAGTTACTAAATAAACTGGTCGCACTGGCACGTTTTTAATAACTAAGTGATATATGATGATTGATGATATAATATTAAAAACCACTCACAGTAGGCCTATAGGCCTACCTAACCTTTACCTAGATGAATTTTATTTTATTTGTAGAAGAGGACAGTTATATAATCAGTGACGTTTCCTGCAAGCACGGCACAAAATAATCAAATGGTAAAAAAAAAAGTAGCTCCGCCCACACCGAGCGGATCGTGTCGCGTACGGTTCCAAGACGGGCTACTCGGACCTAGCCCATCCCGTGTAAAACACTGACGGGCGAACAAATTCGACCAAATACTTTGGGTATTCGACAGGATGGCAAAAATGACTAAATGAAATATATTTATTGGAACGATATCCTGCATCTATTTTACATGTGGACTCAATTGTTTAACTGGATTAAATTCAAACTACCCTATAGGTTGATAAACAGAACGACAGAGTAGGCCTACTTTTACGACTTTTGAATTCACTATATTTATGACATTAAATTTATTCCCCTAATAATAATTATTCATATTTTCTACATTAGGCCTAATGTTTTAGCATTTATCAAGAACATTGGTAGGATTCAAATCGGACAGGTTGGTCCTGGTAGTTCTCCGAGAAAAATGTGTGTAGGCCTATAAATATTATGAATTAATCTACTTGCCCCACCTTGGCATGAAACGCCAGTGGATATGATTATTTCTCGATTTGGATAGTCGGGAAACACTCCCGTAGGTGGAATTGTTAATATTTATTACAATTCAGAAATTAAAAAATCCATCCCGATCGGTAGTTTATTGGGCAATAAATACAATTTAACATTAGTTAGCCTACAGAGGATATGTTTTAGGTGACAGACCTGTAGCCCTACATTGGCTTAGTTACGATTATCAAACTTTTAATTGCCACACTATGTATGGCAACACACACCTAACCTAACAGAGGCAGTTTGTCCAAATTTTCTAGAAGTTACACGACTACCCTTTGAAGCCCCACCTCCAGCCAGTTTGCCAGACATATCATATCAAATCATTAATTATCATTATTAATTTAAACATTGATGGAATTGAGAAAAAAGAAGATCTGGACCTAAAAGAGCTGAAAATTCTGTTGATGGCACACTTGAAAGTACTTCCCTCTCAAAGAATGGGTGCACGTCTTTACAGATGGCTCCGAAGATAAAACCACCAATCGCTCCTGTTACGGCGTATCGTATACTGCCCTTTTTTTTAGGAGGCCACTCCTCTTGGTGCAGGGGCAACACGTTTTGATGCTGAAGTCGCAGCACTCGCCAGGGCAGCCCAGAAAATTGCAGAAATGCCAACCTTTCCGCTCAACAAGCATAAATTTGTCATCCTCTGCGACAGCATCTCAGCCATACAGTTTGTCACAAAAGCAGCTAATTATCCACCCTGATGTGCTGCTCTTCAAAAATCCGATCACTAGCCTCTGTCAACAAGACAGAACGCTTGAAGTTCAGTGGATCCCCAGCCACTGTCAATTTGTGGGGAACGAAAAAGCTGACTTTTTTACTTTTTAGCCAAAAGCGGCACCAAAAAGGATTCCCCACCAGCACTCTCTACGACATTTCACCATGTAAAAAGGAATATTGGCTTGATCATGGAAAAGGTCTTCACAGCACAGAAGAGGCTGCAACAATGAAATCTGTGTGGGATGATATCAAAAAAGGACCAGACAAAAACTGGTCTTGTAAAACTGCCATAGCCGAGTTCCGACTTGCAACAGGCCATGACGTTCTGCAACACCATCTGAACAGATTCAACATCACCACCGAACCGGCCACTTGTAAATTATGTTATTTTGAATCCCAAGACAGAGCACACCGCACATCAGAATGACATTGACTCCCTGCCTAATGACATGAGCAGGTCAGAGAAAGAAGCCATTTTGTAGGCCTACTGGATAGCAAGAAAGAAGAATGGCTGAAAAGCACCTCTCTGCACAGGAAAAAAAAGTGTGGATGTAACCTACCAACAGTGACATAATTGAAATAAATGATGATAAAGCTGATTAAATGTTAATGCACTATTGGCCAGCAAACAGTATAGGCCTAGTGGGAAGTTAACTTTGGACGAGGTTGCTGTTTTGTGTTTTCGGGCCTGGGAAATTCAGTTAAGTGCATCATAGCCGAAGTCTAGCTTAGTGTACGGTAGGCTAGGCTAAGTTTAAACTTAAACTAGCTCAAGCTTTCCGTTCCCATTCCTAGGCCTAGTACCGGGCAAATGTGCATCGACCTTAAATTGTACAACTAGGGTCTGCTGCTGCGTGATCTCAATTGCAACAATAATTGTTCCGGGCTAAAGGGGTAGGCTAGGCCTTTTCACGGGGACTGCTGCCAACTGGCTAGGCCCTAGGCCTACAATCGGAATGTCGGCGAACAAATGTGCGCATGCGGATGCGCATTGATTGCAGTCAGCAGTTTCGAAAATTCTCTATCTAGGCGCTAGGTAGGCCTAGGCCTACCAAGTAGCAATTGTAGTCAGCTGCAACCCAAAATTGTAATTGGCTCTTGGTCCTAACAATAACTGACTGGGACTGACTGCAGTCCCCAAATAAAAGGTAGGTAGGCCGGCACTTCTTTACCTGGGGGGTCCAACTTTTCAACAACGATTTTTTGCTGTTAAATTAACAAAAAAAACTTCAAAACCTTTAACGTCGCTATTTTAAACGAAAGTCCTTTGTCGTTTAAAGTACTTCATATTTAAAATAGCAACGTTAAAGGTTTGGTAGGTAGAGTATTTTTTTGAAAACGTTGCAAAAAATCGTTGTTGAAAAGTTGGACCCCCCCAGGTAAAGAAGTGCCGGTAGGCCTAGGCCCTACGGCCCTTAGGCCTACCCCTTTGAGGCTTCCAAGGTGTTACCCTAGGCCCTAGTTAGGCCTAGGCTACATCTACATTTTGCTAGGCTACCTTTTGGTGTGTGTCGTAGGCCTCTATCCTAGGATTGGTTTGAATAAGGCTAAGCTCAAGATCCATGACTTTCTGCGTAATTGGTCTTAGCGGTCAGGGACAAGCAAGAAACTACGATTTGATTGTCTTTCATACAGAATACAAATTAAATGGACAAAAATATTAGTGCCTCGGCCCCTGGCTAGGGGGGCCGGACCAACTTTAGGACCCCTACAAAGCAAGAGTAGGGCCTAGAGCCTCCTGCAAAAGGGCCCATCATTTTACAAATTCAATTAGTCCTAAAGGTCCTTTAAAACATGCTTATTTTAACTTACGTCTCAATTTCTTAAATTTAAATTCAATTTGATGTCGGTGAACTGTAGTGGCATGTCAAAATCAGATGATGTGCCAACCCGTCTGTTGTTTGGCGGGATCCGGAACCGGCAACGGTTTTCCATTGTTTTCTACACAGCTTGTAGCGCAACCTACTTGAAAATACGTGCACTATTCTACAAAAGTCGACTCTGTTGAAAACCTCCTTATCGATTGAGAATTTTTGAATAATTTTATGGTTTATGGTTTGATCCCGGGTTTGATTATTAAATGAACAGATAAAATAAACTAGGAAAACTCTTAAGTCCCGCCGCGTTGTTGGATGAGCGTAATTGGTGCATTGAGCTGCCATTGTGTTATGCGGATTTTTTGTTGTTCTGACAAAAAATCATTACTAAATCAATTTTTTTTTAAATTAAATTAAATTAAATTAAAAATTAACTTAAATTTTTAAATTTGTAATTAATCGTAACTTTTTTTTAAACGAAAAATCGCAATTTTTATAAGAAATAATTATTCTTTTGAGCTCAAATTTGACACGAATACATTAATTCATGAAATTAAGGTTCTGTAAAAAAATCATTACAATAGGATAAAGCATGTCGGTGTTATAAGTCAAAGAACTGTTATAAAAAAGAAAAAAACGTAAAATTTCGATATTCATGAGAAATAATTTTTCGATTGCGCACAAATTTCACACGAATATCTTAATTCATAAAATTAAGGTTCTGTGAAAAAATTATTGAAATCGGATAGAGCATATAGGTGTTATAAGTTGAAGAATTTTTTTAAAAATCGAAAAAAATCGTAAAATTGCGATTTCCATGAGAAATAATTTTCCGATTGCGCTCAAAAACGTGGCAGTTCTAAGTTCAGAGATTTCGAAGTCCTCCAGAAAATTTCATCGCAATTGGAGTTTTGGTTTAGCCGGAATCGTGCTGACAAACACACAAAAATACAGAAAAAAAAGAAAGAAAGAAAAAAAAACATTCCGGATTTTTTTCTCCAGTGTAGTGAAATGGAATCTTCGCTTCGCTCGCTACGCTCATCCAATAAATCGCCAAAATGTTCAGAATTATTTTCGTTTTTTTTATTTCATTGGATGAGCGTAGCGAGCGTAGCGAGCGAAGCGAAGATTCCATTTCACTACACTGGAGAAAAAAATCCGGAATGTTTTTTTTTTTCTTTCTTTCTGTATTTTTGTCTGTCTGTTAACACGATTCCGGCTAAACCGATACTCCGATTGCGATGAAATTTTATGAAGGCCTTCGAAATCTCTGAACTAAGAACTGCCACGTTTTTGAGCGCAATCGAAAAATTATTTCTCATGAAAATCGCAATTTTACGATTTTTTTCGATTTTTAAAAAATTTCTTCGACTTATAACTCCTACATGCTTTATCCGATTATAATGATTTTTTCACAGAACCTTAATTTTAAGAATTAATATATTCGTGTAAAATTTGTGCGTAATCGAATAATTATTTCTTATGAAAATTTCAATATTACGATTTTTTCCTTTTTTAAAATTACGATTAATTTTAAAAAAAGTTAATTTTTTATTTAATTTGATTTAATTTTTAAAAAATTTCAACAAAGTTCTGATTTTTTCACAGAACAACAGAAAATCCGCAAAACACATGGCAGCTCAATTCACCAATTACGCTCATCCAACAACGCGGCGGGACTTAAGCGTTTTCCTAGTTAGAATATAATATAATATTGTTTGTTTTGTTTATTTGGATTAAGGACGCGTCAACCGTTAGGTCTCTAACCTAACCTAGGGGGGGGGGAGGCCCATGCAGGCATTGATATTTAACACTAGGAAAACGCTAAAATCCCGCCGCGTTGATGGATGAGCTTTTTAAAATTTTTAGTTTGCGTGGGATATCTTTACTTTTGCAAGTGCTTTGTTTTGCTGCCTACGCATTGTAGGTGATTGTTGTCAAGTTTCTATTGTTTTCTGTCAATTGGTATTATTTATCGTAAAAAACTTATATTAAAAGCTTTATTTCTATGGATTCTGGGTAATTTTTCCAACTTTTCTTTCAAAAGGTACTACATCACCATAACCTTAATGTCCATGTATAATATGAACGTTGTAGCCCCACCCGTTTGGTCAGAATTGGCCCAAATACCACGAAAATATCGCACTAAAAATCAAAAAACTTATATTAAAAGCTTTATTTCTATGAATTCTAGTTATCTTTTTCAACTTTTTCTTTCAAAAGGTACTACATCACCATAATCTTAATGTCCATGTATAATATGAACGTCGTAGCCCCACCCGTTTGGTCAGAATTGTCCCAAATGTCACGAAAATATCCCACTAAAAATTGAAAAAAAATCGTAAAATTACGATATTCATGAGAAATATTTCTTCGATTGTACCCAAAAACAATGCACCTCTAAGTTCAGAGATTTCGAAGGTCCTGTCAAATTTTCATCAAGATCGGATATGCCGTTTGCCTGGTAGAGAGTTAACAAACAGACAGAAAAAAAACAAAAAAAAAACAAACAAACAAACAAACAAAAAAAAAACACCCGAGCTAAATTTTTTGGGGGTCAGTGAAATTGAAGTCTTCGCTTCGCTCATCCAAATAGGGGTTTAATATCTGTGCATGCAGGTCAGAACCAGCCATGGGTAAGGGGAGGAATTAGGGGGTTCTCACGTCGCGGTCGTCATTGTCTTCGTCATCGTTCGTGTTGTCACTGTCGTCATCGTCGTCGAGGGGTCGTCAAGGGAAGGGGGCAATGGTCCCCGACGACGATTGCCAGAGCTCGGTTCTATTTTCGGGGAGTAAAATACTATACCCTTCATACTAGCTGATGTTTGTGAGGTGGACTTTTTCTCTTGAATCGCCTTTTACGATTAGCAGAGCCATGCTCTGGGCCAAATGCCAATTCTATACCCCGGGCCCATACGGAGGATTTTTATATTTGAATACTAGGAAAACGCTTAAGTCCCGCCGCGTTGTTGGATGAGCGTAATTGGTGCATTGAGCTGCCATGTGTTATGCGGATTTTCTGTTGTTCTGTGAAAAAATCATTACTAAGTTGAAGATTTTTTTAAATTAAATAAAAATAAAAAAATTAACTTAAATTTTAAATTTTTTTAATTAATCGTAATAATTTTAAAAAAAGGAAAAAAATCGTAATATTGAAATTTTCCTAAGAAACAATTATTCGATTGCGCACAAATTTTACACGAATATATTAATTCATAAAATTGAGGTTCTGTGAAAATATCATTACAATCGGATAAAGCATGTAGGTATTATAAGTCGAAGAATGTTTTAAAAATCGAAAAAAAATCGTAAAATTGCGATTTTCATAAGAAATAATTTTTCGATCGCGCTCAAATTTCACTCGAGTATATTAATTCATAAAATTAAGGTTTTGTGAAAAAATCATAATACATAAAGCAGTAGGTGTTATAAGTCGAAGAATTTTTTTTAAATCGAAAAAAAATCGTAAAATTGCGATTTTAATGAGAAATAATTTTTCGATTGCGCTCAAAAACGTGGCAGTTCTAAGTTCAGAGATTTCGAAGACCTCCATAAAATTTCATCGCATTTGGAGTATCGGTTTAGCCGGAATCGTGTGGACAAACACACAAAAATACAAAAAAAAAATCCGGATTTTTTTCTCCAGTGTAGTGAAATGGAATCTTCGCTTCGCTCGCTACGCTCATCCAATAATTTTTTTAATATATACAACTTGAATTTTTTTATGTTATAAAAAATAGTTGTAAAATAGTTTTATTTGCTAAATAATTGGATGAGCGAAGCGAAGACTTCAATTAATTTTCACTGAACCCCAAAAATTAGCTCGGGCGTTTTTTTGTTCGTTTGTTTTGCTGTCTGTTTTGTTCGCGCTCTACCGGGCAAACGGCATTTATGCGATCGTGATGAAAATTGGAAAAAACCTTTGAAATCTCTGAACTTAGACCTGACACGTTTTTGGGTACAATCGAAGAAATATATTTTCACATAACTAGGTCGCTTCGCGAACGCTTTTTAAGTCGTGTTGATGGATGAGCCTTTTTGTAAGTTTTTAGTTTTGCGTCGGATCTCTTTACTTTTGCAAGTGCTTTTTGAACGCATTGTAGGTGATTGTAGTCAAGTTTCTATTGTTACTTGTTAATAATTGTTATCATATACTTCAAAAACTTATATTAAAATCTTTATTTATATGGATTGTGGCTAACTTTTCCAACTTTTTCTTTCAAACGGTAGGCCCCTACTACATCACCATAACCTTAATGTCCATGAAAAATATGAACGTTGTAGCCCCACCCGTTTGGTCAGAATCGGCCCAAATGTCACGAAAATATCGCACTAAAAATCGAAAAAAAATCGTAAAAGTACGATATTCATGAGAAATATTTCTTCGATTGTACCCAAAAACGTGGCAGGCAGAGATTTCGAAGGTCGCCGAGGTCCAATTTTCATCAAGATTGCATAATATGCCGTTTGCCCGGTAAAAAACAAACAAACAAACAGAAAAAATTAAAAAAAACACCCGAGCTAAGTTACTTTTATTAGTCAGTGAAATATTGAAGTCTTCGCTTCGCTCATCCAATAATCTCAATAATCTGTATGCTAAATGTCTGTTACTTTGTTTATCCGGTCCTCTACGGCCTAACGGACAAATAGATTGAGCTGAAATTTTAAACAGACATCAGTGACCAGGTAACGGTGAGAACTGCTAACAAAATGCGTACAATCCGTTGCGATTTAAACGCGATTTTAAAAAAGAATTTAAAAATAGGCTTAAAATGTGTAGGTTTCATTCACGGAGTCTGGTCAACAATGTTTTTGTTTTTGAAGAAGTCATTTTTATCGAATAATTTTTGTCGGGCCGTAATTTTATGCAGTGACCAAGGTTTATCGAATCTTGCACGGTCAAGGTTCCCCTAAATTCCGCTGGAACATTGAGTAAACTTTGCAATCTTTACTCGTATTTCGTACAAGCTATGTTTTCCATAGTATTGTCACAGTCACAGGTGATGTAGACTAAACTGCGTTATATGCATTTCAATACATGTTTAAAATACAATCCATAAATTACAAAATCTTTCTCGACCAAGGGATTGAACCCAGGTCTCCCACATTCCGGGTATAAGGGCGCCTTACCCAACTAGACTAGGGAAACGACAAAGTCGTTGATAGACGAGAGCGTGAGCCATGTGTTGAATACCCGGTATCATTCCCCGTACTGGTATATCCAGCCTTAGGTATAGAGGACAGGGGATGTTCCCGGATACTCAACACATGGCTCACTCACTCGTCTATCAACGACTTTGGCGTTTCCCTAGTTAATTAGAAGAGTGATTGTAGCAAATGAGTCTTACAACGCAAGTCGAACGGGTCTTCGTCGTGATTAATTTGTCTGTTTGTATCCGTCCGATGCCATACGACCGAACGGCCAAACACATTGAGCTGAATTTTTAAACAGACATTCGTGACCAGTTAACTGAGAACTGCCTACAAAATTACCAAAATCCGTTGCGACTTGAACCTACAAGAAATGATAAATTGAAAATATAGTCTGAAATGTTTAGGTTTAAATATAAGAACAATATGCTTTTGTTCTTGGAGAAATAATTTGTAGCGAATCATGATTTTTAGGCGGTGAATGCATGCAGTGACCATTTAGGTGTATCGAATCTTGCACGCTCAAGTTTACCCAAAATTCGTCTGAGTGATTGAGTAAACCTTGCAATCTTTACACATATTTCGTAATGGTTTATTTCCATAGCATTCTACATGTTAAGTATAGACCTAACTAGGAAAACGCCACAGTCGTTGTTAGACGAGTGAGCGAGTCATGTGTTGAGTACCCGGTAACACTCCATTTCCCCCCTAAGGCTGGATCCAGCATTGGTCTTTCCTCACTACAGCCTATCATAGACTAGAGTGGCATATTATGGCCTTCCAGTTGACGCGCTATGCTAAAAAAAAACTCTAAACCCTATCATTTAGGCTATACCTTATATCAATCAACTTAAATGCAAATGTTCCCGGGTACTCAACACATGACTCGCTCACTCATCAAACATCGACTTTGGCGTTTTCCTAGTATTGTAAACAGCTCGATACTTTATCTAAAGCATTGAAACTCCGAGTTGATCGAAATATTATTATTTTGTAAACATTTCCACTATTTTGGTGGAGGTGCCGGGTTAAAAACTTTTTATTTACGTGTAATTTTTATTGAATTTCAGAAGGCAAAACGGTAAAAATCAATCAAATTCGTTCATTATAAATTGTTTCAGAGCTGAATTATCATCGCATTTCTTCGTTTCTTTATGCCACATGTAAATTATAAGTTGTCTTCCTATAAAATAGCCGTGGAAGTAGATCCTTCTCTTCTAATTATCGCCACACGGATTCCAGGTGTGCGACAACAGCTGACGAGGCGAATAAAATGTGTAATGCAAGACAATACAAAAGCAACGATAATAATTACACGACACCAATAAATATTTAAATGCATTATGCCAGACTTTAGTTGAATAACCTAACCTAAACCTATACATAAACAACCTAAAAATATGATAGTAAATAAAGAAATGTATAGACAATTTATATGTGCATTAACCATTTATTAATTTCAATTACTGAGTTATGGATTCATATTATCTCAAGTACATCAGTTTTTCAGTTTGAATTATCCGGTCAACGGTTTCATCTAGTTTGTCCAACGTCTGTTCAAGTGCACTCATTTTCAAATGGGTGACCAACATTGCGGTAGCTTTCCTTTCCTTTGCAAATTCACGCTTAATTATTGTCGACCCGTACTTCTCCTCCGCCTTTTGATTGTTCTGCTTCCTGCTTTTGTGCTGCATTTGACCTTCAATGTAGTCAATAACCGTCGCGACCATCACCAATTCCTTACACTTCGCAATAAATTCACTGCCGTAGAGTGGATCTGTTTTTTGTTGCTCGTTCATATACGCGACGATCAGCTCCATCGCCCCGAGTCTTGCCAACGACTTTCTGAACGAGGATCGAACGTACTCGTCGATGAGAGAGTCTGCCTGGCTCCGCCCGAAGCCTCGCCGCCCGAAGTCTCTAACAGAGGCTAAGTTCATCTGCATGAAGCTGACTATGACGGGCTCCAACCATTTACGCCGTAGAACGACCCGCGACACTCGACGAAACTTGTCTATCAGGATCAACACGAATCCCCAGCGGAAGACGAAGAAAAACATCACGGCAAACGTCAAGAAAAACAATTTACCCCAAGCCACCTCCTGGTAAGAGTCGTGGTGAGTAAACCCTACCATGGCGACGAAAGAATCTAGGAAGGTGCGGAACTGATAAGTCGTTGCCACAAACAGCAAGTAACCGGTTGAGGTGAATGCGCATAAGAAAATAAAAAATATGAACGCATAACACATGAGAGAATGTGTAGATACTTGTAGGACAGTCATCACGAAATGGCATCTGAATTCTACAGAAAGCAAATGCCACATTTGTAGGATGACAAAGAAAAGCATTAAAGCCAAAACGACGAGCAGGATTTGATCCCAATGTAAAAGTACGTTAAACTGGATGTACTTGTTGACGTCTGGTTGTTCAAGTTTCTCCGTGGCGGCGGCGAGCAAGAAAGTGCGCGCCAAAAGACAAAACGCAACTATCAGTCCCATTATTGCCAGCGCAATATTTAATGCGTACCAAATGTTACCAAAGTACGTCCATCGTCTGAGTTTCTTGATTCTAAACCCGTCATGATGGGCGCACACTATACGCACAATCACCAACAAAGTAAACAGTGCAAAGATTATGAACGGCGTCATATCGTCGGCCGGTTTGATTTTCACCAAGTCCACGCGGCTACGCACCTCGTAACGTCCCATGGCCGTGTTTTCTGCGCGTATCGTGACCGCGCTCACCAAGTTACGGTTCGGATTGTACAGCGTGAACTCTAGGAACACTGCCACGGTGAGCGTATCGAACCAGTTGTTTGATCTGAGGTATTCCAAGGCTTGCCACGATGCTTGACGCGATCTCCCCAGGAGCGCGACGTAGCCCCCTCCGCTGTAGCCGGTGACGACGCCGACCGAGGAGGCCGTGGCCGACGCCCACCACGTCTCGTACATCCAAGCGGCCGTGCCCTGGACAGTATTTCTCACCCTGTGGTAGCCAGGCTTGTTCTTGTCCACCTTGTGCCACCCGGGAGCATAGTCAGCAGTGTCCTCGTCGACCCACAGGTAATTTACCTTACATCGACTCGCCCAATCTCGGTCCGGTTTCAAAATCTCCTTGCAATCGTCTTTTGGAACTCGGATTTGTCGGAGTCGAGGTACCCCGATCAAATGATTTGTAAAGTCTGCCGCCAGTCCATTTTCTTTGAATTGCCTTCCGTTGTAATTTTCTTCTTCGTGTAGGTTCGGTATGAGTGATCCCCTTATGTAATCGAGGAAACCTTCCTGCTCAGTTACATCATCGAGTCTTACTTTTCCGAACCCTGAACGTCCTTGAATCACGTTCTTAACGTTGTCCACGTTCAGATAGCCGAGTGAATCTGTTACTCCGTTGAGAGCAATTAAGAGTAGAAATAAAAACAGAAGGAAGATGCTAATATCCGTGAACATACTTCTCACTGAATATTCTTTCATTGCGTTCCTTTGTAAAAGAAAGACCCGCTGTTCTGGTATCGGTCTGTACATATCGTATTCCCTGAGCAGCTCCAGCTCAAGCAATCTCTGGGGCACCAGTGGTGGCTCTACCCTGAACTCATCTTCCAAGAAGAATGCTAGGTCGCTACGATTCTCGACAGTTATCTCCTTACGCGACATTATAGATTGATAGATCGCGAATGTAATTACTTTTAAACTTTCTAGCACATACATACTGAACAGAATGGCGATGATCAACGTAACTAGAGTACTATAGCCCGTGACCGTGCTGTGTTCTACTCCGTTAAAATAGAGAAAGAATAGAGAAATGATTATAAATACCATGAGAGTGATCCACAGAATGTACTTGAACCAGTGTGGTAAACAGAACCATTCTTGGCCAACGTTCCTCCCGATCATAGGGAGATTGTTCGTTTGATTATCTGGCGGAGTTGATGTTCTTATCATTACATTCTTTCTGTACGCCACTGTATAGTACCGATCGCCTTGTCCGTTTGCTGCCTTTGTAGGGCCGTTCTCATATTTTGCTTTATATTCGTTGGGCATGTCCAGCTTCATGTATTGTCGCCAGTACACGGGCGTGTACCACCACGGAGGCTTGGGCGTGACGCACATAAACACAATCTGAAGGCATAAATGCAAGGGGAACGCAATCAAGGCTGTGTAGATGCCATTGTTGAGGTTACGTTTGGTCCACGCTTGTTCATTCTTGGACAAGTCGTCGTCCTGGCTCGGCCAATCGAACACGTGAATTATAATCAACATCATGATCAAGACATGCACGAAGGCGACGGTAACGCGCTGACAACGCGTGTAGCTGTTTCCGGCGTTCTTGTAAAAAGGACTGACCCATCCGTGAAAACCGTCACCAAGGACCTTCATGCAGCTCTCATCGAATCGGTAAAATTGGTCAAATACTTGGGAGTGCACCGCGCTGTAGACTGAGCAGCTCATCTTGCCGTCCCCGTGCAGGGGCGCGAGCCACTGGTCCGCAAAGAAGAACCACACTTCGTTGGTTTGGATGTCGTGTACTATGACCTTGGAGCAGAACCAGCGTGGGCTCGCCTCAAGGTGATCGTGCCACAGGTTGATCCAGGGTATGTGACCGAGGGGCGCCGAAGTCTTCAGTACGAACCACTCTTGGGAGCCTCGCCCGAGAACAGGACGATGGACGCTCTTCAAGATGTGCACCTCACTGTTCCCAGCTTGTCCAATCAGTTGAATGGCAACATTGGAGGTTGTACCCGAGCGTGGCCCAAGACCGGTTTGCACGATCACCAAGTAGAAATAAGAGTGTCTGGGATCGTTGTCTTCAAGGAATATAATCTCTCGATACAGCTTGTCGTCATTGTCCGACCATAATGCCCACAGTAATATGATGAAAAATAGGATTAGAACGAAGAAAATCAGATAGAATGTCAGTGGGTTGTCGAGAACAGGGAAGTAGAATTGGACAGTTCGAGGCATATTGAGATCAATGTCCACGCTCTGAAATGACGCTGTTACCATTTCGAAATCGTCACACTGGCAAAACACCGTCTCGTAGGTGGTGGCTGGTCTAACGTGGCATTCATTCACGGTCTTCAAGTCTTCTGCCGACGTATTCAACGCAATACACCGTATGCTATACGCTGCGTATTCGAACGGCAGCGTGGTGTTTGTATGTTCCCGTACTTTCATCAACTTCGGTTTAAAAAACTGAGCTCCTATTTTTTTGTCATTCTTAATCTCGTCGTCATCTTCATCGTATACCTCATCGTTATTGGTAAACATTCGGGGAAATAATGACTTTTGGCCTTTCTCTGTTGATAGCACATGAAGTGTTTCGATATCAGGTAAAACGCCAACATAGTAAAAGTCATCATCGGAAGTAGATTCTTCGTCTAAATAGATGGAGTATGACTCTTTGAGGATTCTCCCGTTCTCGCCCTCCGTTTGAGGAACTACAATAGCCTCATTCCAAAAATCTATCAATTCTGGTCTGAATCCTTTTTTAACAATAACTTGAATCTTGTGGTTCCCCGGGATTGGCATGAACTGAACTATCAGTTTACCCCCTTTAGGCACTCGCACACGATTTACTTGGATGTCATAGTCGTTGAGAGTCCAATAGGGATGTATCGCCAAGTGACCGTGGATGGTCTTGTACTGCATTTTCACGGGATTTTGCATCATTACCTTTGTTGGTACTTTTACGGGATTTTCTTTTGTGTCATACATCAGTAGCTGCACCAATGGGTAGTTGATTCCGCTAGCTTTTGGATACCACCAAAATGGATTTTCTTCTATGTATAGCAGATACACCGACAGTTCATTGTGAAATGCGTTCTGTTCTCCAGAGAATACCGGCACCAAGCCGACAAAGCCGTGAATAAACAGTCCATTCTTACTGAAGCTACTCGGGGAGTTCTTCTGAACGCTGAACCTCAGATCCGGTCCTTGTGACTCGCACAGCGTACTCCTCTCGTGGTTTGCCTTGTGCAACATGATATGTCGGCCGTATGCTAGTATATTGTTTATAACTCCGCGAGTGAAGTTTGCAAGCTCTGCACGGTTCACTGGACTGATTTCTACACACGGAGCCTGGTCACGTATTACACCTTTTCTCTCCGTGACGCCTGCAAATGATGTTGATTTGAACTTACTGTTGGTCGGATCGATTGGTCTTTTTAGTAACTTCGACGCAGCCGACATGATGCGAGGTGCTAAATCTTCTACATCCGATTTGCTCACAATGACGAACTTGGTTTTTAAATTCTCTAGCACTTCTACCATCTTTTCCAAGAGTTTGCCTCCAATAACATTAGATGCAGATGATCTATGGTAGCGTGGTAGGTTCAGTATCGCGTCCAGAGCAGTTGTGTAGTGTTTCAAACCACCTACGTTCAATATAGCTTGCTGGTTTAAGTAATTGGCTAAACCATCTTGAATTGATCGTATTATTTGTTCCAGTTCAACAACGTCGATGTACCTAACATAGTCACTGTTCAGAAGATCGGTGGTACTTTCCGCAGTCACTTTTATCATTTGGGTACTGGCAAAAAAATTACTGGTGCCCTTCAGTAGACCAAGACTCGACGTGTCGTCCTTTACCATCTGGGTTAAAAAGTTCAATACTTGTATCGGACTTTTCAAATAATAGAGTATCGGGAACACAGTGACGTTACAATCATAGTATGTGTAGAGGTACTTTGAGGAGACAATGGTCCTGATGAGAGACAGGTGATCATTGTCGGGCAATCCTGCTGCCAACCGTAAGTCGTGAATTTCACTCTCCATCTCGTACCCCACTAGCGTACCAACAAATTTCGCTTCTGATTCGGAGATGTTGGTAAACTGCGTTGCCTCGTACCGTAATGGAGGACTCTTAACCTTGAAATTGTAGCAAAATATATGGAAGCTGGTGAGCGTTGCGTATCCTTGTTGCGGAACAATGTTACAATAACCTGCTTGTGGGGGGCTTGCTATTTTAATCACACGTTCAGCGCCAATGTGTTTTAAGTAATTAGTGTCTCCGTTTGGTTGTGTAGTATTTAGTAGTGCATTCTCCATCACTCTTAGGGACACAAAGAACCTCTCGTGTCCCGTCATTACTCCTTCGTCCAACACCAACGTAGACATGTTTGATCCCAAATCGTTGCGAATCACCACACTTTCGTCACTGGACGTTGTTCCCGAACTCCCTTTATTCCCTAGAGAAGTGAATCTCCATTCTAAAGTGCCAACCTCCTCGCTAAAACTCTTGGAACAAGTTGTGCAGACGGCCTCGAGAACTGCCGTGTCGTACGGATTCACCTGGTTGTTCTCGCAGTTGCGCACGCATCTCACCGTTATTATCGGCGTGTCGTCCGGCATCACCTCCACCACCACAGCGGCCATAGCTTCAGTCAGGTTGCGGTACTCGGTCTCAGTGGCTTCGGATACTTGCAAAGCGAAGACGTACCCCCAGTTGAGAACCAAACTCTTTGGAGGAACATGCAAAACTGAACTAGTGGTCAACAAGGGGGTGTCAGTAGAATCTGGACAAAACATGTCCATCGTTTCCCCCAACCCCTTCTTGTAAGGGTCCGGTAGCAGCACAGGTCCACGCGAACAGCAAGTTTTTTTGTTTTTTAGGTGGCATATTTGGATTATACGACTCTGAAGGGGTCCTAAAACGACGGGCGAACCCCAGCGCACCTTTGGAGCGATCCTTCAACCAATCTGGCTATGATTCTTTATTTCCTTAACCTTGAACCAAGTGAGAGCATATTCGAACCAGATTTGACCTTGGTTTTTTCATTGTTACATTTAATTGAGCAGCATAGATACCGAATGGTAAAATGTATGGATATATGATTTAAGTGTGGCTCATTAGTTGCTACTTCAGGTTCAAGTGAAATAGGTTTTCCTCTGTATGTTTGTCTAGAATTGTTTTGAGTTTTGTGTAAACTCCATTCGTAACTCAGTTTGGCATGAGAACAATTGACGATTGTATCCGAGAGGATTACAATCTGATTTTTCTCTCCTGTACTCTTGGGTATTGGCGCCGACAGATTTCACACAGTTGCGCAGTTTTGTGGACAGTTCGCAACGCCAAGGTGGATCCACTCGCACGGTGTGTGTTTGGGCGTGAAAACAAGGTTCAATGCATTGTGTGCTGCAACAGTGATGTTGTAATACCCTGGCTTCTTGTAAGTTGTGTTTAAAGACAACCAATTGTGGGTCTGTATTTAAAAAATTTTTAAAAAACGGGAAAAACTGTTTTTAGGGGACGATTTTTGCATCGCTCAAGCGAGTGAAATCACTTTCGTGCACCTTATTGGAAACACCATCTTCAAAAGATATGACCACTCTTGGTAATTCCCCTATAGCGTTCGCGTAGAACAGTAATGAAACGACATACCAGAGTACTGCTGAATAACGAAGAGAAAATGAGGGCTTTTCATTTGTTTTAAAGCTATTCTCTTTGGTATTTCACATTGTATTCCCGTAGTGTAGCAGGGCAGGGCACAGTTATACCCCCCTAATCTGGTCTCACACGGGCCCCTTCTATGCAAGGGTTACTAGTGCAGTAATTAATTTCCTTTTCACAATATCTAACCCGAGTAATGTAGCAAACATATGCTTTTTTTCTTCTTACATATGGATCCGTGCTGGCAGAGATTATCCTTGCAGCCCGTCGTCCCGCTTTGAGCGCCTCTTCCTGGTGTTTCGGATCAACCCCTTGAAAGTCGGGGAAGAAACAGTTTCGTCGCTTAGGCGGCTCACACCGGTAGTTATCCGTAGTCTGGTTGAGATTAAAACATTGCCAGGTGTCCGGGCATAGGGACCCCCCCACTCCCATACACTCCACGAGGTTCGAGGTATTGTGGTACTTGTGTTCCTGGACGAGACGAGGTCGGACTCGCAGACGAACCTCCGGAAGATATTTTTCGTGTATGTAGCTGGAATACTTTATCTGGATTCGTTCATCATAACGTAAATCGACTGTTGTTAAGATCCTGCGTCTTCTTCACATGTGCTGAGTGTGAACGTTATGTGATTTTCGTTTGATGTAGGCGATGTATTCAATTCAAGAGAGTACTCCGGGGATACTTGAGTCGACTCATTTCTGTTCATCACTTCATCTGTGAACGCTCGTTCATTAGCATCCAACGACGTACTTCTGGGATCTTCATCCCTAGAGAAGTTAACATTACTTGATCTAAATAACATCGGGATTTCAATTTTCAATGTATGGTTTGCTGGGGCAACTTTATGCCTGTGTATCTCGTACTTTAAAAGATCAGATAGGCCTAATGATGGATAAGACAAATCCTCGGAGAGTTCTTCCTTCAAATGATGCTGATTGGAGCTTCCTCGCGTGGAGTTTTCCTCGTTTGTTGCTAACGTAGTATTGAACACGAGAGGGTACTCTGGGGGATCGTTCAGTGTGGCCCGAAGTCCTGGAGCCACCAGGCAGAGTAGCAAAACAGCATAGAGCTTCTTGCGCGGGAACATGATATTATTAAAATATTATCAAACTATCAAAGCTTTATTGTCTCAGCAGATGTTTGTAAATTACATTACAATTCTAAATGAGGCAACAAATTAACCACTCCATTCTGTGGTAAAACATAACACAAGTTCTTTCTGTCACATCAATGTCATGACAACACACGGCCTTTGAGATTTATATTCACCAAGGTCAAGGTCCACTTGATCTCCGCTCTAGTTCGACGAACCTCCGCTAGAGCGGAGACCAAGTAGACCTTGACCAAGGTAAACTAAATCTCCAGACAAAGCAAAAACAAAGTCGTTGGGTTGGATCCAAATTCGTTATTATGGATCTCCCTACGCAACAATTTAATTTTTATTTATAACGTTAGATAAAAATTTCATCATCACAAACAATACAAAAAAATAATTTGCCGTGCCTTGATGTTTTTGGTGGAGGTGCCGGGTCGTGGATTTTTAAACTTTCCGGGGGGTGGGGGGGGGGTGGGGGGCACCCATTGTGGGAGCACCCCCTTTACCCCCAGGGTCACCAACACATGCCAACAAAAAACCGCATGTCAATTGGACGACGTGTTTGGTTTTTATATTAATGACTGATGACACATCACAGACGAATGGATGGTCGGACAGAAAATTAATAAGGCACCGTGCGTTCGTACAAGCAGCGCTAGCAAGCGGCCACTCTTTGCAATTCGGAAATGCACCGGCTCGCGCGCACTAGCTGTGATCATACGGCGTACCACGTTATTGAGGTTCTCTATGCTGTAATGTTTGCTACAATTTGTCTAATATTGTAATGTTTATATGGACAACGGCAACGACAGTAGTAGTTGTATTGTTAGATGCATAACCTGTACAAGAATATCTCGAAATATGTTATATTTAACATCACATGACCATTGAGCTTCACAAATTATATGCTGCAATGCGTGAAATATAACAATAATGGTGATTTGGTAATATCTGACACATTTAAAAATTATTCCGAGAAAACACCAGTGCCCATTTCCAGAGGAGATTCTTCAAATCAAGGGCTATGTGCATAAAATAAATGAGTCCCCCTACCACCTTATCCTTACTCGCGTGCTGCTGCCCTGCCGCGCCCGCGTCACGACAGAGCGGAGAGAGAGACCAAAACTAGCCCACCGCCTCGGCGGGTAAAACATCCCCTTTCATTGTTGTGGGGGGCGGGGCGGGCAGATCCCCACCAAGGGATACCTACCCATAAATAGGATAAATAGACGTCTAATAGTAAAACTAGGAAAACGCTTAAGTCCCGCCGCGTTGTTGGATGAGCGTAATTGGTGCATTGAGCTGCCATGTATTATGCGGATTTTCTGTTGTTCTGTGAAAAAATCATTACTAAGTTGAAGATTTTTTTTAAATTAAATTAAATTAAATTAAAAATTAACTTAATTTTTTTTTTAATTAATCGTAATTTAAAAAAGGAAAAAATCGTAATATTGAAATTATCATAACAAATAATTATTCGATTGCGCACAAATTTTACATGAATATATTAATTCACAAAATTAAGGTTATGCGAAAAAATCATTACAATAGGATAAAGCATGTAGGTGTTATAAGTCAAAGAATTGTTTTAAAAAAGAAAAGAAAACGTAAAATTTCGATTTTCATGAGAAATAGTTTTTCGATTGCGCTCAAATTTCACACGAATACCTCAATTCATAAAATTAAGGTTCTGTTAAAAAATCATTAAAATCGGATAAAGCATGTAGGTGTTATAAGCTGAAGAAATTACAAAAAATCGTAAAATTGCGAATTTAATGAGAAATAATTTTTCGATTGCGCTCAAAAACGTGGCAGTTCTTGGTTTAGAGATTTCGAAGGCCTCTATAAAATTTCATCGCAATTGGAGAATCGGTTAAGCCAGAATCGTGCTAACAGACACACAATAATACAAACAGAAAGAAAGAAAAAAAAACATTCCGGATTTTTTCCTCCAGTGTAGTGAAATGGAATCTTCGCTTCGCTCGCTACGCTCATCCAAAAATTATACGTTGTACGCCAAAAAAATCATTGTTCGCGAGAAAGAGCAGAAATTAATTAAGTTATGACATGTCTTGATAAATGACCAGAAAGAAACAAATAAAATCTACCGTGGTGTGTTTTGGCCGTGAACGGGCGAAACTCGGCCACTTTCTCGTAGACACTTTGTCATTTTCCTTGCTTATTTCGCGTGTCGAGGGCTCGTAAAACCAAAGTTTACATATTTTGACTGGGTGTGGGATAGGATCCAACAGCCTACCTTCAAGAAGTGATGGTGGATGCCGAATTTGTATCGACGCTAGGTCGCAGCACCGTACGGTACGCTGCAGTGTGACCCCGCAGGCAGCCCGCTGTACACGCGTCTCACTAATTCATAAACAAATCGCTCCAAACGAAAGTATGAGACATTAAGGCAAAAGTTTTTACGAGCACAAATCAAGAATGTTTATTTATACTACTGCCAAGGATCAAAGATATATCTTGAGCAGATACCAAGATGGAGCCATTTTTGTAGGTGCACTGTTATACTTTTGCATTATCCATGCCATAAATGCGGTATAAAGTCAATATTATTGATCATCACCGAAATTATTTATTGGTGGCGTAACTTGTAGATGTTATTCATTTGTGCTCAAATTATTTCTATCGATAATACCAATTTTTTGGTTATTCGACTAAAAACGGGACAATGTCTTGGTAATAAAACCTGGAACACTCAAATTCTAATAACGTGGGTTTATTGAGTTCCGCATTAGCTTTATGACTTCTAGAGATACGTAGTTCATTCTGTGTCTATTTAGAAGAGATGTTAAATAAATACATTCCAGGTGTCACTAGTTCGATACCGGACATCGTCAATCCTTCCTGGAGGTTTTCCTGAAGTTAACAGGCAAATGCTGAGATTGAATCCTTTAGCATGCGTAATCCATGATGCTTCCCTGAGGAGATAAGGAGTACACATGTCCTCTTAAACTGCGACTATGCAAGACAAAACTCACTGTATATCCATAAAATATTTGTATGATCATGTTCTATTTTGTATTAACAATATTTAATTAAACAGCCAGCGGTTAACCGCGGTCGTTTAGCCGGTGACTGCCGGTCCCACTCGAACACCGAAGTTAAGCAACCTCGTGCGTGGTCAGGGGTAGAGTGGGTGAACGCTCTGCCCTGAAATTTACGAATACCGCTAAATAGCTAGTGATAGCTAGTGAAACCGTTGAGTGACTAATATAGTGTAACGGCTTCGTTCTCCTCGATGTTTGCTCGGCAGTCCGGGTTAGTGTGCGTTGGAGCACTCAAACACGCAAAAATATGTATTGCGAAATCACACCCCTTCTTGATGATAATAATTATCATTAATTTGACTGAACCACTGGTTCAAATTACAAAAACAAAACAAAGAGGATTTACTTAAATTGTTGTTGAGTACGTCAATAATGGTCAATATTTTTATTTTCACAAAAATCCTCCAAGGTCAAGGGGCATAAAGATCGTCCACATTTCTTGTGGGACCTAGCTCGAAAATTACCAAGTTCGACCATTTTTTGGCACAATTGGTGGTCCCAATATTTTGTCTGTTACTTTGTAAATTCATAACCATAGCCTGAATGAAATATTTTTTAGGGTTTAGCGGGTGAATGTCCCTTCAATGCTTGAACCATCATTGTCGGTTTAGGAACACCATTGATGGGAACACCAAACAAACAAAACAAACTTTCGGAGCCGATGTTATGTTTATCTTGTTTGACTTTGCAAGTTATAATTTGTACAATTAATTATTATTACTTACAGTAAAATAAGAATGCATCAAACTTGACTTAGACGCAGTAAAGAGAAATGATTTCAAGTATTTATACCGTATTCACTCAACGTTTATACCGGTACTTCACAAAATGTATATCATCTGAATGACAGACACAGCAGACTTGTATATGTTGGCAAAAGTTTTGTTATACTTGCAATATTTGAAATTGACGAAATCACGTTTAAACTCTAAAACAAAAAGAAGTTATAACTTATATGTTAAACAAGTTATATGACTGAGTGGGTAGACTCTAAATACGAATATATTCATTCATATATTTATTTAAGGTTCTATTCGCCTCTAAAAGTTGCAGATATGCGCTCTGGCGGAGAAGCGCTCAACTGGAGGTTTGGGGGTAACTTCTACCGCGCGTATGCTTTTTCACACAGATTTGTATTACGATTGCATTAGTTTTGGGACTGTTGGCGATATAAATACATGCAACAGTCCACAATATTGATGTTTGCTATAATCAAGAATGCTGTAATAGAGTAAAAATGACGTCTCAATATATCTATTGATCTTGAAAACGTTTAAGCGGGCTTTCATCATCTGATTTTATTGACGAAATAGACGACATGTCATACTCATAATAATATGTATTTATGTATTTATTTTATTTATTTATTTAACGTTTATCCTGTTCATTTAAAAATGATTTACAATGGCGATATTGTTCATGATATTTTACGTCAAACATTTTACAGTCTCCTGGTATAAAAGTACAACATATACAAAGGCCCCGGGGATCCATGAAGAATTCAAGTCCTTATTTGGTGACCTTTGCGTAATAATATCGCCATTGTGACACCATGATAATATTTGAAACTGAATACAATTTACGACCATGCATGTATGTAGGGTACTAAGGCAACCAAGCCCTATACCACTCTCCACATGTTTTAATTAAGAATATGTTGGGATTCAAAGGATATCAACTATGTAACATTTTCGTTAGAAATTAAGCAATCAAACTCCATAAGTAAATATAAACAATTGATCCAAGTATGGTTGATGGATCAATGCCGTAGAAATTAAGTGTAGCCATACCGTAATTTTAAAATATTATTCAAAACACTATTAAGACATGTGTCTACCTAAACCATTGTATGATTTCATTATCTTCTTATTTCCACGCAATGTGTTGGCTTAACATTTTCAAATTTTCATACATAATACATAATTATGTTACTGTCAGTTACATATTATTATTATTCATTATTGTATTACACATGACATTGCATGACATTAGGCCTATTACTAATTATTTTACCACACTATGTTTCAATTTACTATACTTAGTTTAGTTCCTACTTTCTCTTATTTCTAGTCTTCATCAATATAACACTGTATGTAAAAGACCCCAATTTGTGGTTTGTGGGTACGATATACACTCACTGCAGGTCAGTGCTAGAATATAATATATTGAATTCAATGTATATAATCAATTATGTATTACAAATCGTTCAGTAAGCCACCAAATGAAACAATGATACAAGATTTTGATGTGATTATTGGCAATTAATGTCTTTCTGTGTGTGTGAGGGGGCAGGGTATAATTATTATACTACCACATTTGTTTTGCCGTTTACAACTCACGTGTAGCTTATTATGTTGTCAGTTGGAAAAACATAGGTTACGAGTGCAAAATGCAGGCACAAAATCAACGAAAAACTTTATCATCTGCATGACACACCAAACCCATTATATAACGATAATCGCCAATTTAACCATTTCTTCTTAAGCTTAATATCAGTAGCATATATTATTATTATAATAATTGTTGTCAGAGTCAGACATAAACATGTGTCGTTGTCGCTTTAAAAGACTGATGATTTCCATACGCCAGCGCGTAGTTAACAGAAGCGAACCCCCAAACCTTCAGCCATATTGCAAGAATCCGTGTAGTGTCGACTTAGGCCTAGATGGATTACACCATAGATACTACTATGATACACTTGGAGTCGATAAAGGTAGTTGGCGCGTCACGCGGTGTGGCGCGTGGTGCAACAAGGTAACTTGTTTGCTGTATTTTATTATGATTTCATTAATTATATTAGGTAAATATTCATTATAGCGGACGTTAAAAAAAACTACAAAAACCTTTAACGTTTCTATCAAATATAAAGGACTTTATACGGAGTTTTATCAATTGTCATCATCCATAAACAAATGTAACCTAGAAATCCTTAACGTTTCTATTTAAAATATAAAGTTCTTTCACCCGAAAATAAGTTATATTAAATATTATTTTTGCCATTCATAAACCAAAAAACCTACAAAACCTTTGACGTTTCTATTTAAATAATAAAGGACTTTCATCCGAAAAGGAGATTTATTAATTATAATTATTATTTTTGTCACCCTTAACCAAAAAACCTACAAAACCTTTAACGATTCTATTTAAAATATGAAGGATTTACCCCCGAAAAGGAGTTTCATTAATTGTTATTGTTATTATTCTGTTGTTTAATAGAAAAACATAAGAATAGAATATAAAAAAAAATCGCATCGACTGAGATTTGATCCATCGAACCTTCGATTAAAAGTCTAGTCCGCTACCATCCTGCCAACACGGCATTAGCGACGGTGGCCGCTGCAGCAGTCGGTAAGGAAGTACACCGTCCACTGTCATCCATCTAGGCCCTATCCGACTACCGAATCCGCGCGACGGTGGCGCGATCTCTTATTACTTTTAGTGGCGAATACTCAATGCTAAAGCAGCGATTTTTGTTAGTTATTTATTATTTATTTTCGGCATTTATGGTACATCTTTTTACAAATAATCATACACATTATCTTTATTATTAACCAATTCTTTTCCGATTGTGAAACTGACCCTGGTCACTGAACTGTAGTTTCACTAAAATATCCTGATTTCACTCAGTTCGGAATCCATTTCATAATCCCGCTCTTATATTATATTCTTCTTAATTTACATCCTGATCCGGCAGGCGGTGATTTTCAGAAAAACACTGGAAAAACATGGAAAAAAATGTTGCTGTTAGCTCGGTTCGCTCATGTTTACTCGCTTCTCGCTTGTGCTGTCGTTCCCGCAATTGTCGTTTTCTGAACTTGGTTGATGAAGCTTTGGCGGGAGTGGTTTTACCGCTTGTTGTTGAAGTGTTTTTGACTTTACGACAATTTATTGCACCGATTACACCAAAATTGTAATGGGAGATAAAGACGGAGGTAATAGGTTACTTTTTATCAATAAATTAGTGAATGTAGTAAGACAAAACGCCTAGCTAGGCTCTAGCGTAACCGGTCCAACTTGCATGCAGGGCCTCTGGGCCCGGGTCCCACGCCAACCTGGCAAAGACCCTAGAGGGCCTAGGGCCTACCTATTTCTACTTGATTTTTTGGCTCTTGTCTACAAATTGGCCCTACCTGTAGCAACCCTGAAGCTAGACGACCTATAGATTAAGCCTAAGTAAGGGCCTAGGGCCTTCGTTCTTAACTTCATGGAAGCCTAGGCTAGGCTAGGCCTAGGCCTAGCCTAGCAGTTAGGGCTAGGCCTAGGCCTAGGTAGGCCTAACCTAGGCCTCCTACTTCAACCCTAGGCCTAGCCTAGGCCTAGCTGGTAGGCTACTTCTTCGGTTGGTATAGACCGGTTTTTTAACACTGTTTTTTTTTTCAATAAAAACACTGCAAAACAACTAGGCCTACCGGTAAGTAGTTTTGTAACGAAAAGGATTTCGGGTGCGCTCTTATCGATTAGGCCTATATCCTAGAACTAGGCCTAGCGCGGCGCAGGGTAACCAGCTGAAAGTTTGGCTAACCTAACGCAAGTACCTAGTTTTGTGAAAGGAAGTGGCTATTTAACCGTAGCTACGGGAAAATTACGATTCTCAATTCGTCCGTAGCATGAACGAAGATCAGCGAAAATAATCAAAGGTATCCGAATCGTCCGCGGGATACCACGTAACTAGGCCAATAGCTTCAAATATCACAGTGCATTGTGGCAGAGTGGTAGCGAGTCCGAATTCTATGCAAGAGGTCAGCGGTTCAAATTTTTGTTTGGTCGTTTTTTTACCATTCTATTTGGGTCCATGTTTTTTCTGCAAATGATTTCACTACATTCGGCCCCGTCGCAAACACAATTCTAGATGATAAAAGCGTTTAAAAAGTGCTGCGCCGCGCTAGTTCTAGGATAGCCTACAATCGATAAGAGCGCACCCGAAATCCTTTCCGTTAAAAACGAGTTAAGATTTAAAATAGCAAAGTTAAAGGTTTGGTAAGTAGAGTATTTTATTAAAAAAACGAGTTAAGATTTAAAATAGCAACGTTAAAGGTTTGGTAAGTAGAGTATTTTATTGAAAAGGTTGGTAGGCCTACTAAGTAAATGTCATAATAAACATGGCGCGCCGGCAACAGTGAAATGGTAGTGTTTGTGTTCAATCTTTATTAATTATAACATAATTCGTATATTTTCAGAGTGGTTATTATTGAATTAACGTAATTTACTTCCCGTTCCTACGGTTAAATTAGCAGGCCTAATTTTTCCGTATCCACAGTTCGAGTACCTTCGGTGATTTCCGCCGATGTTCGTTCATGCTACGGACGAATTGAGAAACGTAATTTTCCCGTAGCTACGGTCGAATAGCCTCAGCGTTTGTGAAACCGGTCCATACCAACCGAAGAAGTTCCGCCTAGCTTTAGCAGGTCTAGGCCCAATATCGGTAGGCTAACTTAAAATAGGCTCTATACCTAGCTGTGCTAAGGCCTATTCATAAGACCTCCGGTAGGCCTAGGCCTAGGCCTACCCTAGGGTAATAGGCTAACCCTAGGGTAGGCCTAGGCGTCTAGCTTAGGCCGCAACATGTCTAGGGCTACGGTTGATGCGCCAGTAGCGGAATAGGCGCTAGGGCCTAGGCCCTAGTAGCGGAATGGTACGAATCAAATCAGTTCTATTAATTTGGAGATAATTGTGATATATATTGATTCGGAATAGTGAAGTCGATATTGAATTTATGCGCTCAAATGACTCATCGAGTGATTTGTAGTGACCTGCTGGAATTAGGGGTGGGATAAATTGGTTAATTATCTAGTCAATTAATCGGCGATATTAACCGCAGTTAACCGATTAACTGAAATCCCTAATTGGCTTGTTCACGCAAAGCTCCGCGCAGATCGCGCCACTGCACTAACCCCCAAAACCAGGGTCCACTTGATACTTATTCCGAGCTGCTTGTTAGGTATCTAGTGGACCCTGCCCAAAGACCGTGGCGGTGTTTGAAATAAACTATGTATAGCAGGCTCTGCATTGTCAAATCTGTATGCTTCCTCAATTGTTTGTTTACGTATTGTTTTACCATTCCTTCTTTAATCTATAGTTTTACGTAAGTAGTCGTACGGCCTATTTCAAGTAATTTTATTCAATAGCATATTTTGTTTGTTCAAACTTTTAAACAATGAAAACGTGAACGATAGGAAAATTAAAATAAGAGCTGAAAGCACATGGCGCCGTTGATGTCTAAACCTGGGGCCTAGCACTGTAAGTGAGATTAGACCTAGGCCTACTTTGGAATAAGGCTACTAAGGACTATGGCCTAGGCTTTTCTTCAGCATTAGATGTAGACCTAGGCATATCAATATCATCCCTGGTGAAAAATCTTGGCAAGATCTTGCCAAGATCTTGCCAAGATCTTGCAAGAACTTGTCAAGATCTTGCCAAGATCTTGTATAATCTTGGCAAGATCTTGTATAATCTTGGCAAGATCTTGTATAATCTTGGCAAGATTGTGGTTGGTCTATTTATGCGGTACCGGTACGCCTACTTGATGCAATTTCGATACAAACTTTGCCACCTTATTAGATGTTTATCCGTGGCTTGTTAATCTAGGCTATAGGGCAAACACAGCCTAGGCCTAGTGCCCACCTTATTAGATATTTATCCGTGGCTTGTTAATCTAGGCCCTGTGAACAAGAACACAAAGCAAGTAGGCTTGCCTGCAGGCTAGGGCAAACACAGGCCTAGACCTATAGTGCAAGGCATAATACTTTTAGTCAACTGTCATCTAAGCCTACTACCTAGGCTACAGTAGTGGTTGTAAATACTCACATAGTCTGAGGTCTGTACAAGACATGGCAACTATCTGTAGCTATTTAAATGTGTATGTGGCCTTTGCTTACGATGTAGACCAGGTCTATTATCAACTGTCTACTCTAGTTCTAAATAAACTGAAACAGTGAGACAGCACAAATGCAGCCTTGCATGGCTTTGATGTAACTGTTAGTGATGACTGATGAGGTTCAAGATGCTAACACCAGGTGGAAGATTTTGACAAGATCTTGTTTATATCTTGTTTCTAACCAAGTTCTTGCCAAGATCTTGCCAAGATCTTGCCAGTAATATTCTTGTTAAGAATCTTGGCAAGATCTTGCCAAGAATATTCTTGTCAAGAATCTTGGCAAGAAATAAACAAGATCTTATTTCAATACAAGTTCTTGTCAAGATCTTGCAAGATCTTACAAGATCTTGACAAGAATTTTCACCAGGGATGGTATTATAAATGAGCAAGTATAGGCCTAGGCCCTACTTGCATACGCCTCAGCAAAGCCTAGGGCTTAGTCCTAGCCAGTGTTGATTTGTTGACATGAGAGAGGTTACGTAGGCAGGAGGCCAAATAAAGACACAATTGTCAGTATATTATGTGATTGTATTTATTTGTAGTAATAAACACGACAGTATGCCCTCCTCTCTCCTTACACGAATACACAGCAATTGGGCATTTTGCTTTCAACATAAAACTATGCAAACTGACAGTAAAAACAGTAGGCTGCTGACAGCTATGAGCAGCCATGACACCCGCAAGGAAGGTGGGCTATCACCGCCGTCTACACTCTACATCCGCCTTTACAGGCATCCAGACGGCGGTGGGGGGTTAGTACAATAGCGCAGCGTGGTGAGTAAAAGTCGCAGTGAACAAGCCAATTGAAAGCGGGGGGGGGGGGGGCATTTTTTTATATTTATTACCGGTTCAGTTGAGAACGCTGTGCTTATCAGTTGGCCCCTGCCAATTGCAGCGTCCCCATTCCACTTCTTACGTAATGCAGCTGAGGGAACTAAGCTCTAACCGGCAACATGACCTTAATAAAAAATACCATTGACGTGGCCCAGTTTATTTGGCCATGGACAGCACGGCACGAAATGATTGTGTTAAACTCACGACCGGATTAAGATCTTGGCTAGGACAGAAGCACGTAATCTCGTAGGCCCTAGGCCTACCTTAGATAACCACAGCGGTAATCTCTAGCTGGAATAACGTGTAGTGATAAATGTGAATCCGAGGTCGTAGCTATATCCACTGGCACTGTCACATGACCTTGATAATAATGCAGCACTTGACATTGTGTGACACCACTCGTACTTGCCCGACACTCGTGACATCCCATATCGTTGCGCCCCCCCCCCATTTAGCTGGCGAGTAGCTAGACAGAACGGTCTTCCTTATCTTTGCGTTCTTACGAAATGAAACTTAATTTCTCATCAGTAGGTCTGCCATTAACGTCATCTATAACATACTCTGGAACCTATCTCGAATTCATTCCCATTCCAGTCAAGATCACGGTCAGTTGCTCTCTCTCTCCCCCGCAAGAGTCACGACCTTGAGTGGGTGACTACGATTATCCTTGCTCCAATGCCATCCAAATGCACGTGCAGCACTACCGAGATGCACTCGAGTATGGCGACCAGCTGACAGCTACACTACATTCGAAAAACATTATTGTTTTTTCATTGTATGTGTTGTTTACACGGACCATGTTGTTATGCTCACGGTTAACAGGCGCAGACAAATCACAAACCGGTTTTCAGCCACGGGCGGTTAAACGGTTAAGGATTCCACCCCTAGCGGGAATAGGCCTAGGCTGGAACTCCTTAAAAATGTAATTGAACAAGTAATAACCAGTTGTGTGCATAACATAAGTACCTAAAATACGCGTTTTGACGTAACAATAGGCTTAAAACAAATAAAAACATGGCTATTCCGCTACTCAAAGGGCGTGTTGCAGTAGCGTAATGAATCGCTCCGAGCTAAACTCCATCTGAAACCAATGCCTGGAACCCAAGTTTTGAAAAATGTGTTTGCAGCCACAAGTCACCGTCAAAACGTAATTCCTATCCCACCTCATTTCGGTGACTTGAATAAATTGCTAGTTTTGAAATCAAAACGTACGTTGTGGGATAGATGGGTGTTGCTGTTAGTCATCGTAGCAATTGTTCCGAAAGAGTCAAAGCTTTGTGAATGTAAAACATCCCCCAACCAATCAGAATTGCGTATTATTACGCCTAGCGCTCTAGCGCTAAAATTAAGAACCAAAGTGAAAAACATTGCCTACGATTACGATGGCTGTCATTAGTGTAGAATGTCGATTCTCGAGTGTATAATGATGCATAGTAAGCGTAGGGGTAATGTGGGTAATTGGCAATTGGAAACACTTTTAGTGTTTTTAAACTTTGACCTTATTTGTAGGCTAGGGTATTGATAGGAGAGAAAAAATGTAAGGAGCAAAATTGTGCTTTGGGATGTAAACTAAATCATGACACCAACAAGAATTTCATGGAAGAATATTGTATGGTATTTTTATTGCTTTTTTTAAAAACTCGAATTTGTTTCCAATTACCCCGGATATTGGGGTAAATGGAAACGGCCATGGTACAACTCGTAGACCCATAAGGAAACTAAAGTAGGGTAATTGGAAACAAAGCATTTTAAGCTGTGATTCTAACACAAAAAAATTAATACATTATGATACAAACTGTAGATTCTGTGTACATTTAAAGAAAACCTTCCGTTGCAACGCAGAATTGTCCGGAAAATCTCAAAAGCATCACAAGCATGAAAATAAGGCTGTTGTATAAAAAAAGTTGTATTTTGTATTTAAATATTAATACAATCATCACTTAAAATTAAATTTACAAAAACTACATCAACAGATTGGTAAATTACCTACAAAAACAAAACATGCATCAATTGGGCAAATGGAAACGTTAGCTGCGGTTTTTTGGATTTCTTGTGATTTTGGAAAAACAAAATTAAAATGCACATATTTTCAATGGCATCTTGGTGTGGGTCCAAGACAAAGTCCACAGTGCCAAGTTTATCTTTATTGGACCAGCAAAATATTATTTATCAATACCGAATCGTGGTCATCTCTTCGAGGGTATCTTTCCTTCCAAAACATGATAATCTGAAGCCTAAGTAAGAAGGCTGTGTAGTCAGACACTGTTGCCAACTTACCTTAGTTTTAAACCAAACATTTAAATGTGTTTCCATTTACCCCTGAAATTTGTCCATAGCTTAACATGGATCTTTTGGCTTTGTTTCCAATTTCCCTGTATGTTTCCAATTACACCTAATTCATGTTTCCAATTACCCCCAAATATGAGATAATAGGGGAATTGGAAACATTGCTTATCAGGAGAAACTATGATAATTATCTAAATTTCACCTGTACCATATTGTTGACTAATGTGTCTTTATTAATTTCCATCCAAGAACAAATTTCTTAAAAACAAAATAAGGACCATAACAGGGGAAATTTTGAGAAGTGTTTCAAATTGAAACAAGTTTTTTGTGTAGAGGTTGGTTGCAATGTGTATGACATGCATATCATCTAACAGAAGAAGCTGTAACTACTTGCACATTTTCCATAAAGGTCTGGACCATGCTATCTAGCAATTTTTTTTAAATTTTAACTTCACATACGGAAGTTATAAAGGGCGTTTCCAATTACGCCCTGTTTCCAATTACCCACATTACCCCTAATTCTAAAAAAAAAATAAGTAATACATGATATAGGGCCATAGGCCTACAAAGATAACGGTTCAACATAAAAACATCCATTATTACTTTCTAACAATGTGAACTAACGAATGACAAATAATAAATCAAAGTCACGGCCATCTATAATGAAAGCATACATTTCCTGACATTACTAAAAGGTGCGTAAGTGAATCATAGGGGCGATGACATAATATCACTAATCATCAAACCACAAGCTTTTCGGCCGTGGGTGGAAACGTACGTTTCGAAACGTGCGTTATGATTTCAAAACTAGCATTTGGTTCAAAACGTATGTTTTGGTAGTCACGTGACCCTCCAAGTCACTCGTTTTCAGAGGTGACTGCAAACGTAAGTTTTCAAAACTTGGGTCCCAGGTGGGAACTTGTACAGACTAGGTTAAATCTGTTTTCAGAATTATAGAAGGGGCCTAAACACAAAAATAGGTGTATCGATAGTTCGATCTTATTTTAAAACCTCTAAATTAGGCCTACCTACTTCAAGTGTTGAATTGTTGTTGAAATTAACTAACCATCAGCCATCACCAGTAAGTTAACCTAGTGAATAAAAGCAAATTGGATTTTTTTTTTCTCTGTAGAAACGTTTGACGATGCAGTGGAGGAGCGTGTTATTAATGAAGAATATAAGATATGGAAGAAGAACACTCCATTCTTGTATGACCTTGTCATGACGCACGCTCTTGAGTGGCCATCTTTGACAGCACAATGGCTACCTGATGTTACCAGGTGGGTGATACTATTACTATACATTTTAGATTGGTGGCAAGGTTTTAATTTGGCTTCCTTCTATAATTTCTGCCCCCACCTAGATTCCCTCCAATTACAGAGGCCTACTTTATCGAACTAATGCTTTCTGCAGTAGGTAGCTCTTGGTCCATCTTATGTTAAATAAATAGTATAATATAATAATATGAAGGATTTCATATGTAGGCCTAGCCTATGGTAAGTTGAAATATAGGGCCTCCATAGGCCTAGATATTTTTTAATTCTTGTGTAGGCCTAATCTTGTACCACACCTCTCCCCATCTGCACCCACTTAGTTATTATATCGTGCTTTACTATGCTGGTGACTGGGCCTACTTTATGTAGCCACTATAGCCAATAACGACACATCCTTAAGCATTTTTTCTTTTTTCTTTCTTTCTTTTTTTTCTTATCTTTTTTTCCTTTCATTTTTTCTTTTTGTTTTGTTTTCTTTTTTCTTTTCTTTTCATTCCCCACCCTTTTTTTATATTCGATTCATTCATAAATTGCATTTAATATCCTTTTTATTTGTTATCAAATTTGTTGAGTATTTAATGCATTGTTGTAATATTACTATTTCAAATATTTACTTAAATGTAGTTCATTGTTGTGTCTGCATCAATGTAATTAGATTTATTTAGTTGTCCTCCTTTGTAAATCAGTTTTTACAACTGAATAGGATAGACGTTAAATAAATAAATAAATTTCACTATTCTATTTTACCTGACATCAACTTCTAGGCTCTGATAGAATGCAAATGTGCAAATATGTATATGAATTGTTAAAACTCATTGCTAAACATTGGATAGAAGCTTCAGTAAATAAAAATATGCATGGACATGACATTAGGAATAAAGAAAAATATTATGTAGAAAGATGCAACTTGACAAGGAGCCAAAAAGGGTCTCACAGGAGAGCCCTAACATTTTTTAATTGCTTACCCGAGAATATTCGAGCAGAAAAAGAAAACGTAGACAAATTCCTCCGAATAACTCAACAGTACCTGAAGAAAAATGCTTTCTACTCAATTTCTGATTTTCAAAAGGGGGAAACAGTCAAAGATACTAGTGGGGCATAGTAGGATAAATCAGGTTCACTAGAAAATGGTAAAATGATAGTCAAGCAAAAGTATGTGATAGGATATTTATTTTAGATGTATAATTTACGTTTTATCAGACAACAGGTTTTATCATGCAGGATAGTAAATTGCAGTTACCATGCAGAGTTTTGTGTATCTACTTTCTACTATATCCTGTGATTGATGATTTTAAGTTAAGTGCATAGTGATATGAAAATGTGTATTTGTGGACTGAATCAATTATTACGTGTGTGATTTGAATGTAAATGTAAATTTTTAATTTAATTTTAAGTTACTGACATGTAAAATACCCCGAACACGCTGTGCAAGGGGTCAGCTTTACAAAAATAAATACAATACAATACAAAAATCGGCTGGGTATTGGGTGTGGGATAGTATCCAACAGCTTATGCCTACCGCAGTACCGCTTGCCTTTGAGAAGTGATGGTGGCTGCCAAATTCGTAGATAAATGTAAACATTTAAGTATGTAGGGCCTACAAAACACAGAAAAACACTAGGAATTTCGACACAGTCTTGATCACTCGGGAGAAGAAGCAAGATGGTTACCGACTGCAATTAGTCAAAATGGTGCTTAAAATAATAAATTACGTCAATGAATACATACAAAAACAATCAAGGCGCTGTTGTGGTGTGTGTGTGGCTGTGATAGGTGGGAGCCTAGCGGATGTTGAGGTTCTAGTTGGCAGCCGGGATTTGGAAATCCACTGATGTTAACTCGTATAACTTATTTTCCCATGAAAATCATTTACAAAGCATTGTGAGTGACTGTGAGCGCTTTGTGTTTGTTAGGCCGGAGGGCAAGGACTACTCGGTGCATCGGTTGATCCTTGGGACCCACACGTCCGATGAACAGAACCACCTGTTGATCGCCAGCGTGCAGCTGCCCAATGAGGATGCTCAGTTTGATGCGTCGCATTACGACAATGAGAAGGGAGGTACGTAAGGTATTAATGAGTCCGTTTTAGTTAAAACACTTGCCAACTAATTAATTAATAAAATCAACAGTGTAGAGCTTCTTGGATGCCACTCATCATAGGAATGTAAAATCATTTAAATTAAAGAGAAGAATAGAGGTACGGTAGGCTACCTACACCAGTGTCAAGAGAACATTTTTCTGTGCTGTTTCACAGAATTCGGCGGCTTTGGTTCCGTAAGTGGCAAGATTGAAATCGAGATCAAAATCAACCATGAGGGTGAAGTAAACCGGGCTCGCTACATGCCCCAAAACCCGTGCGTGATTGCAACTAAGACGCCCTCGAGCGATGTGCTCGTCTTCGACTACACAAAACACCCTTCGAAGCCCGACCCCAGTGGCGAATGTCACCCCGACCTCAGGTAAGTGCTGGACTCTCCTAAACAGCTGTTCTTGGAAACTGTAATTAGCCTGAAATAATGCTCAAGCTTCATTCTTTTTTAATTAGGTTGCGAGGTCATCAGAAGGAGGGATATGGTCTGTCGTGGAACCCGAATCTCAACGGTTACCTTCTAAGCGCGTCCGACGACCACACCATCTGCCTGTGGGACATAAATGCCACCCCCAAGGAAAACAGGATCATCGATGCCAAGACCATTTTCACCGGACATACCGCTGTCGTGGAGGTAAGTGTTCCCCCCCGCCACTGGCCAAGAGATGAACTGGCCAACGGACACACCGCTCAATAATTTGTCTCGTAAATATTGTCACAATTATGATGTGAAAACTGCAAGGACATGGGCAATTTGACACTAAAGTGTGTCCAATCTTGAGGTACAAAGTAACCATCGATGGACGAGACAGGTATCGGTTGCCTCCATTCATTATCTACCAACTGCTAGGTCCGAGAAGGGTTGCGAATGAAAAGCCTAGCTGCAGGTAGACAATGAACGGGGCAACCGATACCTGTCTTGGCAGCCACTGGTCACTTCGTACCTCAAGGATGGATAGACTTATGGAATGTTTCAATTATTTAACTGTGAGTGACGCTGTGTTGCAGGACGTGGCCTGGCATCTACTGCACGAGTCGCTGTTCGGCTCAGTTGCCGACGATCAGAAGCTGATGATCTGGGACACGCGATGCAACAACACGAGCAAGCCATCGCACACGGTCGACGCGCACACCGCAGAAGTCAACTGCCTCTCATTCAACCCCTACTCCGAGTTTATCCTTGCTACCGGCAGCGCAGATAAGGTTGGTGGTTGGAGTTTCTTCCTAGATAATATTATATCAACCATTTCCAGTCCCTAATAAAATGTTAATTTTTGTCTTGTAAGTGTGCATGGTAGGCTACCGGATAGATAGGCTTACTGTACCTTGGTTGGTGAAGATGTTCAGTAAACCCTGGTTAATTCAAACTAGTGATGACATCACTACAGATGCTTTAGGTAGGGCTCAATGTTAAATTTATGTACTAGTTAAATTTTTTAGTCAACTTGGGTTTTGGGTTGAAACTTGAAGCTACCTACATACCAGTTAATAGTTATATGGGAGTACCTAGTGATTTATGTAGGTGTTGCAAAGACATGCAATACCTTGTTCTCACTCCCAAGAATATCCAGCCTTCTGATGACCACAACGGTCTGAGACTTACGTTGTGGACAGATACGGGGCTTACAATTCCAACATATTTGGTTACTGATTGTTCGATGTAGTCCCTAGAAGTACAAGTACGTGACTGCAATCAGAGGTGGTCGCGTGATCAATTTTTCACTGGCGTCCTGTAAACTCATTTTCTGTTCTTGCACAGTCCCGCACGAATAATATAATTTTTATTTAAAAAACACAAACACACGAACAATTTCCACGGTCAGAAATAAAAACACTTGCTAAAAAGTGCGTAAATTTTCGGAAGCATCTGCTTCCTTCCTCAGACGCGAGTAAGAAGTAGGTAAGTGTTTTTATTTCTGACTGTGGTTATTGTTTGTGTGTTTGTTTTTTATATCCTCGGTAGAGTCTTAGTTTTTAATTAATTTTTATTTAACTCTCGCACAGTCGCACGATCACGTATTATTTGTCAAGTAGTTATACTCGCTCATGCACAACTACTTGCATTACCAAGCAATCGTGCGCACTCACAATTACTTCTTTTTTTTTTTTTCTTTTCTTGTGCAAAGTGGGCCTCTTCAGCCATTCTTCTGTCTTGCTATCCAATATGAGACTGCCTCCTTTTCTATCCTGCTCAGGTCATCGGCAGGGAGTCAATGTCATTCTTGAGGGCGGCGCATCTGAAGAGATGCGCTCTGTCTTGATCTTCTAAATTACAAAGTTTGCAGGTGGCCGGTTCGTTGGTAATGTTGAAGCGGTGCAGGTGGTGCTGCAAGACGTGACCGGTTACAAGCCGGAAATGGGCGGTGGCCGTCTTCCTCGACCAGTCTTTGTCTGGCCCTTTTTTGATCTCGGTCCACCAGTTCTTTAGTCGTGAAGTCTCTTCTGTGGTGTTTCTGAAGATCCTTTTTGTGGTTGACTTGATCTTAGTTTGACATTTTGGTAGGAGAGAGGCGCTGCTGGTGGTTGCGGTGCTTTTGTGGCACTTTGGCCAAGAAGTCTACCTTTTCATTCCCCATGATCTTGCATTACTAATTGGTTGGTATTTTGAGGTGCATTAGCATGCACCCTTCTAATCCGATGATGACCACCAACCTGGCATTGTCAGATGGCAGACATCCTGTTGTCACTTGCTCCTCTCGAGAGAGCAAGTAATTGGCAGACAATAAATTCAAGACGTTCGTTTATTACTCTCTCGCCCACGTATTTATGGCTGAATTTTAGAACAGGGTACGACTCGAGGCAAGCTAAGAGGAGTGTGGCCTGGCCTGTGTCCTGCACGGTCACTCGTGTCTGTTATACTTATATTATCACTCGAAATCACAGTACGTATTCTATCTAAGCATTCACGTTCATGCACAATCACTAGGAAAGCCGTGAGTCACGCGACCACCTCTAACGGCAATGTAAACGTGACTGGGTTAGCACATTTTTACTCTTATATTCTGGTCATGTGTCATTATGATCTATTCATGCATGTCAAATCAGATTTAAGCGCCCTTGCCAACTCAAATGTAGGCATCGCGGACCGGCACTAGGCCTATGTCATGGCCCGGTGGTTGAGAAACACTGGAGACTCGCATCACGTAGAGATTGCGCTAGTATTATAGGCCTATATCCGACATGGGGCACCACGGCCATCTTAAGATGGTAGTACCGTATTGGACCGAATATAGCACGATCTCGAATATAACACGACCCCCAATTTTTTGGCATCATTTGAAGAAAAAATAAAAAAATCAAAGAAAATTAAAATGTACAAGAAAACATGTTTTATTTGCAATGCAATGAATGAATAACCTAAAGTTTCACTCTTACAACAAAACATTTTGGGCCTAGTCCTATGTTTTTTAACAGGGTAGGGCCAAGCACAAGCTCACATAGGTCAACCACAGTTCACCAGTCTGATTTAGGGATTAAAAATCGATCATTGTGACCTAGAACCAATTCGGGATCTATTTCCAAGAAAAAACTATTTAATTGTACGCACAGTTATTTTGGTGGTCATTTTCCGTGGAACCCGTGAACTGTGATACGCGGCGATATTCCCGCGGTCTTTTTCCGCGGAGCCCGTGATTACGTCACCCGCCCGCCTCACGCTACGGGATCGGCTGGTGGGGAGTGGGTAGGCGAGGCGATGCGCAGCAGCCGATGCGCGGGAGTTGAATTGCGGGTGGCCTATGTTCGGGCGCTATTTCAAATGCAAGCGCGCGGAAATAACGCGAGTGCTGTTTTTGAGATCGTATTTTCGGGAAAAAACATCGCGCTATATTCGGTCCGATACGGTAATTGTTGTTGTGTAAACACACAATAACTACTAGGTACTGCCAAACCAACAATTTTATCCTCTACACTATAGTACGTTTACAACCTATACTGATGTTTTTATTTTCGATTCCCGGTTGGGGCGGACTTTTTTAAATTTCTGAATTGTAGAAAATAAAAACAATTACACCCACGGGAGTATTTCCCGATTAACCAAATCGAGAAATATACTGATGTGTTCAGTTTCAAGTCTCCCGTCACGTAAAACTTAGGATAGGCCTAATAGGATAAATGGTTTAATCTTTTGGTTTCTCTTGAGCTAAGTATTATACCTGTATTGATAAGAACCAGGACTTATTAACCAGACACAGATAAAGTAAATGTATATTAGTATGTTTTGTTTCACACTAGGATTTCTTTGTGCTTATGTTTTGTATCTTTATAGTTTATACTTTTAAACTTATGTAGGGGAGAGTGGGGAGGTTTGAGACACTTTTCTTTAGAATTGCTGTATTTTTTAATTCTAGACTTTTTTGTAATTTTTTTTTATTTTTATTCATGGTTGGGATGATGGCTTCAAATTGCACTCTTTGGTTTAGACTATTTTTTGCTATGGCACTAGTATTTTGTAATCGAAGCATACTATGTGTAATGTCTCAAACCTCCCTACAGGTGGGAGGTATGAGTCGGATGGTGGGAGGTATGAGTCAACTATAATTTGAATGTAATAGAATAATAGATCATTTTTAGACTAGGGCAGAGTGAACACATGTATTTAAGATGAATATTATGTTTTATTATTATTGATTTTTGGTGTTTACCTACCATGTTATAGGCGCTCCACGCTAAGAAAGGAGTTGCGCGCGCTTTTAACGGGTGAATTGTAGCCATTCAGCAGGCTCCAATTTAAAATAACGATCGCTGATTGGCCCGTCGAAAGCGCGCGCATCTCCTTTCTTAGCGTGGAGCGCCTATATTAAGAATTATTTTGAGAATAACACACTATAAACAAATGCTGAAGTCACTTGCAATTATTACAATAGAAATTTAAAAAAACATGTGCTTACATACCCTGTATCGATTTTTCTATCGCATAAGAAAAGAAGCAACATGCATATTAGTAAACATTGGCTTAGGCCTACACAAAAGTTTAGATAGGCATCCGCATAGTCCTATATTATAATGTACGGTTTTAAAGTTTATAGCTAAATGTGATATTTGGCTATCTTGGGATCAGAATATTGGTTTGGTCGCATTATTGAAACTGTATCATACTTCATAATAATACCATATTCTGGTCTGGTGTATCTGGTCATTTCCAGTGTCAACACCAAACATCGTCATTACTTTTACTTTAGGCCTACTACTTTACGATCAGTTTTTTTCTTCCAGGTATAAGACATCCTTAAAATGAAAGATAAGATGTTGATTATAACTTAAGTATGTTAACTATGGCTTATTTAAGGATAAAACCATTATAATGTTTGGAAAACAAGCAATACCACTATTATGTGAGGTTATGTGTCTGGCTCAAACCTCCCTCAAAAACTTGTCTCAAACCTCCCTCAGTCCAATTATTGATTAATATGCTTCAAATTATTCTTAAATTAATTAAAATCAAATTGGCATGGTTTTACATGATAATTAAACATTATTCAAGTACTTATTAAGATGATCTTATCTCAAGTCATGATTGACACTGCACAGCTGCTTCGCAAATAGGAGGGAAACATACAATATTAGCACCATTAACCAGGTGGTATCTATAGAAGACATATTTGGGGTCAAATTTGAATCTTGTTTGGTTTAAAAGTTGAAGATGTTACAAATGCATAATTCTGCTATTCTGATTTTTTCATAATATCAACTGATAAGTAGAGACCCGGGAAATTCGCGTTATTTTTTTACGCGAATTGTTAAAATGTCGTATTTTTTTGCAAAATGTGGACGAATTGTGTGGTTAGGAACCCAAAAATATGTATATTGAATCGCGAAATAACACCTACTTTGCCGTTTACTGAGCAATAACACCGAAATCTATATTGAAACGCGAAATAACCACTATAAATGGCAATACCGTCCTTTAAATACATTGTAATTGTCAAAAAATGAGTTAAATCACGCTCCCTCTGAAGTCAACTCCCAGTTGGCTGGCTTGCGATATCAGAAGAATTCCTTTGTCGCCGGCTGTTCCGCTGTTCGCGCGCATCCCCCCATAGACCACCAAGCGGCCGCCCTGCCCGGCCCGTCGAGAGAGGCTGGCCGGCCGGCGACCCCCCTCCCCCTCCCACCCACCCGCCGCTATTGAGGAAGGTTGGGCCGCCGAGCCAGACGAAGATGCGATAATATAAATCACACTGCTGTGTTTACGTCATTGTTCTAGCAACTTCCAGATTGCGATGACGTCACGGAAGAGGACGTGACGGAATGGGTGGCCGCCGAACGCTAGGTTTTGTCTCACAACAGTAGAAGATAAGCTTATCGCTGCCGGGTATCTTCTTGTAGACGCTTCCGAACGACCTTCAACCGCTCGGGGGGAGGGGGGGTACGACGATAAAATGACGTAATTTAGGCTTTCAGGATTCGGGTAACCCGATCCCTGAAAGGTCAGGAACCGGATCCTAATTTCACTACCCTGTGACATCCCTACTGGTTTATCTGTCAAAAAATTAGAAAATCCGAAGATGTTCAGCAACAATCGTGGCATTCTAAAAATGTACCTAGGCCTCGTGAAAATACAATTTCCAAACTTGTGCAGTAGTAAAAAAAAAAAAATTGTCAAATCCGATTTTTGTGATTACTGACACCCTTAAAATAAAACCATAATAACACCGAATTTTCGATTTTTTAAAAACACATAACACCTAATTTTCAATTTTTAAAACGAAATTTGCAAATAAATAAAACCATAAAATCGGGTCTCTACTGATAAGCTTAAACCTTCACTGGCTCATACCTCCCACGGCTCAAACCTCCCCACTCTCCCCTAATGTAGGCTTTGTTTTTGTTTAAAATTTCCATTGTTTCTGTGTGAACGTGTCTGTTTTCTCTTTAACTATACTGGCAAACTTTGCATCTTACTACATGTGCTTAATGCAAGTTCTAGTAGATATTGTTTTGACTCTTGAGTGTTTTGTCTTAAGCTGCAACCTGCAGGTAGCCTACTGGAAACTTGAGATCGTACTTAATACTTAAACAAGTTATGTTTTTGTCTCAGACTGTGGCTCTATGGGACCTACGAAACCTGAAGCTCAAACTCCACTCATTCGAGTCGCACAAGGACGAAATCTTCCAGGTATGCTCGAGTTTCTATTGTAGTCTTCTAGCATGTAGGCCTATGAGCTAAGACAGACCATATTAATGCTAGATTTCTGTACAGAGTGATATCCAATAAATTTAACCCACGTAATTCACGTTGTTCTTATAAGTGTGCCGAAAAAGTGGATGATACATTAGGACGGTATGATTCCAACAACTTTTCTGAAGTGACTGCAATAAATAAGCCGAAGGCGTTAACCAGTTACGTCTGCAACGACATGCAAAAAGATTTTCAATCTCTGCGTAGGCCTAACTTACCTACCTGAGGCTTGGTACTACACTCGGTCAAAATATAGTGTTTGTGCACCTTGATTCTTGCCCAATGTATGATTTCTATCTCAATTGTTCCAAGTCTGCCGTGGTGCCGCTCAGCCTTTTGTTGTGAATGTGAAACCGTCGACTTGGCACCAGACTATGCCTACATCTGTCATTCTATCAAGTTATAATTACTTTATAAATGAAATTGACAACTTCTGAAATAAATACATTAATAACAATGTGATGTTGTAACAGGTCCAGTGGTCCCCTCACAACGAGACGATCCTGGCGTCGAGCGGAACGGACCGCCGACTTCACGTCTGGGACCTGAGCAAGATCGGGGAGGAACAGTCTGGAGAAGACGCCGAGGACGGGCCCCCAGAGCTACTGGTAAGTGGTCCATTGCGACCATACATACGCTGCGTTTGACTTCTTAGATGCACAAACTAATGGTGATTCCAAATCATTTATTATGTCATCATTTTTCTAGCAGCTCAGTAGAGATCACTATCACTATCAGCCTCCTGCTTTCTGGCAAGTTCACTAACATTAAATGATAATTTTATTCAGCTTCCGCAATAACTAATAATTGCGTGTGAGTAGTAGGCCTAGTCGTTGCCATGCACATCACAACTTTTTTTAATTTCATTGTTGATAGGTCTACTTTTGATAGTTACATGTTTTACTTTATAAATAAGTCTATTGATCTGTTCTATTAAGTTTTAGGAACCAATGCTAGTATTTGCACTTGTGGAGTGTAGTTCTGAGCATGAGTAGGTACTGCCACTCGGTATTACAAATAACCTAGGTTAGGTACACATTAAACTAACCTTGCCACACTTGATCAAACCTGCTGTATGCTAACACTCTTCTTGTCATCCACAAGTTGTAATTGTTTCTCATTTCAGTTCATACATGGTGGCCACACTGCTAAGATCTCAGATTTCTCATGGAACCCTAATGAACCCTGGGTTATTTGCTCCGTCTCCGAAGATAATATCATGCAGGTAATTTTGTATTCTACATTTTAATCATTCTTAATGGCGACTTCTGATTGGATGCTTTGGAATTGAAAACAAATTGAATTATTGTAGAATGTAGAGCAATACCGTAGATAAGAAAAAAAGAATATTTAAATGCTTGCCTTGCACAATATTGTAGGCCTATCCCTATCCTCCTCCTCTCTCCACCACCATATTTTGGGAAAACTTTATAATTGTTACAGTTTTTGTGTGGCTTTTATTTTCATGAAAATTTACACATTGAATGACTCGATCATTAAAGAAATGTAGAAAAAATATTTTGTCTTCGTGTTTATATTTTGTGTCTCTGATTTATTTCCCCCACTAACATTGCATTCCAATGCTGCCACTTATGGGTCATATTTGGCTGTCCTCGGAACACATGTCGGATCCTTACCCTCTTCACTCAACTGACGTCAAGATCGTGTTCTCTTTAAGCACTAATATAGCCTATTTTTTCGGTTGGCTTCCAGGTATGGCAGATGGCAGAAAACATCTACAATGACGAGGAACCGGAGACTCCAGCGTCTGAACTGGAAGCTGGCGCCTCGTAGGCCCAGCACCTCCTCTTTTACTCCAGCCGCCCTCCCCCCCCTATACAGACGTTGCCCGTTGGTTGATGTTCGTGGCAAGTGCCAGAAAGTCGTAATCAAAACACTACTTTCTGGCGATCATCGACTTTCTGCCTTGAATCCTTGAATCGAGCATGGTATATAAGAACATTGAGGATATGGTAAACAAAATCTTTGACGTATTTATTAACTTGCTTACGTAATATACCAACTGCCAGTGAGTTCCCAGTCTGAAATTAAATCGGCAACGTCCACATTAGGGGGGGGGCTGTTTGCATCTTGTTTTGTTGTCCTCCTTTCGTAAAACCTTGGTCTACTGGGTGACGTGTTAAATTTAGTTGGCAATTAAGTAGCAACCATATGTTTAGGAGTGATGACCTTGGCAGTTTCTCACAACTCGCATCGACCACCGCTGCTTCCTATTCTTCAATCATTGTCTCGTCTTGATGGATAAAAATTAAAAATTTGAATTATTAAGTACTATATAATTATTTTGTTGTAAAAGCTAACTAATAATCATGAAATGTTGATTCTCAGTTTACAAAATTTCCACCAGAACTGAAATGCCTTGCCTAAGATAGTTATGTACGATGTACCTGCAAGAAAGAGCACGTTACCCGGGTGACGTGATGGTGTTGAGCACATGTTGAATAAACTTAAAACATTCAATCAAACTTCTTAGGACAAGGAAAAAAGATGACCGCCCATTGCTTTAGGCCCATGTCGGCTTCAAGGTTACTGTATAGCATGCGCAGTCCATGCAAGCAAGTATTTAGAGGTCAGTGTTCCCGCCTTACCACTTGCATTTATGGACAATGAAAATGCGTTTTTGGAAGCGAGCCAGTAGTCAATTGTAAAGTCACTTGCACCTGTTTTGTTTACTATATATTGGCTTTATCCCTTAATACTTTTCCATCAATAGGTACAGTCGATGAATCTCATAATTGCTTGCACAAGCCCCAATAAAAACCGATATCGGCCTATAGGTAATTTTACAGTTTATTCCAGTTAGTACTTATTTAAGTTATTCACAATAGAATTAGAGCTTTGTTATTCAATTTATGATGCATGATCTTTGTCCTTTAAATTATTCTCATAATTTGACCTGGGCATACAACTATGCTCTTAATATTCAATTGTACTATCTTGATGAATATTAGAATAGCCAAAGGTGTTTTTATGTCCAACAAACATCCTATGGTAGTGGTATCGTTGACAGTATGTAGGCCTAGCTGTCGCAGCACGCCTCATATGCTAGTCGTGGCAGGTCCTTGCATTGGTTGATGTACCGTAGTAGTTCAACATGTGCTTAACATTGGCAGTAATTAATAATACCCATGAAAATATGCTATCAGTATCACTATCAGTGTTTTTCCCAAAAAGAAAGGGATATCCACTTTTGCTGTATGCATTTTGGTTTTGGATTATTTTGCGAGTGGACAGTTTCCAAAATCAAAGTAATCTTGACATTTAACTCAGATTTTGTCAGGGTGTTTAAATTATTTATAGATTTTGTCATTTGGTTCCCCTACATGACCTTTGAAATACTATTTAATTTTGTAATGGTCTTTTTTTAGGGATTTAAGAGTATTACGGTACTAGTGTATGTTAAATGTATGTACTTTACATTTGTTTCATACTTTCATCCTTGTAACACTAGTAGTAGAAATTACAAAGTGGTTAATTATTGTATACTATTCAGTAAAAAACAAATTGAAAATTTTGGGCACATGTCAGTAATCAAAGGTGTTATTTATTGTCACTGCCCTGCCTCACCATTGCCACTTAAACCTATTTTGTCCTACTATCTCCAAAGTCACTTTTTGAATATTAGTACAGTGCAGTTCAAAGCACGGCTGGACAAAGAACTTGCTATCTTGGTACAATATTGATGTGGGAATATTTTTTTATATTGTTATTTCAATTTGGACTCATGTCGTTATTTTTTGGCACAAACAATAAAATTTTGATTTTGTGTGATATCCATAATTTAATATGACATATATTAGCATTGCCCACTTCTAGTAAAGAGAAATGAAAAAAGTAGTAGGCCTACAATAGTAGCTATATTGTATTGTTTTGTTTGTCATGTGCAAGTTTTTTTATTGCAGATCGGAGATTAATTTATGTGTGGCCTTTATTTTTTGAGCTTAAATTCACTTTGTACTAATATAACTGTACCAAAGTATGCATTTTCTTATAGCCAACATTATTCATGGAAAAGAGTACGTAGACCTAATAGATTAGCATCCATAGATATTTCAATTTTCGGACTTCCAGTTTTGATCAAAATGTTTCTTGAGAGATTGCCAGCACTTGTAGTACGAAGCATCGAGTTTCTGGCAAGTCTCTTCGCCCCATTTTGTGACGGCCAGACTGAGGCTAGTCTCAAACATGAAGGCCTGCAAGAACAACCAGAAACTGTAAAGTGGGTGGTCTTGTATGTAGTTTTCCCCTACCCCCCCTTTAATGCGCCCTCCTACTCTTATGTTGGGAACATATTTTGTTACAATTAGTTTGGAAAAGGCTAAACTTGGTTACATATTTGTCTGATGAGGTGGATTAGAATCCTTGGTTGTAGTTAGGTATATTATGACGAGTCTCTGACAATTTTAATATAAGTTGGACTCCTTGTGTAAATTATTATATAGACCTAGGTACTTAATTTTGCACTGGTACATTATGTACTAAAGTAAACTAACTGTACAGTGAACATATCTACTTGTTTAAAAATAGGTGTACAATACCTACATATTGTTGTCAATAAAAAAACACTTTCTTTTCAGGAATGAGACGAGATAATTCAGAGCGAGTATTTAATTTTGTTCAACTAAATTTTTACATTCTAGGCTCGCTCTGCACCACAGTGTGGACTGCTGAATTCAAAACTGTTGGCCAGATTTTTGTATATGCCAACTACTAAGTGTTGCAATACTAGTAAAATTTCTACAAATACTAAGTCAAACACAAACTTCAAGCTCTACCAGTGGCCCTACGTGTTGCCTAAGCGGTACCTACTAGAGCAAAGTACAAATCTAGTTCAGGCTGCTAGTGATACACATTTATTGCAATAGCTGGCACTATAAATCTTGTTAACTACTAAGTACTAATGTAGAAAAGGAAACACAGTCTGCATAAAATTACATTTGAGATGAAAATCTATCATAATTATTAATTTCTAATTTAATTTTGGTAACTTGTAGATACAACAGATTCCTCTTACCTGTGTGTTGTCTGCGACTCTGGTTGGTTTGAGTGGTGCATTGGACGCACCTTCGAAGCATTGTGCGTCCGGTCCGTGTGGGGTCATGATCGAGTGTAGGGACGCCCCACCCGGCAGGAAACTGTCTTCCTTGGCCTCGTAGCTGCCGTGAATTAGGCCCATAAACTCGCTCATGCAATTCCCTGGGAAACGGACGTAATAAAACAATATCCATTATTAAACATGTTTCTAACAAGCTCGTCTGCAAGCTGTCTTCTTACTAAATTAGGTATTATTTATTTTATCTTTAATTGAATAATTTCTTTATATTTTCAGATATTCAAATTTAAAACCCACCAATAATAACCCAGACATGAATGAATCAACATTCCATTACTGGTGGTTGAGAAATCTGGAGACCCAGATTCAATCCCCTGGGGCTTGGCTGGATATTTGATTTCTGGATTTTACAAGATAAGCAAGCACAGGAAATAACTTAACTCCTGTAACCTTGAACAATGAGCCTAAAAAACTAGTATGTGCCTAGGTAGCAATATGAAAGGATAGTAAGATATCACAATAGATAACTCACTGTGATAGTATGGGGGGCGGAACGTATGTTCCTGGACAGACCATCGAGGCGGGAAGATCACAAAGTCGGCGATTGCCGTCCCTGGTTTGTTGGATGGGCAGGTCAGAACTGTAAAGATTGACGGGTCCTGTTGGAAATATCAAGAATAGTCTCAAAGTCAAAACCAATGTGAATTAACTCTTCCTTTTACAAAGCAGAAACTTTGTACATATTATGGATTTTTTTTGTGTGTTACTGTTTAATAATAAATCTTACAGAAATATGCAATTTTAAGGTGGAAGTAACTGCAATCCAAGTTTTCGTCAGCCATACGTGGATCACAAATAAATTGGGTTGGTACATACTGTAGCGTATGAAATGCATGCATACTATTCGGCACCAAAACGACATGTAGATCGCAGCACTGGCGAAGCGCTACGTCACAACATGGCTGGCGTAATTGTGATTCCGGGCTGGAGCGTATATGGCGCTAACGTGTGTCAGTCGCGCCGGTTAATGACAATTCGGGGATTATTTCCGATCTGTTCACTCTTATTTACCTTTCTCGCACACGCATTAAATAAGATGTATATTTTCATCTACGGTTTGCATTTTTTATGCTCTTATACAACCACAAGTAGGCGTAATTGCGTAGGTAGGCCAACTATAGCAAAAATTGAACCTTCCTATTTTGTATATTCCTGAATGGGATAGGGATGAAATGTAAAATATTATTAATAATATCATCATATAATAGTTTGGTATATTATTATGTTTTAGCGTAAGAATATCCAGAAAATAATTCATAAGCAGATTATTATTTATTATAATATAGTATATTGTGTTCTACAGTCCTACTAATATAAGTAAAGTTGCCCGCCGAACTTGTTATTGGTCCAAGGAATTATTACCAAATTTGAATTTAGAATGTTAATTTTTTTAAGTGAAACGAGTCTGTTCGTTGTATCGATAAATATTTTGCAACAAATTGATATAACACTGAACAGCTGAAGTGCAAGGTGCAATATTTAACGTTTTCCCGCGATAATGCAATAGCAATAGTACAACTTGTATTATTTTCATCATATTCCCTGAAAATGTCAATAAATTAGGCCTACATCTATGCTATAATCCGGATGTTGTCAATTTGTAATCATCGACAAAGTGTGCTTTATTCAAAACATGACGCAACTTTTAAAAATACTTGGCTGCAGAAATTAGTATTTATTATGAAAAATGTTCATTGAAAACGATTTTTCCGAATTTATTACTATACATAGGCCTACCTTTTTTGTTGTTGATAAAAACGCACTACAGTGTAGTAATTTTGAGGTAGCCCATCACATACGAAACAAATTGAATGTAGGCCTGGCCTATGTACTATGTAGGCCTGTATACGGTGTGATAGCCTATATTGGCATAAGAATGAATTAAAATTATTGTCTGAATTGTAAAACGCCATTTTTTTTTTATTTATTTCATTATTTAATATCTATCCTATTCAGTTAAAAAAACTGATTTACAAAGGAGGACAACTAAATAAATCTCATTACATAGATGCAGAAACAACAATAAATTACATTTTCGTAAATATTTGAAATAGTAGCATTACAACAACAATGCATTTAACACAAGAATTTTGGTAACAAATTGAATGATATTATATGCATTTAATGAATGAATCAAATATAAAAAAGGGTGGAGAATGAAAAGAAAAGAAAAGAAAAGAAAAGAAAAGAAAAAAAAAAAACATTAAAAAAGAAAAACAAAAAGAAAAAAACTGATTTATTAGACGATCCCACTCAAACGAATATGAGGTTTGCCAAAAATCAGGAACAGCAAATCAGGGAGTATAATCAAACTTTCGCGGAAGAAACCACCGAACGCGAAATCTTTATTCTTGGGTTCAATCTTCATTTTTGTGTTCAAATCTTGACTCATATATATATAATTATATCAGATATATAATTATTTAAAAAATTTCATGTCAAACTGATCACAGCAATGATACAGGACACCTAAATCAAGTTGCAAGCTCCATCAGTGGGCGGCAACCAGACAATCTAGGCAGAAAAATATAGTTGAAATTACATTGTTTATATCATAATCAAAGCAATAATGAACAAACAAAGAGAAAAGCAAAATCAATTATAAGAGCTTATGAAGGTAAATTAACATTACACAAACACACAGACAATAACTTACAAATAAATAGTAAAAATCAATTTTTTGCTCTTTGATTCATTATCATTGCTTCAATTTTACTTTTAAATTGTACAATTCCTAGATCAGTAAACTGGCTTCTAATATCATAAGAAATTGAATTCCAATAGGATACGCCTCTATACATAAATGACTTTCTAAATGCTTCAGAATTTAATCTAGGAACTTCCAATGAGTTTATTAAAGTAGAATTTCTATCACGATCAACAATTTTAAAAATATTGGGTAGAATACCTAAAAACATACCTTTCAATACTTTGTATGTATTTACCAGCACGCTATACTTCATCCTCTCCTCAATCGTGAAACAATCAGACTGCAAATCTTGGTTCAAGGGAAATGAATCAAACAGATGGTCATTCTCTTCTGGAGTACAACATACTCAGTAGAAGCGTTGAGAAGGTCTTACTGCCCAAACCACTAAGCAATAATCAATACCAGTGTGAATATAAGAATCTACAAGTAACCTCAACATTCTCTCGGTTACAAACCTCTTCATTCTACTTATAATTCCAATTGCTGATGATACTTTATTACACACATATCATAATGTTTCTTAAAATTTAAATTACAATCTAAGAAAACTCCAAGATATTTAAATTCATACACTCTAGAAATTAACTTACCATTACAATTTAACGTCAAATGAATATCATTCATGCTTCTATCATTAGCCTTATGAAAAATCATAAAATTTGTTTTGCTATAATTAATATCAAGTTCCTGATTTTAAAACCAATCATCCATCCTCTTTAGAACTTCTTGAAGACGTCTTACGATCTCTTCGACATCCACACCTTCTAAATAAAAGACCAAGTCATCAGCATATAAGATATAATTGATGCCTCCCATTATAGTAGATATATCATCTATATAAAGAATAAATAACAGGGTCCTAATATTGATCCTTGGGGTACTCCACAAAATATATTGAATACTTTTGAACTAGGAAAACGCTAAAGTCCCGCCGCGTTGATGGATGAGCTTTTTTGAAGTTCTTAGTTTGCGAGGGATATCTTTACTTTTGCGCAAGTGCTTTGTTTTGCTGCCTACGCATTGTAGGTGATTGTTGTCAAGTTTCTATTGTTACTTGTCAATTGGTATTATTTACCGTGAAAAACTTATATTAAAAGCTGTATTTCTATGGATTCTGGCTAACTTTTTCAACTTTTTCTTTCAAAAGGTACTACATCACCATAACCTTAATGGCCATGTATAATATGAACGTTGTAGTCCCACCCGTTTGGGCAGAATTGGCCCAAATGGCACGAAAATATTGCACAAAAAATCAAAAAACTTATATTAAAAGCTTTATTTCTATAGATTGTAGCTAACTTATTCAACTTTTTCTCTCAGAATGCACTACATCACTATTACCAAGTTATGTCCATGTACAATATGAACTTTGTAGCCCCACCCGTTTGGTCAGAATCGGCCCAAATGTCACGAAAATATCGCACAAAAAATCGTAAAAGTACGATATTCATGAGAAATATTTCTTCGATTGTACCCAAAAACGTAGCAAGTCTAAGTTCAGAGATTTCGAAGGTCCCCTCCAATTTTCATCAAGATCGCATGTGCCGTTTGCCCGGTAGAGAGCGAACAAACAGACAGAAAAACTAACAAAAAACAAACACCCGAGCTATTTTTTCTTGGGGTAACGTAAGAGAAAAACAAACAAAAAAACAGAAAGTCAAATTGAAGTCTTCACTTCGCTCGCTACGCTCATCCAACTATATTTGCAAGATTTATAAACATTTTTCTTTTTAAAAAATAATCCGCCGAAATTGATAACAAATAAGGCCTTTCGTTACCCTGGTTTTTAATTTTATTAAAAGAGGTAAAAAAGGTACTGAATCAAATGCTTTCCTAAGATCAACAAAGACAGCTCCAACCTTACCATTACGTTTATCAATCCCTTTATAGATAAAATCTGTAAATGCTAGAAGGGCACTTTGCGTTGACCTACCTTTCCTGAAACCATGCTGGTTTGCACTTAAACCTTCAGATGCATCCACTTCATGTAATAACCTCTTGTGTAAAATATTTTCAATAATTTTCCCTATAATTGGAAGAGTTGATATAGGTCGATAAGAATTCCTATCACTCTTTTTTCCTTATAAATAGGCGTTACCCTTGCCAATTTCAGCTGTGTTGGGAAATCACCTACAAGAAAGAAATGGGAAATTAGATAGTCCTACGCTAATAATCCGACTATTGATGCGCATTTCTTAAATACTATGCATGGAATCTCTTGAATTGTTGCAGAGCTTCTAATTTTAAGGCGTTTAATTGCTGAAATGACTTCTTCATTAGTTACTTTTGTATGCGGAAGATTCTCTGCTTCTCTTCTATTTAAATCTTTAAACTTACCAATTTCATTTGAAAAATCTACATCGTTCACAAAAAACTTTTTTGTAACAAACAGCACATATCTGGATTAGACGTGTAGGATACCCCATTCTCTGTCAATGAGGCTATGCTACACTCTTTTTTTTCTTTGTTACCTGTCAACTTATTATAAACTGACCATAAAGATTTTGAAGAAATATCATTATCAAAAGAAGACTTAAAATGCTCACGCTTAGAAAAACGAATCTGATTATTTACCTTATTTCTAACTTTCTTGTATTCCTCCCACGTTGACTGCCTTCTAAAAATTCTAAATTCTTTGCGCAAGTGGTCTCTCCTATGCATGGATTTCCTAATCTCTGCTGTTAACCATGGGGCTGGCTTACCTTTAATTCTTTAAATTTCAAGGGGTGTGCATGTTCATTTAGAGGTTCTACGACTACTTTAACAAACATTTCTAATTTATCATCTGCACTTACTGCCACACCAATTTGGTCAATGGGACCACTTAAGATATCTTCATCTACTTGCTTCCAATCAACATTCTTATAATTTCTAGTATTTACAAATTTAGGAAGAAATTTTTGCTTTTTAATCTTACGAACACAATAATTAATTCATGATCACTTAATCCTACACTTATAATACCTGACTGAATAATATTTTCATTGTGATTTGCATAAACATGATCAATTAAAGAAGCTGACCTATTATTAACCCTAGTAACAGACTTTATCAATTGTACCAATCCATGTGATCTAGTAAGAATTTTGAAATTATTTACTGGTAATGTCTTCTTACTCAAATCAATGTTGAAATCACCTAGAAAAAACAATTCATTAGCTTCCGATTTTAAATTATTTACTAAACAATCAAAACAATCTGAAAATTCTTCTAACTTTACGTGTGGAGCTTTATAAACTGCTGTAAAAATCATTGGCTTTACATTCGGAAGCCAGAATTTAACTGACTGCAACTCAACATCTATCGGAATTTAACTTTACACTCGACTACACTTGACATGAACTTCTCAGCAATATAAATAACTAACCCTCCCCCTACCCTTTCACGATCAAATCTTAGCATTTTATAATTGTCAATAGAAATAAAACCGTCTGGAACAGACTCATCTAGATATGTTTCACAGCAAGCAAATATATCAAAATTATACGTGTCAAGAATAACTCTCAACTGATCTATGTACTTATCCAACTTACGTATATTGAGATGTCCAAGCTTCATTCCTTTTGGCAATACAGCTAAACCATTAGCAGCAACATCATTTATATTTTGTGGTTCTTTATCGACATCATGATTAAAAAGATTTGTCATGTAAATTTCATGTACACTTAGAGGGGGAAATAAACAATTCATACAATACCATCTCGTCGAAACTCTTCTTCTTCGGTTCTTCAGTTCATAGACATCTTGAACGCCACATTGAAGGCACTTGCTGCTATTATAACTGATTATACACTTATTACATTCCCATGGTCCAAGTATTGAATCAAATGCTCATTGGTCATATTTAAACATACCCGATGGAAAATATCTTCACATACCGAGCACTCTAGGCGTTTAGTTGTTTTGTTCAAAATATGAGTGTCGGTGACGGGCAAAAAAACAATAAGTATAATTTAAAAAAAATGAACATAAATAAATAATAAATCTATCAAACACAACGGGAAAACTAAGTGGGTGACACCACACTGTCGTCTGACTATATTATGTTTTCGGACTTTATCCCTGGACTTAAATGTAAGAATAATGTTTTTATTAAGAGTAGGCCCTACCGAAATTATTTAAATTGAGATCACGATAATTTAAAAGTTGTTATGGAAGACTAAATAGTTGTATTTTAAAAGAGAAATGTAGTCCAATGCTTAACCATTACAGACATAACCCTTGCGTCAGGTGTCCATTTTATGGTGCACTGAATTCTTTCATTTAAAATTTGTTTTCTTGTGATAACCATAGCACAAATATTTCTTTATTTTATTTCTAACGTTCAACTTGGTTCAACATCCGTAAACAAAACGTATCACGCCGAAAGCTCAACTTTTTATTTAGATCTACACGTTCTTTCACGTTATTTGCCGCTGTGTCTACCTGAGTGATCACTACTGCTCGGGTTCTACGTTCCGCCAACAGTGCCGCGCTAGTGTGCTTTTTGTTGCCGAATACTATAGCTGGTGTCTAAAAGTATCTAGTAATTCAGGATCGATTTGATTGGTATATCCACTATCCAGCCTCAAACAAATTTTGCAATAATTTAAGTACCCCTATGCTAATTTCAGTAAAGCCTGAAAAGCTAGTGTAAAAGGGTTTAAAGAATAGATATTTTCAGTGTTTGAAAATTTTGTTTCAAGATTATTGGTGTGTAGTTTTATTTTTTACTGTCTTAATTTTTCCTTCTAGGAATGTATTGTATCATCTTAATTCTTGATTTACATAGTCTGGAAACTCTCCCGTATGTGGAGAATTGATAATAATATTTAATACAATCCAGAAGTTAAAATCTAACTAAGTGTGAATTTGTTAAAGCATCTGCCCGGCAAGCAGGAGACCCGGCTTCAATCCCCGGTCCAGTTAGGAATTCTAATTTATTTTTGCATAAAGACTTATGTATCGTCGTTGAACTGATAACTTAAAACTCAAAGAAAGATGGCTGAATGAAAGAGGAACTTGAATATGTTTCATTTGCAGTGAGACATTTACCTTCCTCAGCGCCAATTTTGGAATTTTGGATAGCCCACAATAAGCTAGGGGGGAAATTAAAACTCAAGCAACTCTTTTTTTTAAAGTTTCAATACATCGTTGTCGTCCACCAAAGTATATGGATAAATAATTTTGGCTTGTAGGGCTACTAAGTACTATGATGGAATACAAGAGTGTATTGAAATAATATTTTGAACATCGTTGATCGATAGCTATAGTCGGAGGCTATGTCCCACTCAAACAACAAAGAAGAGAAATGGCTTTTATATTCAAGTTCCTATTTCTTTCAACTGTACATTGATCGTTGTAGGACTTTTAAGATATTGGTTTGAGGGCAATAGGGAGTTAAATATAATAATAATGGTAACCTTATATTATGCATATTTTGCTCGACATATAATGCAATTTGCATGCTTCTACCAGTGCTGCAACTGATCTAATAATCTTAATGTTTGCAGATTGCTCGGAACATGGTGGAAGTGGACAAGTACTTACACAGTGGTCAAACTGCACTGCGTTGATCACCATGAAGAGAGCAAGGTCGTACTTGTAGGGCACGTAGTTTCCGTGCCAGGCAACGACGTCGAATGGGCTGTGGTCTTGGATCGCCTGGAAGAGATGCCCTTGGAACTTGGATATAACCTGGAAGTTCTTGACGGAACGGTCTTCGTACCACGCGACAGGCGTTAGGAAGTCTCGGGGGTTGGCCAGACCGTTGGCACCTAGTTATCAAAGAAAAGTGCCAAAAAATTAAGCAAGGTTCAAATTGACGTTTCTGTGTGATTGGATGAGCGAAGCAAAGATTCCATTTCACTACACTGGAGAAAAAAATCGGATTTTTTTTCTTTTTTTTTTGTATTTTTGTCTGTTTGTTAACACGATTCAGGCTAAACCGATACTCCAATTGCGATGAAATTTTCTGGAGACCTTCGAAATCTCTGAACTTAGAACTGCCACGTTTTTGAGCGCAATCGAAAAATTATTTCTCATGAAAATCGCAGTTTTACGATTTTTTCAATTTTTTTAAAAATTTCTTCGACTTATAACACCTACATGCTTTATCCGATCTTAATGATTTTTTCACAGAACCATAATTTTATGAATTAAGATATTCTTGTAAAATTTGAGCGCAATCGAAAAATTATTTCTTATGAAAATCAAAATTTTACGGGTTTTTTCTTTTTTAAAACAATTCTTTGACTTATAACACCTACATGCTTTATCCGATTGGTATGATTTTTTCACAGAACCTTAATTTTAGGAATTAATATATTCTTGTGAAATTTGAGCGCTATCGAATAATTATTTCTTATGAAAATCGCAATTTTACGATTTTTTTTCTTTTTAAAAATTACGATTAATTAAAAAAATTAAAAATTAAAGTTTATTTTTTTTTTATTTAAATTGAATTTAAAAAAATCTTCAACTTGGTTATGATTTTTTCACAGAATAACAGAAAATCCGCATAACACATGGCAGCTCAATGCACCAATTACGCTCATCCAACAACGCGGCGGGACTTAAGCGTTTTCCTAGTATTATAAATTAATGGTGTTTTCCGTTGGCCGCCCCAGCGCGCACCGAATCGCCACTTTGTCTTTTCGTTAATTTTGTTCAGTTTTGTTATGTTTTTCAAGTTGAGGTTGACAACAATCACACAATCAACAATCTTGCGCTCGCCAAGTGCATGCCAGTGGTAAACGCCATAAGTAATAACTATGCACACATAATTTGTGGAAATTTGTTCATATTTTGTACCATTTGTCAAACTACATATTATTATGTTCAATGTAGGTACATCAATCTGATGTAAATTTTAAGGAAAAAGAAAAACAACTGCATGATTTTGGTTAGTCCCAGTTTTATTTTAGGTTTTCTGTGAATAGTGTGAAGTTAAATAAATGTTTATGGATATAAGGGTTATAAATAATGTATTATCTGTTAATGCTACTAATTAAAATTAAATTTATTTTTTAATCAATACCACGAAATGGTAAAATTCCTAGATTCATGAAACATCCCGACATAATAATATGGAACAGTCTGCCCCCAACATAGAAACAGAGTAGGCCTACCTACAGGAATTCTTTAAAAGAAGACCCTTCCAACTTGTTGTCTTCCAGACATATAACATTGTAGGCATGTGTTTGTGTACAATGTAAAGTGGGAGGCCCAGGAGAGGTTAAAGGCAGCAATGGATTTGAAAAGAAGAATTATAGTGACAAAAACTGGTGAAAATCACTAAGGAAACGAACATAAGAAAAGATTGAAGAAGAAAATCTTTGATAAACCTGGGGCAGAGAATGTGGTCGGACTCACCACCCCTACCAAACTATATAGTTGCAAATAGGCTCAGATATTGATTTATGTTTTAAGTTGAGTTTTTTTGAATTCTTCATGGAAATACCTAATAAATAATTAATAGTGGCACGAAGGACAGCAGGCCGACAGACAAATACTTTACTGGACCCGGCACCTCCACCAAAATCTAATATTATTTTATTACAATGAAGTTCAACAGTCTGTACTATGTTATGTTATTGTATGAATATTATGTGAAGTTGCACTTATTGCCCTTCTATGTAAATCTGATATTTTAACTTCCTGGATGGCAAATAATTAATAATATTTACAAAATATAACTTTCTATAGTGTATAGCCTTTATGTAAGTGATAGCCAAAACTTGAAAAAATGCAATTTGTTTAAAGATGTCGCATACACTTGCAATGTAAGTAGCATGAAACAAGCAATCCTCACCTATCGGTCCTAGGTACGGCAGCTGGAAGTGTCCGTCAAACACTTCGAGGATGTAGCCTCGAGCAGGGCCGTCGACGTCCACTGAGAATCGCATCCCTTGCTGGAACAAACACCCTCAATCAGGTCTAGCCTGATCTCTCTCTCTCTCTCTCTCTCTCTCTCTTGGCCAATCTTCATCTTTTATCTTACATTTTCTCTTTGTTTTTCTTCTTTCTTCTCTTGCAATTTTGTTTTAACTTGTCTATTATTTAACATTTTTTTCACTTAGATTCTATTCCATTCAATATTTTTTAAAATTTTATTTGTGTCCATCCTTCGAATAGGTTATCAAATAAAATATATTTGCATACATTTTTATTTTTTAACTTGGAGCTAATTTGTGTTGTTTGTAAATTCCTATACTGTCCGTCAGTGTGTGCATTGTGTAGCCTTATTTAAGTATTGGTAAAATAGCTGGCAGGTTTACGATAAAATACATTCACGGACTTACCTGGATGACGCAGATCTCATTCGGGGAGACTGTCATTTTACCGAACTCAGTTGTGATATCCAGGGCTCCTTTCTGGGGAACTGGAAGTTAAGCAGAATAGCTTAGTTTAAATAATATGGATGAAACCTGGCAATAATAGAACGAGAGAATACAATTATTAATGTGGTCCAAACAAAAATGAGTTTAAAGAATATATGAGTTATTATGCAGTGGCAAAACTACCCCTTGATTTTTGGGGGAGTGATTATTGTGTAACCACAAACATAGGCCTACGTATGAATCCTAGTTATAAATACAAATCATTGGACTTTTCCCTGTTTAAGAAATATTTGTATTAAAATGAAAAGGGTTATTTTGACTACTTTAGAGAAGTCGTTATCGAACATTGTTAAAGATAAATGCTTCTATGTAAAGAAGTCGAAATATCACTTATTTGTTTAGTAAAAATATTTCTTTAACAGTGAAAAGACCATTGATTTGTATTTTTAACTATAATATCTGTTATGTTTTATTTTTTTGTTATGTATCCTGGTACAATGGGGGGTCTGGGGCTTAATCCTTAGAAATTTTTAGATTTTTTAATTGCAAATACAACATTTTGCCCCCCCCCCCCCATCGCACCCCATCTAAACAAATTTTTAGGGGTTGACGCACCCAAAACAACAAGTAAACCGATTGTCTCTGACACAGGACCCTGCTATCGACTACGAGTTTATAGTGTACTAAAGAGCCAACGCCAGCCGGCCGTTCATTTTTTATTCTTAGTTTATGGGCTGGCAGACACTTATGTGTTTGTACGTGTACTACACTGATTGATTGCAGGAAATGTCTATAATAAATAAATAGTGTAAGGAAAGGTAGCAGACAGAAACTGTACTAGACGGACCCGGCACCTCCACCAAACTCCTATCTTCAAAATATTTTTCAGAAGGCTGTGATAAAATAAATAAGTTTTAATATATTATCTACAAACTCTTTCACATAAGTGATTTTCAGTGGGGGACATTAAATTTAAAGCAGACCAAGCCAAACCTGTTGGCACCGACACCATAGACGAGCAAACAATAACCAACATAGACCGGACCACACAAGCTGGACACGATTCCACCCGCGCACCGCACCAGAATCAACGAGGCTAATTGAAAAAAAAACTTGGAATTGTTTACTCATTGATAACTTGACTTGTAGTACAGTGCAATTAGCTCATTTTAGGCCTTAACCCACGCATTCAAAAAAACAAGCAGGGACCATTTGGAAATTTTGTTCAGGTTGGTCTCCTGAACATCCCCAACAGAATCCCAAAAAATCCGGTTGCGGGTTATCCGCCATTTTGAAAATCAATTTCAGATTTTTTAGTTTTGTCGAAGAATGGAAAATTAGCGATATTGAGTGAAGTATTGGACCGAAATAGCTCAAAATTGTTTTAAAAATGTTTGATAAGAATCGGTTGTTTGATAATTACGCGTTTGGCGCGCCCTGTTTTGATTCACTGGCGACTTGATTGACTTGATTCAAATTATTACTCTCTTTTTAAAAAGTTATCTAAATTGTTTTTACATATTTATTAAAATAAAATAGAAACTAACCATCCGATGAAAATTTGTTTCAAAATAAAAGTTGTAGAGCATGAAAAAACACATCCATTTCATATTCTAGACTGTCTTCGTAGATAACAATGGCCGAACGCTACATGACAAGCAATACAATTGTGTGGTGAGCAGTGTCAGATGATTGCTCGATGCTCTATCACTAGCGCAGTCCCTGGCCATAAGTCTCGTATGAATTTCGACCTCTATAGATTTTCTCTTCTGATCCTGTTAGGAAAAAAATCTTGGGTAAACCTCTGGCATCCCGGGCCTAAGTTTTTTTACGGCGCCATCTTCTTTTGGGCATACGAGAAGTACACGCACTTGGTTTTCATACATTTTACATACTTTTGACAACATGTGTAATAAATCTGACTTTATATTTGGATTCTCCAACAAATTTCTAATTAAATGATTTGAATTTGCCAATTTGGTCATCCTGGGAACATTGTGTGATTATTTATAGGGAAATACATATTATTATTAGTCCTGCAAAAAGGTGTTCTATTTTCGTCAAATTGTGCGTTTCATGATAGACATATAAAATTTGGCACCCAGTATACGAAAATGAAATGGATAATTAATTGACTTTCTAGGGCAATCTCATTATTGCCCCACGACACCAATGACGGTCATTTTACAAGGTGGCCACAAAACATATTTTTGAAAACTTATGACAGAATGTTGAAATTTGGTCATTGAAAATTGACTGTTAAACAGGGCCATGTCAAACTAACTAAGACAATGGCACCAATGGCGGCCATTTTAGAAGATGGCCGACACACACATTATTATGAACCACGTAAATTTTATGATAGAATCTTGTTATTTGGTACACTCATAGGGCACTTCATTGAAAAATGTCATATTTATGTGTTATGTCAATACTTTACAATGTGATATGGATCCGCTATCAAGTATCTTGATAAGTTGCTATGGCATTAAAAACTACCAATAATACTGCTTATAATAATTCACTTGTTTTCCTTATACACTGTAGGCAATTATTGACAAGTTTCTATAATTACACTATATTGTTTGAATGTTTATGCATTTTAAATGCGCCCAGCATCAAACTATGTTTGATAAATCCGCGAGAAATCGATTTAAACTCAAAATTACTGTTTTACGATGTTCATAAAAGCTTCCATAAGTATTTAAAAAAATAAGGTCTGCGAAATTAGATTTTGCATTTACCCGGAATTATGGTTTTTCCATTGTTGGTATTTTCTCAAAAATGCCATATTTGACTGTCCATTGTTTAGCACTAAATTGCATTTGAGAAAAAATTCTTTCTACGCACATTGAAATGACTTAAATAACGATCCGATTACAACCAAAGTTTTAATCTTATATGGCTGATAATTCCTAATATCCACAATATGAATACTCTTTTCGTGCTGTTTTTACACTCTTTTGTTACATCATTCAGTTAGATGTTGTGGATATTAGGAACTATCAGCCATATTGGATTACAACTTTGGTTGTAATCGGATCGTTATTTAAGTCAATTCAATGTGTGTAGAAAGAATTTTTCCTCAAATGCAATTTAGTGCTTAACAATGGACAGTCAAATATAGCATTTTTGAGAAAATTTCAAAATACCAACAATGGAAAAACCCTTATTCCGGGTAAATGCAAAATTTAATTTCGCAGACCTGATTTTTTAAAATACTTATGGAAGCTTTCATGAACATCGTAAAACAGTAATTTTGTGTTTAAATCGATTTCTCGCGGGCTGGGCGCATTTAAAATGCATAAAAATTCAAACAATATAGTGTAATTATAGAAACTTGTCAATAATTGCCTACAGTGTAAAAGGAAAACAAGTGAATTATTATAAGCAGTATTATTGGTAGTTTTTAATGCCATAGCAACTCATCAAGATACGCGATAGCGAATCCATACCACATTGTTTCTAAAAAGTATTGATATAACACACATGAATATGACATTTTTCAATGAAGTGCCCTATGTGTGTACCAAATTACAAGATTCTATCATAAAATTTACGTGGTTCATATTAATGTGTGTCGGCCATCTTCTAAAATGGCCACCATTGGTGCCATTGTCTTAGTTAGTTTGACATGGCCCTGTTTAACAGTCATTTTTCAATGACATGTTATAAGTGTGTATACCAAATTTCAACATTCTGTCAAAAATTTTCAAAAATAAGTTTTGTGACCACCTTGTAAAATGGCCGTCATTGGTGTCGTGGTCGTGGGGCAATAATGAGATTGCCCTATATAGTCAATTATCCAATTACATTTTCGTATACTGGGTGCCAAATTTTATGTCTATCATGAAACGCACAATTTGACGATAATGCACCTTTATGCAGGACTAATAATAATATGTATTTCCCTATAAATAATCCCACAATGTTCCCAGGATGACCAAATTGGCAAATTCAAATCATTTAATTAGAAATTTGTTGGAGAATCCAAATATAAAGTCAGATTTATTACACATGTTGTCAAAAGTATGTAAAATGTATGAAAACCAAGTGCGTGCACTTCTCGTATGCCCAAAAGAAGATGGAGTCGTAAAAAAAAACTTAGACCCGGGATGCCAGATGTTTACCCAAGATTGTTTATCCTTAAGGTATACCCTAACAGGATCAGAAGAGAAAATCTATAGAGGTCGAAATTCATACGAGACTTATGGCCAGGGACTGCGCTAGTGATAGAGCATCGAGCAATCATCTGACACTGCTCACCGCACAATTGTATTGTTTGTCATGTAGCGTTCGGCCATTGTTATCTACGAAGACAGTCCAGAATATGAAATGGGTGTGTTTTTTCATGCTCTACAACTTTTATTTGAAACAAATTTTCATCGGATCGTTAGTTTCTACTTTATATTGATAAATATGCGAAAACTATTCCAATAATTGAAAGAAAAAGAGTAAAAGTTTCCATCATGGGCCGTAGGTCGCCAGATAATCAAAGCAGGGCGCACCAAATGCTTTAATCGTTTCTTTGAAAACAATTTAAAACAAATTTGAGCTATTTCGGTCCAATACTTCGCTCAATATAGCTAATTTTTCATTCTTCGACAAAATTTACAAAATGAATATTGATTTTTAAAATGGCGGATAACCCGCAACCGGATTTTTGGGGATTCTGTTGGGGATGTTCAGGAGACCCACCTTAATAAATCCCAAGCGGTCCCTGCTTGTTTTTTTGAATGCGTGGGTCATATCACAACGGCCCTGTACTATTAATGGACTTTAGTCCGCATCAGGAGTTACAAATCTTCTGTTCATACCCTATTTTTACGCAGTAGTCAAGACTGCTGGCTACTGGTTTTGTCTCGGAACTACCCAATGGTGACACTGCATGGCACAAAGATGTGCACCTACCGATAAGCCGAGGAAGTCTCCGTCAGAGTTGTAGAAACACTTGTTGCTCATGGAGGTGTTACACAGGTAGACGTGGACGGGGACCTGGACCGGACGTCTCCCGCTCCACAGACCGTGTGCAGACCCGCCAGCAAAGTCCACAGTCTCTGACAAGGGCGGGGTGTCGAACGGCTTCCATCGCATCTAACGAGAGCAGATGGGTTGCATATAAATTAATCCGTCGTATAAGGACCTTTTCGGCCACTATATAGGGGTTTAATTTGGAAGGGAAGGAAGAAGGGCTATATTATATTCGGGCATTTTCTATATCTTCTTGGGGGACACTGAGTCCTGGATTGCTGGTTACGGCAGTGTCACGTGTACTGCATGAGCCGTGTGTACCGGGCGAGCAAAAAATTTGTATTTTTCTTTGCTGTTTGAAAGGGGGTTTGATAGGGTGTGATTATATTGTGTTGCTGTCAGAGAAAAGGAAATTCAGTTGCGTTATGGTATAGGATTTCTCGATTTGGTTGGTCGGGAAACACTATCCACCTCGGTCGAGGATTGAACCCCGGGGCTCCCCCGGGGTCCCCATTCGTTTCATCCATTTAGATTCTCGCGCGAGGGTTCAGGCGCCATTGTAGCTCTACCTCTACTATAGACTTTTTATTTTCTCAATTGTAAAAAAATTTTTGTGGTGGGACTGGTGAAAACTTCTAACTTCTTGCGAACTATCGTGCCTCACTCATTGCATAGGATCTCAAGTGTTGTGTAATGATGGTGGGGGAAATAGAAAACTAGAAGTTTGAACAGTGCTCACCTGGTTGGGGTTGGGAAGGTTCTTGTCCCAGTCGTGGGTCAGATGGTCAGACTTGATGCGGATGAAGGGCTCGTGAACGGCGAGGGTCTGATGCGATAGAGCCAGGAGCGCTTTTTGTCCGCCCGCGGAGCTGCCAACAATATACAAACACATTTGAGAATTAGTGACCACTTTGTTTACTGGTAATCCACCCTTAATAACGTTCTCATGGTATCTAACCGAATCGGGTCTGTCCATGCTGGGCTCGTGCATAGGCGCCTTCAGGAATTTTGGCAGGGGGGGGGGAGGAATTACAATTTGTACTTTCGTTGGGAAGGCACAGGGGGTTTGGGGGGCAGAGCCACCCAACAATCGCGCAGGAGGCGAAATTTTTGAAAATCAGGCTTTTTTTGAAGGCGTTTGATGGGTTTTAGAAAAAAGTAGTGGGCTGAATACAATACCAATATTATATAATTTTTGTGCAGTCCCAAAACTCAAAACTAGAAAACGGCATCAGTAAAAAGGAATAGACTTTCTAAGCACATTGTAAAAATTGCAATTTTAATCATAAATCCACACATCAGTGAGGACAATTAGCACTTCTGCTTGCCCCGGTGCCAGGGAGGGGCAATGCCCCTTGACCCGCCCTCGGCGCCCTGGTCCGTGTCGTCTCTCCTATAGTCCATGAAACTATGTGGGAGGATTTTAAGTTTTAACCAAAGAGTGTTGCTCAAAGTATCATTGCGTTGCATTCTAAGGAATTAAGTGAAGTGTATACTTTGTCTTTGTAAGCACCGTCTTCAAATTATTGGCAAGAGTGCAGGTGCGACCCCCACCATGTTTGACCAGTCAGCTTCATCTTGTATCGTCATACCTAGCCCACACTACAGGAGAAACTATATTATTTCAAACACAACTATAGAAAGTCGTGACAACTTGAACGCATGCATGCTATCCCCCAACGCACGTAGTCTAATAATAGAAGGGTTCGATTGTTCGTCTCGGCTCACCCCCTCCCCCTCGCCAGACACCGTGCTATAAGCCTGTTGCTGTGTATGTCGAGTCAACCTGTGGCTGGGTCTGGGCAGCATGATCTCAACCCTATTAGCCGTATCTGTGTGACATACGTCACCATGCTTCATTTCATCGTCTCACTCGCAACCAATCGTTTTAAAATGTCATAATATCAACTGCATATCGTGGTTAACATGGTTGCGACCCCTTTTACCTTCTAATTATTGCGATCGTTATTATAAGTAGGGCCTACCCTGTTATTTAAAGGCTGACTCCTATGGTGTCACCTCCTATAACATTTCTTGGGTTTAGCATGCATTCTTTAATTGCAGTAATCCCTACCCTCGTTTTTTGCATTCTCCAAGATCAATACCATCTAACGGCTAATGATCCCGTCGGGGGGGGTTGGGGGTGGTGGGGTGAGAGTAGGGGGGGGGTTAAATATAACCTGGGGTAAAATGAAAAACACTCCCGAGTATTCGGCGGTCGTGACATTTGGGAGTTAAAAGCGGGGTTGCGAAAGTGTGCGGGGGGCGGGGGGGTGAGGGGTTCCATTCGGCTAACTGGAGCTTCGTGCCTGGTCGAATAGCAGTCCCCCCACTTTGGAAGCAATCGTTCTACTTTTTTAAAACTAAATTTAAGCGTACGTAAGCGTACGAAAATAGTCATGATATTTCTAATAATCTTAAACAAATTATTTTCGTGTGTAAGCCTGCCCAGAGTGCATGCACCCCCTCTTTAGGTGTCTAACTAGGTATATTGGAGTTGGAACAATGAAGGGATGTAATCCCGCATTAACGACTGCAGAAAACCTCGGGAAAAACTTCAGTCAGGTTCGACGGATTCGAACCCGGAACCTCCCGAATCAGAGTCTTGCGCTTCAGCTTTAGAAACGTGTTGTCATCGAGTTACTGAGTATACAAAGTAGTATGCTCAATGATAAAACTAGGAAGCTTTGCAAACGCTTTTTCAGGCGCGTTGTTGGATGAGCGTAATTGGTGCTTTGAGCTGCCAGGTATTATGCAGATTTTCTGTTGTTCTGTGAAAAAATCATAACAATCGGAAAAAGCATGTAGGTGTTATAAATCGAAGAATTTTTTTTTAACGGAAAAAATAGTAAAATCGCGATTTTCATGAGAAATAATTTTTCGATGAACGAAAAAAGTGTAAAATTGCGATTTTCATAAGAAATCATTTTTTGATTGCGCTCAAATTTCACACGAATATAATAATTCATAAGATTAAGGTTCTGTGAAAAATCATTACAATCGGTATGTAGGTGTTACTAGTCGAAGAAATGTTTTTAAAAAACGGAAAAAATCGTAAAATTGCGATTTTCATGAGAAATAATTTTTGATTGCGCTCAAAAATGAAACAGTTCTAAGTTCAGAGATTTCGAAGGCCTCCAGAAAATGTCATCAAAATTGGAGTATCGGTTTAGCCGAAATCGTGTTAACAAAACACACAAAAATTCAAACAGGAAAAAAAAGAAAGAAAGAAAAACATTCCGGATTGTTTTCTCCAGTGTAGTGGAATGTAATCTTCGCTTCGCTCAGCAGTAGTTGGTATAAAAAAACTTCGCTGATTTCACACGTTTTTTTTTATTACGCACACAAACAATTAATATTTAAACTGATTACTTAACACGATTTTGACATCAACATAACACACAAAATTTTAAATAAACAATCGGTTAGCTGAAGTAGATCGGTAGCTTGGCTTTTAATGTCCTACTCTACTTGTTACGGCAAATCAATTCTACACTGAATAAAAATTTCCGACCAGGCTGAGGGAATGATAATTCAGTCGTACGATCCTACTTGGTCGCAATGGAGAGCGATAAAACGATGCCTCTCGGTGACATTAATCATTTAGGAGTCCTAGTTGTGTTGTCTGTGTGTGTGGCGTGCCAAAGAAGTCGTTTTAAATCTCAGGTGAGATTGTTTGATGAAGTTTTCCCCCGAGAATTGACTTGACTTGACTTGGACTTTCTGACATGACTCGACTTGTTCTTTGGTCTTGACCCGGGCATGTCATCAAAAATTTTGAGGGTTGTTAAAACAAAAACATAATTTTTTATTTAGGGCAAAATCTCCCAGTCTTGAACTAAACGCGAAACTTCCAGTTTTAGTCATATTCTAAGAAGTAAGAACGCTATGGCTAAACATAATGAAAATAAGATTCACGTACTCCATAACGAAGTGTTTTATGGTATCGTTGACGTACTCTATGTCGTTGTGGAATGAAGAAAATCTCAAATAATAGTGTATGACGCCCGTAGGCATAAGAACCGTTAAAAAGTTCGCTGAAACTTCTTAATTTAAAAGATAGTTAGGTTTCTAAAAGAGATTAACTATAGAACAAGAACACACTTAAAAACAATTAATAATGGTAATTTTTGTTTTAAGTGTGTGTTCTTGTTCTATTCGTTCCGGGTCCCAAAAAGCTTTCCCTTCGATTAACTATAGTTTAACCAGAAAACCCACACAGGTTCTTTCTTCGGGTCAGTGGCGTAGGAACCGGGGGAGGTAAGGGGGGGGGGGCAAAACTAACGGAGTTATTAATCCCCGAAATTTTTGTAGTAAATGTGCACTTACTCTACTTATACAATTCGTTAGTCACCTTGTTAAAACGATATGGTTATACCTGTATGCTTCGTCATTACATAAAAATTAGGTTGAAATTTACTAAAATGGGCCACTTCACGTTTATTTTTTTTTTAGTTTTAGATCGCAGATAGTTGCTGTAAAACATCGTTTACAGAGTCCGAGTCAGTTAAAACATGATGATATAACTGGTATGGTGCCAAAAACCCCAGCTAGTGCTACCGCCCACAAAATCTGCTTATGGGTTTGTTTGTGAGGGGTTTGTTGGGGAGGGGGTTCCCCCTCTTTCAAAACGTTCCTACGCGCTTGCTTGGGGTGACCAACAATGGATCATCGTGACAGTTGATGATTGAAAAGGGGTTTGTGCTTCGTAATCGTTCAAAAGAGATAACAGGAAATGTGCATACAGCATTGATCTCCTCTCATGGGATAATGGGATTTTTATGTTTGCTGCGAGGTCTAGGGCTCTAGAGCGTTGCACCCATCAATGACGGACAAGGTCTTGCACGGAGGTCTAGGTCACGGGGCTCGAACCTCGACTACTGAGTCGAAACCTTGAAAGGTCGGACCCCGCCGCATTTCGTGTGACTTTCCGATTTGGGGATCTCTTTTACACTACACAATGGTATTATAACAATTGGTTTTACAAATCAATACATTACCGCGTATCATACAAAGGTGTTGCTGACGAGACCCCCCCCCCCCCCCCCTCTAACAAATACCCAACTACTATCATCATATTCAAAGGCTAGAACCCTGACACAGTAACCCCACTTCTATAACGGACTACGATCTATATGAACAACAATGACTTACCGAACTGCAAACACAGGTACACCCGGCGCCAGAAGTAAATCAAGGGGTATCGTTGTATCTACAATACCCAGCCCTTGATTTATTTCTGACGCCGTGTGTACAATGTAAGGTGATGTATGTTGATGTATGGTAAAAGTTTGGAGATGATAGGTATAAAGAATAGGCATTAGGTCGTAGGTGGGATATGGGCCCATGTGGAATTGGTCCAAAAGATATTTTATGAATTTCATAATATCGTTTGACACATTAGTCTACAAGTGAAAGAGCGGGAGAGAGTCTTATTTATATTTTTTAAAAGTGACAACCCTGCTTATAGGACTTCATGGTACCCTCTTCAGGTATACCCTTCAGCCGTGGTACCACACCCGAGTTATACGCACGTTATACGCATGAACTACCTCTATCGCTATGTATTAAATTATATTTTAAAACCTAGTTCCATGGAACTTGCAATGACGCTTTTATGATGGCAAGCTAGAGAAATAAAAAAAGGTTCCTTAGGCGCACACTTACAGGAATTTGCTCTTATTTTACGTAATATTATTGATTGCCTGTTAGTGAATTTACAATTTATTACATATTATGTGTTTCTAAATAACGATAAGCTAATAGGACACATACGCTTTAAATTATGTTATTGTAAATTAAAATGTACAAACGTCCAAATAAAATTTGAAAATTTGTCCTGGCGGGAGCTCCCGTGTCAATCCCCAGTTGAGGCAGCTCTTTTAATTTCTCTTTGAGCTAATATTTATTATGTTAACAGCGACTTTTTGTTAGACTTGTCATTATTCTCCACTCTAATTCGGAAGGTTGCGGCTTCGACAAACTCTTTCTTTCGTCGAATGCCGGGGAAATGCGATAGAGTCAAGATATACTCATCAAGCAACTAAAGAAATGTGTTATGTAAATTAAATAAAACATATTTCTCGATGTCTTCTTCCTCCGAGGAAAATCCTGTGTTACACTAATGTGGGAGGTCGCCGATTAGATAACATCCGCAGGCAATCATTAATAGGGCATTTTCCAAGGTTATCCTCAGTCAAACAGCGAGTTCTTGGACTTACTCCACTCTCCTCCTCACACCAGAGAGAGAGAGAGAGAGAGAATCGCTTTTCTATCCGTCCGTTCGTATGTGCGTGAGTTACATCTCGCTTTAAAAACCGAACATGACATCCGATGCATTTTTTGTAACCATTGCCCTTCAACAAAAAGGATGATGCAGAATGATTTTGGTGACCCTGAAGGTGAGGCCCAAATGTTTGTACCCGGCACCTCCAACATTAGACCTACTGAATAGAAACCCGGCGCTGCTAATCAACGCACGCTAAGGCTATTTCAGAGCACTCTTACCGATATTTTGAAAGTCAACGGAAAATGGCTAAAAGTTGGTTGGATGAAAAAATAACTTTTTTTTTGGACGGGACAAATCTATTTTGGCCATTATATGCAAATTTGGGATCATTACGGAAATGAATGTTTTGGATGCAATATTTAATTTTTAGCTATGATTTTTTTTTATTGCTTCAACTCACCTTTGTCTCTGGACTGAGTATAAGGGAAAAGAATTTTCTAAAATAATGTTCGATGTACGATTTTTTTTGTCACATGGTACAAAAAAGAGTTTTGAACCGGAACACGAAAAAAATCGTTCATCAAAAGTTATTTCATAAAATTAGTTTTCCTTGTACTCAGTCCAGAGACAAAGGTGTGTTGAAGCAATAAAAAAAATTCATAGCTAAAAATTAAATATTGCATCTAAAACATTTATTTCCGTAATGACCCAAAATTTGCATATGTTGGCCAAAATAGAGCTTTTGTCTCGTCCAAAAAAAAGTTATTTTTTCCCTTTTTTATTCAAGTTCATCTTTCATCCAACCAACTTTTAGCCATTTTCCGTTGACTTTCAAAATATCGGTAAGAGTGCTCTGGAATAGCCTTGATCTGCTTCGCTCACTCGTGCTTGTTGTTTCGCCCCGTGCACCGTGCAGTCCTAGGGGGTTTAGGGGGGCGGGGGGGTGAACCAGAACCATACTCACCTGTGAAGGCGGACCCCGACAGCTGCTCCGCGTACAGACCGTAGGGACACTTCTGGGGGTTGTTCTGACCCTTGGGCAGGGACCCTGGACAGCGAGGGTCCTCGGATGTAAACTCGCTGCCAAAACCGGACAGGTACTACAAACATATTATACATTCACCAGTCAAAACTATTCGTATATATATTTATTAGTCGAGAAATTCAAAGTAACACAAATATTGTTGTACTTATCAATATCAATAAATAAGTATTCATAACAGTTTTTTTACATGCAAGCACATTATTTTTAAGCCTACTTATTATATAATAATATTTTTTGTTTTATTTTTGTGGGAAGCCTGTCCAAGGTGAATTCATGCCCCTCTTCAGGTGACTAACTAGGTATGTTCGAGGGCTGTTTAAGAGGACTCAATCCTTGTATTCGCATTAACGACTGAGGAAAACCGCGGAAAAAAACTTCAGTCAGGATAGGTCTGGACGGAATTTGAACCCAGGACTTCCCGAATCAGAGTCAAGCTCACCACCCTTTTGGCAGTTAGTAAATAGCGGTTCGCTCGGCCAAAAAGCATCCTACTTATATACAATTTTGCAAACTTGTCAATAAAGCATACATGGACGTTCTTACAGTCATAGATTTTCAAAATTTTGACTTGATCAGCCAGAAAAAAATCACGGTTATAGTCAATTTTGGACTTTTTAACGAAATTGGGATTCGTGAAATCTAATTTATTCTTTGTGAATTATTTGAAAACGAGTTTTAGGAATGTGTTACCATAGAGACCTTTATTTCCACTTTCGTGAGATATGTTCAAAATTTCTAACAACTGTGATGTCATTCAGCCAAGCAAACAGTAAAATGCCTAAAACGCAGGTGGTGAACGCTCTTAACTCTCGAGCCAACACTGTCGGCAGCCTACTTATTTATTGTTATTTATATTATGTTGTGTTTTAACTCGGTCTCGAGGTTTCCTCTTCATTGGGGGACATTATTCAATATGTATTAATATGTTTCGTGGCTCGGTCGGCTGTCACCGTTTACACCATAGCCCGAACCAAGAATTGAAGCCGGGACCTGCAGATATTGACTTACACCGACCGATGTGTGGCTCAGTGCTAGAGTACGTGAGCTACCATGTGTGCTCTAATTACAGGTGTTGGAGAGTTATTAATGTTAGTTCGGGCATGCGCAGAACGCACCCTAACGTAAACATGAGAGCGAGATCATTAGAATCGTGTCGCGCATACCTAGAGCATAATTATTTTATTATCGTCGGGCAATTTCGAATAAATTAATGTTTAAGTCAACAAGTTTCCCGCCAAGGCCGGCTGGAGGTTGGCGCGTGCTCTAAGCCAATCAGAGAGCGTTATTTCAGTCGTACTTTGCTTGGCGACTTGTTGTGAAATGTTTGGTTTGCTGTTGTTGTTTGTTGATATTATACTTCGTGTCTATAAATAAAGTACGCGTACTATACCCATGTACCATGTGTTTTATACTGTGCAACCATTTATGAAGTAATACCGTGATGATTTGTATGTTTCAGTAACGTATGTGGACTTATTAATAATACCAGTTAATATTATTGAAAAAATTACACATCCACATCCGACATTGGCCTATGGTTATATTGCCAATATATTAAAATGTGGTATTTGCTCTTTTGTAAACTTTTTTTGTATTTTATGTGGTGATTGTTGTTGTCCTAAATTTTCTGTAACCAAGTGTAAGACCTCAAAACTGAACTTAATAAATACATTGAATATTGTCCCTCATTATTAGTGAAATAAATACATCCAAAAGCAGCCCCCAATCCGTTACAACCCTCACGTTGTTTAGGAGAATCTACCAGCTATATTTTTAAAAATTTAATAAAATAGTCGTTTGCAACAAAGAAGACTAAAAACTAAATACAAATTAGTTTGGGTTGTGTTGTGTTTGTTGAACAAAATAACACACATAACAAAAACTTGTAGAAATACAGCCAAACCTTACACACTCAAAAGAAATGAGATCTAAAAAAAGGGCCAAGCTCATCTACCCTTCCACATTTGCGCATTCTTAATTCATAAACGTACAGTGTCCCATAACAGCATCCTCGAAAAGCTTGGCAAAATAGAATTTGCGATTATTAATTTAAACGAAATAGTTCATCCAAGTTCTTTTTTCTAATTAATTAAAACGTAATAACATGCAAATTTTATTTTGCCAAGCTTTTCGAGGATGCTGTTATGGGACACTGTACGTTTATGAATTAAGAATGCGCAAATGTGGAAGGGTAGATGAGCTTGGCCCTTTTTTTAGATCTCATTTCTTTTGAGTGTGTAAGGTTTGGCTGTATTTCTACAAGTTTTTGTTATGTGTGTGATCTCATTACTTTTTCAAGTTCCATTACAAAATTATATGTTAAAATATAATAATTTTATCAAAGTTGATTTAATTTCTATGGTATTAGCAATAACAATATAGGATGTAAAATATCTAGACCCGGATTCATGTACATCCTGGGTATAGGTGGTATAACCATGGTATAACGACGGTATAAGGACTGGACCCCAATTCTTGAGTTCGTGGGAGATGACTGTTGAAAACGCAATTTGAAAACGAAGTCGTTTTCGTTTGACACTTTAAAAAGATATGCGTATAGCAAAGAGCTCGAAAAAGTTCTATATTTATTCTAGATGGCAGTGCCTTCATAAACGCGGGCCAATCGAAAGACGAGTTGCGTGAAATGATTTGATTGTTGCAATTATGTAAACAAACAGATGAGCAAGCGCATATTATTTTGACACCTTGCTTCGACATTGTGTTTGTGTGTATTGTGTGACAGAACTATGTTGTGCTGGCCTAGGGTTGGCTAGGCTTGCCAAACATGTAATGTAAGTAATAATTTTATCTAGTCCTATAGCCTAATGGAACTTTAGACCTACACTGTTGTATTATAAATAATTTTCTACATCTGGGCCTAGGTCAGGGACGGTTTCTGATTTGTTTTATGAGAGTATAATGACAACTTTTCTCATTTCACACATAGAAGCAAAATTTAAAATGTCCGCCATTTGTTTACGTATCGCACTTTCCCGCCGTACTCTGCTTATACCGTCAACAAGTGTCAAGTAACTATGGTTACTTGTTGATTGTATAAGGCTTATTTTAAAACCTTTATTTGGAAGCCTTCCAACAAACTTTTTCAACTTTTTTTTTCAAAAGAGACTATAATACTATAACCTTAATGTCCATGTAAAATATGAACATTGTAGTCCCACCCGTCTGGTCAGAATCGCGGGCCGACGTATTAGATGTAAGTAGCAGTAGTAGCAGTAGTAGGAGTAGCTAACATCCTTAAAGTGATTTTGAGCATGTTTCAAGCCATTTTTTCACCAAGAAGGAATGGTCGTACCCCAATAAAATTTAGCATGTGTTGTCAGGTACCTAAATCCCCTCGATTGTGATAGTTTTCAAGTTCACATCACGTTACATGACGGCTGGGTAACACCTCGAAATCACCCCAACTCTGCTTGGTGTATAAGGTGCTTGAGTGTGTAGCGCACCGCGGCTTGGCTGCGGCGCCCTAACGGGCACCTAGATAACGTTGGCCTACATTTTGGGGGGTACACATTCGTACAATCCAGTGGCGTCGGGATTAGGAAAAGAAACACGCTCGTCCCGCCACTGCTGTATAAGTTGTAGAAATCCAACAGGCTCAGATCTAGCTTCGACCAACCTCATGCAGTAGTATAAAAATACCCGGGCAATGACGCGATCGAGTACAAGATACACATGACGTACACGAATGTGATGGGCGCGAATAAAAGAAATATTTTTAAACTCGAATCTCAATAGTATTAACTTCTGTAAACTGTTTATGTTAGCTCCATGCCCTCCCGCATTAGTGTTTATGGGTCCATTGTATAACGCTTTGCACACCATCTGGTGTATGTAATCGCCCAGTACAGAACTAAAGACAGTCTCGGGGCATTTTTGTACAAATTTAACTGAAACTAAACAGATATTTCGATGATGCAGTGCTCTCAGTTCGGTTCGGGGAGGGTTTATAGTTAGATGTATTTAACATTAGGAGTTATCTCGTAATGTTCATGTTTATGTCCATGTGTGATTGCTGATTGGACGCTCCATTTACTTCTCTCCCGACGCGTGGATGTCGGTCCTGTCAGGTCCTACGGCAAGGTGGTGGATATTTCAAGCTGCCTGTGGCTAGACGTAACAAGCATACGCCTATTTACGCAACGCATTGCAATGTATAGGCCATTTACTTGTTTATATTGTCGCAATCGCGTAAAAATATGACACACATACTTATTGGTTACATAGATCGTGGTCAATTTTTATCGTTAAACAGCTTCCCGACCTGCACAATAAAAAAAAAACTTGGTAGTAGAAAAACAGAAATTCAAGGTCAAGGCGCACAACGTGAAGGCTAGCATGCAGATAAATTTTAACAAAACTTAAGTTTCCTTACCACTGACAAGAAGATGGGCGTATGGTGTGTGCGTGAACGTACATCAAGAACCACACAGCGATGTACGTCCCTCAGCACACGCACATGCACACGCACATGCACACGCACATCATACAACGCTTCAGGTGCGTCGCTTCAGGGTTGTTCGAGTGATTGCCAGATAGATAAGGGTGGAGAGCTTTTAATTGTGACGCAAATAACTTCTCTAATCGATCCCGTAGCTTATTAGGCAACGCCACTAAAATAATTAATTCTATTTTATTACGCCTTCGTGCAGTGACGAGAAACATACATTCTGTTTTAGAAGCCGTGGGGAATTGTAACGAGTTTCATTTTGATAGAGAGTTTCATTAATTACGACAAAACTATAGGTTATACATTGTGTGTAAATTAATTAAACAAAAACGAACAAACTTACGTTTAGTTGTTGAGCTTCCATTCCTTCTCTTGATTGTTAACTAACTGGTAGCGAGCCACTTGTTGACAACAAAGTCAAATCGCCGGGTTGGCTTGGAGCTGGAGGAAACAGGTATGGGTAGGTACTATGTGACCTTTATTGACCAATCTGACCAATCAACAGCCTCGAAGAAATCAAGGTCTCTTAAAAAATAAGTTGCTACAGATAACGAGATGTTTTGCATATTTTATGACGTATATGTTGATATATTTTACCGAACGCAAAGCTAAGAGTAAATAATTAAATCAGGCTACTGTTGTGTTGAACTCCTGTCGTGAGTTAACGACTTGTTTGTGTATGTTAATGCGCATTCCTAGATAGACAGTGGTGTCGCTTACTGCTCAACATTTATGCAATGGTTTGGTTGAGGATGAAATGCCAAAGATCCATGCATTATGCTGGAATCGAACCCATGTCCAGTGATTGCCGACGGGACGGCACGGGTCTGCGCTCCAAATGTACGAGCCAATCTGTTACCTATGCACAAGCATGAGTTCGTAGCACCTTTACGTACGTCCTATTGTATATCAATGGTAGTAACCAAAATATGGAGCAAAGCGTACCGTTATCGTTCTTAGCTTGCTCCAGCCTTCATTAATGGTGGAGGTGCCGGTTTTTTATTTGTTTTATTTTCATACCGCATTGACTCTTCACATGCGTTAGCATGTTCGCATGGCAGAGTACGATTTGATACTAGCTATCGCAATCCTGACTGAACGATTTTCCAAAGTTTTCTTCAGTCCAAATGTGGATGCTGTGAATAAGTCAACAGATAATTATCTATAATCGGGATGAAGGACATTCTCGAAAGTGAATTTATTAACCTGTTATAAATGTGAGAGGAGATTGAAGACATCGAAATGCCTGGAATTTCACGATGTATGATGTCCATACGAAGTGTGTTATATTATCCTTTGTATGATGTTGATGTATCTACAGTTCAACCACTTCTGTTTACTGCAAGGTGTTGACATTCAAGTACCAACGTGTCATTCGTCGGACGAGCAATATTTTATCAGTGCTGTTTTGATAGTCAGTTATAAAAGGCTAAAAGTTTGTTGTCTCACTTCTCATAAATATCAGCTGTTCAAAGCATATTATGGGTCGATGAGACATACGTGGCAGGGAATTGCAGACATCAAATACTCGCCTACCTTGTAATTGTGTAAGCATATGAGTGCTAAAATTGATGACTAATAAAATGTAATGTAATGTAATGTAATGTTTACTTTACACCTGACAGTGCTCGCTTTTACAACAGTTTGAACTTTCGCTCGTTCGCGGCAATTTTGGCAGGGCCCGGGAAGAGAACGTACTTTTTAACGATCAAGGGAGCTGTGCATCGGACTGATGACAACAAAAGAGATTGATGCTGTGCCGAAATATTTGAAAGATAAGCAAAAATAATATTGTTGCAGGTGTATGATTACATCCAATCATCGTGGTGAAAGTGATCAAGAATATGAAGAGAAGAAATGCCGAGTGTGGCAAGCTCCGGAGGCCCTTGAAGCGAAACAAAATTACCGAAGGAATTTATGGAAGGTAAAGATCGGTCGCCATATGTTTATCAAAATGGCTGTCTTTTGAGATAAAATAACATGAAAATCTCGTAATTACCCGAATATGTTATTTTGTATGAAAATTACACATTAAGCATCATTTTAAAGTTCATTGGACTGTTAATTTCTAGAAAAATGATAGCATGTGTGGCAAAAGGTGTAAATATGTTCCATTCGTACGATATTTGTATGGACCCTAGGTCCCTAGCTAAAAGTCCAGGCCACAATTTGACAGCAAAAGCCAAAAAGTCTTACCTATAGCTAGGTAGGGTAGACTAGGGCCAAATTATGGGCCTAGATTAAGGCTATGAGTTTACCCCACCTATAACCTTGGCTTGCACAGTGCCTGTATGCCTAGGCCTAGGCCTTTTCCCTCCTTCAACACAAATGAAGGGGATGCATTGAACTGGAGACAAAACCCCAAAGCCCTAGGGCCTAGGCAGAACTTAGCCTTGGAAAGGAAGACTAGGACGTATGACTTAATGCCTGGTGTAGGTAGTAGGGCTCTACCATTACGTTTTAGTAGCCTGGGTAGTGGGTACCTAGGCCTTACAGTAGCCTAGGCCCCTAGCTATACCTGTTTTAAGCAATCGGAGGCTAGGACAGCTCAGTTATCACTATTAGGGATACTTGAACGTACATAGGCAGGCCTACCTACTGGGATCCTAGTCAAATTACAAAAGGGCCTAGGAACCCTGGCCTAATCCTTATGATGCACCAATCAGGTTCAGGTGTCATGTTCTTAAGGCCCAGTTCCTATCACCTTTGTAAGAATTGTTTTAATTATAAAAAATTCGATAGGTATCCTGATTTTTTAGTAGGCCCTACCTACCCTAATGTTATTGGCCTGTCATATAGGCCTATGATAAGATCATTTAGGCTTTTTTGCCAGTTGACTTGTAGGCCTAACTTATGCCTAGGCCTACCTACAAATATTGGTTTTGTCAGGATCTGTAAATAGTATAGGCTACTACATATGTAGGCCTACTATTGTATTTAATGAAGTTGCCCTACTCCATTTGATTGGTCGTCGTAAGTTATTATTGACGTCTGATTGGCCCGTCAAAATTTTTTGTTGTGGTTCTAGCTTCTAAAGCTCTTAAAAAACAATTTCTTATGACTAAAACAAAAACTATTTAACACGTAAGTCCTATCCCCTTAGGCCTATAGCCTTACAATAACAAGTGGAACTGGGCCTTATCAGGCCTAGGCCTGTGACAGACCGTGATGTATTTTGTTCTTGCCTATTGGTTCCCCTTATTTATGGATCATGATTGGGTTTTGTATGTTGGTGAACCGTGGGTGGACTCGATTGTAGGTCCAATGTCATGTCACGTACCAGTCCTTAGCCCAAGCTCTCTGTCGAGCGCTGGCGGTTGTGTTGCGAGGTTAAACTCTGTCAGCTAGTCCCTTAGGCCATGTACAAGACATAACAATAAAGGAATGGATTTATTCATGTGACTTTATACGTACCATATATTATGTTCATTCATTGTTCTGGACAACCACGGAACATTTATAACATTTTCGCTACGAGCAATATGGAAAGCATGCGTAGGCTAATCCTTAAAACATTAAATAAAGTCTAACTATTTGTCATAAGTTGCGACCTCGCCTAAAGTACCGGTACCTAAAGCCATGTTAAATGCGCCTAATTAAGGTTTTCACTTTTCATAGAACTTAATCGTATGCGTCAGTCTTATATCTAGGGGCTACTAATTAGGGCTTATGAAGTAATATTACTTGGAACAACAAACAAAGTGAAATGAACTAAAATTAAACAAATATAAAAAAATGAAGAATTTAAAAAAAATAGGCCCTTGATATTTTTAGACGATTCACTCATGTAGGTAGACCTATGACTAGGCCTTTGAGGTTTGCCAAAAAATTGGTAACGACAAATCGGGGAATAATCAAACTTTTGTGGAAGAAACCATCGAATGTGAATCTTCTGAATTTATCTGTTCAAATCTTTAGAACCATTTAGGCATTTACTAGTTAGCCTCCTAAAAAGTAATTATAATTACCGGTACCATCGGATTCAGATCAAATGTAAACGCAAATATATGTGTTCCAAAATTACACCCTTCCTTGGTAATCAGGATATTTTGACCAAACCACTTGCCCAAATTACAAAATTAACAAAACGAATTAGATTTACAGAAAATGTTGTCGAGAACGCCAATTAGGCTACGGCCAATAATTTTTTTTAGCAAAATCCTCCAAGGTCACGCACGGCACTTGCATAAAGATTGTTTAAAAACTTATTTTTAACAAATCAAAAATGCAATTGTATCTTAGTAGGCCTAAATTAAGGCGATTATGCTCAAATTTCACACGAATATATTAATTCATAAAATTAAGGTTCTGTGAAAAAATCATTACAATCGGATAAAGCATGTAGGCTAGGTGTTATAAGTCGAAGAAATTTTAAAAATAAAACAAATCGTAAAATTGCAATTATCATGAGAAATAACATTCCGATTGCGCTCAAATTTCTCACAAATATATTAATTCTTAAAATTAAGATGATGTAAAAAAATAATTAGGCCTACAATCGGATAAAGCATGTAGGCCTAGGTGTTATAAGTCGAAGAAATATTAAAAATAAAAAAAATTGTAAAATTGCAATTTTCATGAGAAATAATTTTTCAACTAACCTTTTTATTTTCTCAACAACATAAAAAAATTAGCTTATTCTGATGTTAAACTAGGAAAACGCTTAAGTCCCGCCGCGTTGTTGGATGAGCGTAATTGGTGCATTGAGCTGCCATGTGTTATGCGGATTTTCTGTTTGTCTGTGAAAAAATCATTACTAAGTTGAAGATTTTTTAAAAAATTATTTAAATTAAATAAAAAATAAACTTTAATTTTTAATTTTTTTTAATTGATCGTAATTTAAAAAAATAAAAAAATCGTTAAATTGCGATTTTCATAGGAAATAATTATTCGATTGCGCTCAAATTTCACACGAATATATAAATTCATAAAATTAAGGTTCTGTGAAAAGATCATAACAATCGGATAAAGCATGTAGGTGTTATAAGTCGAAGGAATTTTTTAAAAATAAAAAAAAATCGTAAAATTGCGATTTTCATGAGAAATAATTTTTCGATTGCGCTAAAAAACGTGGCAGTTCTTAGTTCATAGATTTCGAAGGTCTCCAGAAAATTTCATCGCAATTGGAGTAGGCCCTATCGGTTTAGCCAGAATCGTGCTAACAGACACACAAAAATACAAAAATAAAGAAAAACATTCCGGATTTTTTTCTCCAGTGTAGTGAAATGGAATCTTCGCTTCGCTCCCTACGCTCATCCAATTAATAGGTCTAGTTTTCTGATTTTTTTAAAACTACCCAACACTAAAAACTTGATGTAAGTTTCAGTCAAAAAAATTTCAGAAAAAAAATGATGTCCAAAGAGTAGGGGCCTACCCTAAAAAATAATTTTGATATAGTTCCCCAGAACTATGAACATGATTTTACAATTTGTTTCTATTTGCTTAAATCTTAGTAGCCCCTACTACATCAATGCTGTTAAGCCGTTGTTCCCATTAAGGGTCCAGCCTATGATTGAGGTCATTCAAGCGTGAAGCGCTAACCGAAAGTGGGTGGGTAAAAAAGGGCGTGAATGGGCTGACCCTATACTCTGCATGCTTTTTCTTTGATTGGTCCGACAATTTTTACCAGGTTCCGCAAAAATTTGTTCTGAAGAGCGATTTAGTCTTCCACTGACCGTCGCCGGCATTCATATCTCGCTCTGACGTCGACTACCTGTTAGCACGGACAATAACACAGGGTTGAGCGGGAGGCCTCGGTGGCGGACCGAGACATTGGCATGAATTCCTGGAAACAGCAATGCAACTGAACCAGGTCATTGTCAAAATTACGCAAACCGAATATCATGTTATATTATATTCCTCTACATTATCCAAGATTTCTATCAAGATAATTATTCATGTTAAAAAGTGTCATATGTCAAAGAAAAAATTAATAAGTAAATAGCCAGTCAAAGAACTGATATAAGAATGCATTACAATTTATTTTATAGATAACCTAGCATAAATTAATACAAAGGTCTTGTCACACGACAATCTACACGTTCGTTATTTCAGCAACATAATATGCTGACCATAAGTACCTATATACAGAGACAGTAATAATATAGTATTAATATTTAGAATAAAACTTTAAATAATAATGATAAAAATAATCCTGATCGGCTAGAAACTTGACTCACAAAATAAGTAGCCTAACGTTATTCCGCGGAGCTTCCAAATACTTGTCTCACATCTATTACGAACGATAATGATTATGATAGTAACAAGACAACGAGGAAGAATAAATTATATGATATTAACAAAGGGAAACTTACGTTCAGATTAGGGCTCGTAACATGGTGTTTTACAGTATTGGCAAGGGTTCGACTTTCTAAAATATTTAAACCAACATTGAAAACTGACATTGCATTTTTTATTTGTTACAGTGTCAATAGTTACTTACCTTACGACTGCTCGCATTAGACCTCGCGTCTAATGAACAACAAAACAACAAAAGTAAGATGCAAGGCATACATGTCCACAAACATTATGTCGGAAAATGATCAATATAAAAATAACAGCTGATATCCAAAATGTTACAAATACACAATAATTCCAAACATCACAAACATAAAGCAGCGTAATAAAAAGTGGACCCCGTATTTTGCTTGACCTATATAATTGTGCATTTCATACGCCTTCTTGTGTACAGCGATTGTTCAAAACTATTTCAAAAACTATTTTTTTTCCTGGGAAGTGGAGATCAAGAACACTGACTTGATTTTTATGGGGATGAGAGGACGTAGAAGGTCTGGAGCACGTGCATGTATCAGTCGGTTTCAAGAAATATATTACGTATTAGAGAATTTATATTTTTCCTTGTAAAATGTACTAAAATAGTAAAACATTACCGGTGTCACAACGGGTTTAGACCGGTTTTGAACCGAACCATTATATTACTGGCGAGTCAAACCCAACCGAAAAAAAATTTATTTGGGTTCAATGCCCTGATTTAATCTCATTTACAAGTAGATGTCAGTATAATTCCTGAAAAGGTCCTAATATACGTACAAAATAATTGAATAATAGATTCCGAGTTTTTGGGAATATATATTACAATGTGGGAATATTCCCATTGCAGGGAACATTCCCGCGGGAATATTCCCACCACCACATCGCTAATTATGACCTAACGGTTGACGCGCCCTAAGCCAAATAAACAAGAATGAAACCAAAAACAAGTTATTAATTTCAGTTCGCTTGTCCTCGTCAGTACTAAAAACAAAAAAGCCTATATAACAAAAATTATTTCATTATTATGTGGCATTTCATTTTCTGACTATCCATTGTCCGAAATAACGTTACAAGATCGGTGGAATTCCTCCATCGGTTTGTTGACAATCTTCTTCCTTCCCCTTTCCCCTACCCCCATCGCCCTCCTTCCAACATCCTAACTACCTGCTCCACATTGTTGGCACTCTTGTGTCTAGCGCGTTCAATGAAAATTCTAATAATTACAATTAGATAATACAGTCTACTTGTTATTCATAAAATGGTCCTCATGCACAACTTTACACAATTAAAGCAATTTATTTTCTGAGCTCTTAGCGACGAAAAACTGATATATTATTATGAATTTTAGTTCACGAACCTAGAGTCGAACTCGAAAGTAATCGTCTATATTATAGCTCGACAAAATGATGGATTCAGATTTCAGAGGGGCAAAATGCTAAACCGGAAGTCCCACGTAACAAACAATGCGATTGTGCTTGGTAACCGCTACTAGGCTACACACACTACTTTGCAGTCATAGCTACCAGCAGTGTCCAAACAATGTCTTGCATTTGCAACAAAAATATCACAAAATATCCGTGACTGCACTATACACTACTCTTCACGTAAGAGAAACATCATATAACTTATGACTTCACACTCAATTACAATGCACTAACACGCCACTTTTTAATCCCAATATGGTGCGCGTTAGTTGAGGTGTCACTTTTTTTGTAGCTTGCTATTTTTTTTGTCAGCTGCCTTTCTTTGAGCTTCTACTATATAATCGGTTATATAAAGCTATGTCAATGACCATAAAGACAAGTAGAAAAAGAACCCGCGGCGAGATCGGCATAGATTATCAACACCAGACTCGGAAGTGTGTTGCTCAATGCGCTGACTTACGAAAACAAAAGTGTGCTCCTTTGAATGGCATGAATGCCATTATGTGCCCTGAAAGGAATGTTACGTTTTGAAAATAAATCTTTGCAATATTATCGCTTACTCTTACCACTATGACTGGGACGTTCTCAGGGAAATATTATTGGATGGAAGATTACAAAATGAGACTACTATCGTTGAGTGACTAATATATTAGTCACTCAACGCTACTATCTCACGTTTGTATACTTACTTTAGATGTTGATTACACGATTTGTGTGGGGGGGGGGAGGCGGCGCTGGGGCGACGGCACTGGGTGGATTTGGTAGCGTCCTTTGGTCCACGAAATGAATTGCTAATAATATTGTCGTCTGCATATCTTGGTATTTGGCTACAAATGCTTTTTATGTGTAGTTTGGATGCACACAGGAAAGCAATAGAAATTACTAGGAAACAGCCAAAGTCGTTGCTTGACGAGGGAAAGAGCCATGTTCCATTCTGAATTTGACTTAATTAATGTTTAAAATTTTGCAATGTCACATAACTCTCAAACCTCAATTAAACATATTCTTATATTTTATTCATAAAACACAAAAAAAGAACGTGTTTTGAAATGCATGCAATACTATGGAAAACATAAACATAGCCAGTACCGAAACACACGAGTAAAGATTGTAAGGTCTAATCAATCTCCCAGCGGAATTTAGGGGAATTCGTTATAAATTCGTTTATACTCTTGGTACACTGCATGCATTCACTGCTTGACAAAAATGATTCGATAAAATTTATTTGTTCAATAAAAAAAGCAAAAAGCCAAATCATGCTATCGACACATAATTAAAACTATTGATAAATGATTAATTTGGAACTCAACTAAAACATGAGGCGATAATGCGTCTCAAGTTATTTTGTTTGATAGCTCATTCATGGGCATTTGAGTCAATGAAAAGTAATAGTTTTCTACTGCGAGGTCCTCACTCTTGTACACTCCACATACCTCCTTAGGCCTTACTACACACATCACTTCTATAGGAAGTGTTGGATTGCAAAATGTGCATTATACTTTGAAGAGTTTTCTACTTCTAACTTCAGTAGTTTAGTTATGAGCTTGGACAATCTAATGAGAAAAATAAATATATACAGGTTAGTATTATTCAACACACGTGCGTCGTTGCGTGCTTTTGGTGTCTGACTTAATATTTAAATGAAGATGAACCATAACCGCCGGTATGTAATATCACGGTATTACCATTCTAGTGTTTATCAGAAGTACTCCAGTTTTTACCATACAATAATTGATCCCGATATGTTTTATGAGCAAATGTAAATTACAAATAAAAATGGACAAATAGAATATAATGTAGGATGAATAGATCCGAATCAATCATCAAATCATGCATTCAATAACAAAGCCCCTAAAGCACATTGAGGATTGTTATTTTTTAGACACATGACTAGTATCGATTTTATGATTTGGAAGGCCACATCAGTTCACATCTCCTTTGAAACTATACTTTCGTTTCACATCCAGTTTAGTGTACTCTATTATCTGTGGCCCCGTGTTTCAATGAATGGGTGGAATTTCAAGATACTCGACCACTTGTTTGCCCGAGGCTTCGAAGTTCGGCTGTTTGTCTATTGTCGCGTTAGAAGGGTAGGGTAGGGTAGGTAGGGGTAGGGGGCTAGCGGAACACATTTCTTCGTCCATCAGGGCCTCCTTTCTGACGAAGAGTAATGACGTTCATCAATCCTTCACCAGAGAAAGCACTATCAGACTAATTTATTTTACGTACTAGTTCGCGTATAATTACGTTAATATTAAAGATAACACTCTGAAATTTTAAATACTAGTTATTAAGGACATACTTAATTGCTGTGTGCAATTTCTAGTTAGAATTTGTCATTAATTGATGCTACGACTATCAAATAATTTTATTTAAATATTTAAATACCAGACATCAATGCAGACATCTGTTTTCTGTACGAAACACAAAACCTCATGGTGATTGAAGCAACGGTATAGACGCCATATGAAGATTAGTAAGAGACACGGCGGTAGAAAAGGTAGACTTGAAACCTTAACCCCACACCACCTCCAATTAGGGGTAATTAGGAACACTGGTTCGGGGTAAAAAGGAATAACACCAGCGGTCTGATTCTGTAAGATCGTTGTGGAAGATAACGATCGTTATCCGGCACTTTAGCGACAATTTTGCGTGTCGACTGATTCTGTAAAAATGATATAACGATATCGTTACGGTAGCGATCGCTATGATAACGAGAATGAAAAAGGTGTCGCTATGCTATCCACTGCTATCCACCGGCGGCCGTAGCGACTACCTTACAGAATCAGGTCGATAACGATAATTTATAACGATTGATATTTCATATCAACCGTGATCGCTATCGCTATCATAGCGACTATTTTTACAGAATTGCACTGCTGGGTGTCTACAAAACTGGAAAACCTGGAATTGTCAGAGAATTTAATAAATCTGGAAACGTCAAGGATTTTTTTTCTGGAATTTTACAAGAAATGTAAAAAAAATATTTCAAAAAATTTCAATAGGCCTACCTTTTTTGTTGCTGAAAATAGAAATTCTCAATTTAAAAAAAAACAATTCAATTTTGCCTTGTCTGATGTTTAAAACTCCCGCCGAAATCGACATTGAAATTGAAATCGACATATAATTTTCCGCTTGGAAAAGTCAGGGGATTTTGTAATGGAAAATTTGTATACACCCTGAACACAATTAACATATGGGTTGTATTTATGGGGTAAATGGGAACATTTCTTGATCTTCACAGCAATCTCAATTTGACCATTCTGGTTGACCAGGTGATGTGAAAATTGCCATTTAGTCCTTTATAGGTTATTGGTACACATATGTACCACCACATTTCAAAATCTACACCATTAAATCGGCCAGTTCTTCATACTTTTAGCCCGGGTAAAGAGCTGCTTTATTTTGTTCCGAATTGGTAGAATTTTTCCAAATAGAATAGAAATTGTAACGATTAGAAGGATTTTTGTAATGGTTCAAAAATCAAATTGTGTATAAAAACACAGAAATTCAGAAATTTCTGGGGTGTACCGGATATTTTTTTGCCTGTAGTAGATTCAACCCCCCAAAATACAAAAATTTGTAAAAAACGGCAGCCAAGTTCTCCTTCCAAAGTCTTCGGCTGTGAATGCTGTGAGATATAGAAGTTGAGCCAAGCATTTCATTCTTTCTCCCTAGTTTTGCATTGAAAAGAAGTAAGATCATTTCGCCTGTTGAAGAGCGCAAAGCCAACCATTTTCTTGGTAAAAAAAGTTAAAATTTTAAACTCAAAATCATAAAAAAATTACTTGGCCATTGACTTTTTAGAGTCTTCGTACCAAAATCAATAGCCAAGTAATTTTTTTTTACGATTTTGAGTTTAAAATTTTCACTTTTTTTTACCGCGAAAATGGTTGGCTTTGCGCTCGTCAACAGGCGAAATGATCTTACTTCTTTTTAATGCGAAACTAGGGAGAAAGAATGAAATGCTTGGCTCAACTTCTATATCTCACAGCATTCACAGCCGAAGACTTTGGAAGGAGAGCTTGGCTGCCGTTTTTTTTTTTTTTACAAATTTTTGTATTTTGGGGAGATATCACATCTTTTTGTTGTTTGTTTCATATCAAGGCTTAAAATATGTGAAATACGTGTAAAGGTGGATACAGTGCCTTTAAAACAGATTGTCTAGAAACAAAAGCTAGAGTAGGAATCACACAACTTTGAATGACCTTTTGACACTGTTCGGCAGCCATTTTTCATGTGAACCACTAGAACAAAATTGGAGGTCTAATTGATAATGCACTTTCAAAAAAATTAACGAATTATACACGGTGCATTATTAAATAAAAATACTAAATTATTGTTCACAAGATTAATTTATTGTAATCTGGACGATCAAATTCATTGAAAGTAATAAATAACAAACAATTGTCAAGTCATTATTCGTTTTCACAGTTGACAACAATGGTTTTATTTTATTGACCAATGAGCAATCTTCCCAATACCACTTTCATACAATCAGCTAAAATATTACTAAAGGCCTGTCGTCTGCACAGAACAGATATGCCCTAGCCTACGTCGTCTGCTTTAATCTTGTTCCTGACTTATTTCTTTACTTGGTTGCTCTTCTGAGTTCTGGGCTTGACTAATTATTAATTAATAATATTTTAATGTTATGTAGGCCTAGCCTAAGTATTGATTAAATGAGTAGGTCTATCAATTGTCTTATGTTGAAGTAAAGTAGGTCTTTGCCACTAAGTCATGCACTAGGGCCCGCGGGAAAAAAATCAGTCTAGTTAGCCAACCAATTAGGTAGGGCCTAGGTACCTAAACAGTAAATACGTACAAGACAACGGTTATAGACCTAAGGCTTTTAGAAAAAAATACTTTAAATATTCCTTTTGGGGGGTAGGGCTTTAAATACTAGGCCTAGGCCTAGGCTACACTACCTGGGTTGGGCCGATGCTAGGCTACGCGTAGCCCTAGGCTAGGCCTAGTTTCCCCAAATTGAACACATATCACAAGAATTTCCCTGTTTTATCAATGTAGGACTAGATCTAGCTAGCCTAGGCTGCATATTGAAGCTAGGCCTAGGCTTTTGCCCCCCCCCCCCCCCAACCACCAAAGAGAAATTGCATAGGCTAGGCCTGGCCCTAGGCTAGGCTAGAACGAAGTGTTTAATAGTATCCTTGCCCTAGGACCTAGTTCAATTTTTATGCAAATAGAATTGTGTTGATTAAAATAAAATAACAATAATATAAGACAAAGAATTTTAATATCCAAAACAACTCGGTGACAAAACATAACACGCAATGACAGTATCCCAATGAACCATAACCTCCAACGTTTGGAATGGTCTGTTGACATAGACCTAGTTCGTCACCTCGCCACACGCACGCAGCGCACGGAGTATAAAAATGACGCTAGCAATTTAATTTTTCCTGTGTTGGTTATACCGATTTAAACAAATGCAACTTTGAAGGTCGTTCAATCTAGGCTGAATCCTACTCTACCATCTTTTTTTTTGTTTACAATCTGTAGGCCTAGTTGGCAATATTCAATGTTTTTTATTAAATTTAATGTGGTTAATGGCGTCTTGGGTTTTTGTGTGAATGATTTGTTGGCCGGACTATAACACATTGAAGCATAATTTTAATCAGCAATTAAAATATTAAAAATTCTAGTAAATACAACATAACGTTTTTCCCAAAGTAAAGAGTGGTAGGGAACAGTGGGGGTGAAATATCGCTGTCTCCTGGCGGATTATTATGTTTCATATTATTATGTACCACCATGCCAAATTTCATGCTGATAACTCATTCGGTACCTTTATGGTGAATGCTGGAAACCAAGGTAAAAATAATATAAACTATTAGGGATGGGGGTTGAAAAAGTGTTGTTTAAGAAATGGGAATTATAGGCTTATTGGGTTAAAACACATTAAAACATAATTTACTAATTTGAATAAAAATACAATTTTGGGTTAGAGCTATGAATTATTCCAATTTTAGAGGATGATTTAGGGGATGTTGGGGGTGGAATATCGCTTGCATCGCGACGAATTATTTTTCATATTAGTATGTAACATCATGCCAAATTCCATGCTGATAACTCATTAGGTGCCTTCATGGTGAATGCTGGAAATCAAGGTAAAAATAATATAAACTATAAGGGATGGGGGTTGAAAAATGTGGTTTAGGAAATGAGAATAGGCCGATTGGGTTAAAACACATTAAAACATAATTTTAATAACCACCTAATTTAAATATATAACATCAATTTTAGATTAGTGCTATGAATTATTCCAATTTAAGGGGTGTTGAGGGTGGAATATCGCTTGCCTCTCGGCGGATTATTTTTCATATTATTATGTACCATAATGACAAATTTCATGATTATATAACTCATTAGGTGCCTTCGTGCCTCGTGGTGAATGCTGGAAATCAAGATAAAAATAATATAAACTATAAGGGATAGGGGTTGACAAAATGTGGTTTATATAATGAAAATATGCCGATTGGGTTAAAACACATTAAACATAATTTTAATAACTAATTTAAATAAAATTCAATTTTAGGTTAGAGCTATGAATTATTCCAATTTTAGGGGGTTATTTAGGGTGTTGGGGGTGGAATATCGCTTGCCTCTCGGCAAATGATTTTTCATATTAGTATGTAGCATCATGTCAAATTTCATGCTGATAACTCATTTGGGTGCCTTCATGGTGAATGTTGGAAATCAAGGTAAAAATAATATAAACTATTAGGGAGGGGGGTTGAAAAAATGTGACAAAGGAAATGAGAATAGGCGGATTGGGTTAAAGCACATTAAAACATAATTTAATAACATGAATAAAAATTCAATTTTGGTTTAGAGTTATCAATTATTCCGAATTTTAGGGGATGATTTAGGGGTGTTGGGGGTGGAATATCGCTTGCTTCTCGGCGAATGATTTTTTATTTTAGTATGTACCATCATGCCAAATTTCATGCTGATAACTCATTAGGTGCCTTCATGGTGAATTCTGGAAATCAAGGTTAAAATAATATAAACTATAAGGGATGGGGGTTGAAAAAATGTGGTTTAGGAAATGAGAATAGGCCGATTGGATTAAAACACATTAAAACATAATTTTAATAACTAATTTGAATAAAACATCAATTTTAGATTAGAGCTATGAATTATTCCAGTTTTAGGGGGTGTTGGGGGTGGAATATCGCTTAATTGCCTCTTGGGGATTATTTTCATATTATTATGTACCATCATGTCAAATTTCATAATGATAACTCATTAGGTGCCTTCGTGGTGAATGCTGGAAATCAAGGTAAAAATAATATAAACTATTAGGGATGAGGGTTGACAAAATGTGGTTTATATAATGAGAATAGACCGATTGGGTTAAAATACATAAGAACATAATTTTAATAACTAATTTGACTAAAAATTCAATTTTGGGTTAGAGCTATGAATTATTTTAATTTTAGGGGATGATTTAGTTAGGGGGTGTTGGGGGTGGAATATTGCTTGTCTCTCGGCGGAAGTTTGTGAGTCTGAGGTACATCTAAGTGTGGTCCAAGTTTCATAGTTCTAAGATGTACGGTTTTCTCTGTAGGCTCTTATTCCTCTCTGGCAGAATCCACTACCCCCCCCCCCCCAACCAACCAACCAACCAGCCAGCCGGACGATTATCGTCGATATTTACGCACTTTTTTAACACAGAACGGGTTATCGGATTGGTTTGATTTTTTTTTTTGGTATGTCATGGACCACATATCAGGTCATATAGGCCTACCGAGTTTCAAGATTGTAAATCTTTCGGGACGGCGTGTGCAGATAGCTGAAAACCCCCCAACTCGGGTAGGAGTAAACAGGGTTGAGTTAGTCATCGCCTTCTAGCAGTCGCGTGCGCTTGGCTGCGGGCGAACGACCGTCGCCCTAGATTTGAACATGTAAAAAAAAATGAAAAAACAAAAAATTGCAAAAAAAAACTAATTTTTAAAAATCAATTCAAACTTTGAATTTTTTTTTCAACTTTGTTGTCAATTTGGAATTCAAAATCAGCATTTTGTTCCTAAAACATCAAGGGAAAAAATCTAAAAAAAATCTAAAATTCTTGAAAAAAATCACAAATTTCAAATTGCTGAAAATTTTGGGGCGCTAAATACTGTCTTATTAAGGGTTAGGCCATTTTTCTACTTTTTCTTCAATTTCTTCTGACACCTGAGAAAATATCACCTCAGTGCATTAGGGCCTATATTCACAAGATTCCCATAAGATTGATTACGTTTCTTTGTGCATTCCTAATTACCCCATATTCCCACTGATGATAAAATTTGATAAGAAAGGTTAAATTCATCCCCCTCACAATTTTTTCACAATTACTTATTTGCAAGTTTGATAATAAACATTAAATTTATCCCATTGTAACAAAAACAGCTAAGAATATTTTTTTGCCACAAATGTGGCGCTCCGCTCCTCCCCAGTTTCAATATAACCTATTGTTTTCTTACATAGCATCCACAGTTCTTAACATTTTGACTTACAGTAATTTTTTGTTGTTGTTGAAATCATAATATATTAGGTCTGTTCCTATTTACCCCATTTATTGGATGAGCGTAGGGAAGATTCCATTTCACTACACTGGAGAAAAAAATCTGTAATGTTTTTTTTGTCTGTTTGTTAACACGATTCCAGCTAAACCAATACTCCAATTGCGATGAAATTTTCTGGAGACCTTCGAAATCTCTGAACTTAGAACTGCCACGTTTTTAAGCGCAATCGAAAAATTATGTCTCATGAAAATCGCAATTTTACGATTTTTTTACCTGGGAAGTATTCTGACAAAGGATGCCAAAATAACAGCAGAAATATCAAGAAGAATCATACTAGCACACAAATTCTACCAAAGCGTACGAAAACTACTATGGAAAGAGGAAATATCAAACAGATGTAAAATGATATTATACAAAATGTACTTTCTCCCAATTTTGTCATATGCATCAGTGACATGGACAATAGGAGGAAAGGAAGAGAGCAGACTGCAAGCAGCAGAGATGAAATTCCTAAGAAGTGCGGTGGGCATAACAAAACTAGACAAGGTACGAAGCACAACAACAAGAAACAAATTAGGAGTGGAAAGTCTACGAGATAAAATAGGAAGAGAAAGACTCAGGTGGTATGGACATGTAAGAAGAATGAAGCAAGACAGAATCCCAAGACGAGAATTTGAACGTACATGTGGGGGAGTACGAAGAGTTGGCCGGCCAAGAGATAGATGGCGGGACCAAATAACGCGAAGCGTCGAAGAAAGAGGGAAAACATGGGATAGGGTTAATGAAGAAAGACGTTGGGAGGACAGGAAGAAGTGGAGAGAATTATTAGAAATGCCGGTTATGGAAGAAAACGAGGAAGAAGATGAGGGGTGCTGAGCCTGGCTAGCAAGCACTAGAAGATAGCCCGAGAAACTGGTGACTCGTCACCCCCCGACCCGACGAATGTTGGAAAAGGGTGTTTGATATATATATATATATTTTTCGATTTTTGTAACACCTACATGCTTTATCTGATTTTTTCACAGAACCTTAATTTTATGAATTAATATATTCGTGTGAAATTTGAGCGCAATCGAATAATTATTTCTTATGAAAATCGCAATTTTACGATTTTTTTCTTTTTTAAAATTACGATTAAAATTAAAAAAATTAAAAATTAAAGTTTATTTTGTATTTTATTTAAATTATTAAAAAAAAAACTTTAACTTAGTAACGATTTTTTCACAGAACAACAGAAAATCCGCATAACACATGGCAGCTCAATGCACCAATTACGCTCATCCAACAACGCGGCGGGACTTAAGCGTTTTCCTAGTTTTTACCTCACACCAATAAGCTACAGTGTTGTCTGTTCCCATTTACCCCAAAATGACTGGGTAAATAGGTAGGCCTACAATAATGTACCACTTTTTACATTTGATTTTTTTCCTTCTACATGCTTTTAGGAAAATGACATACAAGCTATTCCCTACACTAACAACAGTGCAAAGAATAATGTACTTGAAAAAAATTGTAAAAATATCAATTGTACAACTTTTTACAGAAAGTCAAAGATGAAAAGTTCTAAAAGTGTTCCTATTAACCCCACTTACCCCTAGGCTTGCAAAATTTCTTACACGAGAGAATTTTGCCAATGGGACCTCTACGGTAGCTAAAACCTTATCAAGTTTGGTAATTTTTTGGGGGGCAAGGGTGGAGCACTGGAGCTAAAGGTTTTTGTGTTAGCCTACTTCGTAAGTTCATAAGTAGTTGACCTTTAATATATTTTTTGAGTTTAGCAGGTGAATAGGCCTTACTCCTTTCAGAACTTGTCATTAACCAAAGTATAATCTGCTACTTCCAGCCATGCAATCCTCTGGCTTCCCATTTTATTTCTAGTGACATGGCCACTGAAAGACAATTTGTTTATAGCTACAGTAGTTTATTTTATTATATTCTTCTTTTACATTTAGGGGTAATTCCATACTCCGTTTTAGGCCGGGGCTACACATTGCGAGTTGTCCGCAATGGACGACTCGCAGCCTGCTCGCAAAAGAAGAGGAAAACAAGGTTTTAGATTAGAGCGACTACACAGACGCGGGTGACTTGCAGCGGACGAAATTTCCCGCAGCATTTCGAGTTCGTTGCGGACTGCCCGGACCCGCAGGCCAAGGTCAACACATTCAGTTGAATGAGAGCAACTACACAGTGCGGTTGCGGGTCTGCGAGTTTGCTCTTGCTCCGTGATTTTCGATGTTGTTTTACACTGGCTTCCCTGACTCCCGCGCGGCAAAATTGTCATGTGTAGCCCCAGCCTTAGTGGCATGTATCCCAATGATGCCGTACACTAAAAAATAGGTCCTAATGAATTTGTCTTTTCTGTTTCAGTACACTTCTCTATCTCAAGTTTTTTATATTATGGGCCTTGGTAATACTGGCCGATTTTATTTTGGAGTTTCGTTTTGAATACCTTTGGCCATTCTGGCTTCTTCTTCGAAGTGTTTACGACTCTTTCAAGTATCAAGGCCTGGTAAGTTAATTTATGTGGTTTAATTACAAACAAAGCAATTTTGCACATTATAAACTAAAACTTTACTTGCTACTTTACTTGCACACTGTCTTTCTGTTTCAGGCCTTCTCCGTGTTTTTTATTTGTATTGCCCTCACGTCCGATATGATTTGTTTTTTCTTCATACCAGTCCATTGGCTATTCTTTGCAGCCAGTACATATGTCTGGGTACAATATGTTTGGCATACAGGTAAGGCTATTGCAAAATCTTTAATTCTAAGACCCATTCATGATTGAGAGTTAGGTGTTTGGTAGTTTCCATTTTATTCGAATTTGCAACCACTTAGAATGGACAAAATCCTTTAACAACATTGAATGAAGGCCTATGTACTATGTGGTTTTATTTTGTATTTCAGAAAAAGGTATTTGCCTACCCACAATAGTTCTGTGGCTGCTGTTTGTCTACATAGAAGCAGCAATTAGACTTCGAGACTTACGTCACGTTCCATTTCACTTGGATCTCTGCCGGCCGTTTGCAGCTCATTGGTTTGTAAAGTTTTATATTGTTCTCAGCTTTTTTAAACTTGATTATTATTCTTTATTGACAACGGTACGGGTGACCCACAAGTGCAATAGGCCTACAATATAATAGTTTCATTCAGATGTATAATGCAACTACAATTCAGAGATTAAAATGTACCCGTCCTGATGGTCTAGCTAGTGGTTAAGACGCTCGCCTGGAACGCGGGAGACCCGTGGTTCGAATCCCGGTTGGGGCGGACTTTTTTAATTTCTGAATTGTAGTAAATAATAAGTTTAATATGAGTTTGTGCAATACATAACAACGTAGGACAGAACAGAAAACAGAAAAAACTAGTTATAGTAATTAGAATTTAAATTGAAAAGTTCTAGGACTAGAACTAAAATTTTAGGCATGACCAGAATTAGATTGTAAATCTACCAGTGCATTTGAGTGTGTGTGAGTGAGTGAGATGTGGAGAAGTGTTTAGGTATTTCAAGGCTAATCAATAATCATTGATTTTTAAATTTTCTACAGGAGTATTGTGAATATATTTATTTTGTTATTTTATTGCGTGCCTTGCACAATATGTGTCGTATGCAATTCCCAAGTGAATTGTATGTGTTTTGCATCCTGTTGAGACAAGAGTAGGTCTAGATTTATTTACATCTATGCGGCTTCTTGGAATGTAAAATGTAGAGTTTTTCTTGTTTGATCTCGATTCAAGGCATTTTGGCAAATACTTTGGAAAAAATAAGGTGTTTACTATAGCAATTTTATCAAAATATACGTTTTATAACCATTGAATTAATGCTAATATTTGGGGAAATTCACGCCACAGAAAAAAGAGTTAATGCTAATTGTACGGGGCCCTAACTATAATTGATATATTCTAAGAGATTGGTTATTGTGTTATGGTTAATGGTTATTTACAATTTTATAAAGAAATACTATATTTGTGTACAGCTCACCCTACCCTATAAGACATATTTATTGGAAATGGGGACAGATACTGATTGAACAGTACGCTAGTCGCCATGCCATAAATAAAATGTTATTACTGGTAGCATTAGATTATTCAAAGAAAACAATTACGTACATTTGGCCTTTACGTTGTATCTACCCCAGCCCAGTTGCTATCAGCTGGATACATCTTTGGGGTGGGGGGAAGGGGTACAGTCAATTTGAATCTATTATGCACAGAGTTTCCCCCTACAGGAAAATTAATATAGGCTATGCATGCAATATACTCTTGTAATTTTTTTTTACTACGTTTTATTTTCATATTTGTGGAGGATTTATGGAAGAAAATCATAACATCTAAATTTTCAAACATCCTAGAATTATGGGCTAGCCTATAGGCACTAACCTGTTTTTAAAGCTGCAATATGGAACTTGGGCATGGCTGCACATTTTGAATTTGTATATCTTGTTTATTTTCAGCATTGGCTACCCAGTAGTTACACTGGGCTTCGGTTTTAAAAGCTACGTTGGATACAGAATGAGACAGGTAATTATCATGTTCAGGCCTTTTTTGTATTGCTATTAATTACTATTAATTAGGGTTAAAAGTTTTCAATCAGAATTTAATTAAAAAAGATCAAAATTCAAATTGAATAAACCCAATCAACAAGATATTGCATAATAAGCACCTGTTACTTATTTCACCTGAGCAGGAGCTCTCACTGTACATCCTTGATAGAAATAAACTTTTTTTATTTAGTATATGGTAAAATACAGTTCAAAGAAAGTGTACAAGATGCTGCAAGTTGAAAGTCATGGTCTTGTGTGGAAGTGTAAGGAGTGCAGGGTAGGCCTACCTGGGGTTGGACGAGTGTCTGTGAGGAAGGATGAATGGGATCAGATGGTGAAGGATGTACAGGATGTGAAGAAGGAACTAGAGTGCCTGAGGAGTAGGGGAGTAGGCCTAGGCCTAGGGACTGGATGCAAGGGGGATGTGCTTAGGGATTGTGGGAGTTTGAGTGTGCGTGAGCAGGTTATGGGGGAAAATAAGGGCGTGAGTGTGAGTGAAGTTGGGGGTGTAGGCCTAAGTTTAGGTTTAGTTTCAGGTTCTGGTGGTGGGGTGTTAGACACGGGGGTAGAGGGTGCAGGGCTGATGGAGTAGGAGAGTTGCTTGGTATAGTTGGTGGGGTGATGCAAGGGGGTGAGTGGTAGAGAGTGAGGTTTGGTTGAATGTGGGGAAGGGGGAGGCGAATGGGGGAAGTAAGGAAGCTGATCGAGTGTTAGGGCATGTTAGCGAGGGAAACGTTAGGAAAGGGTTAAGTGTAGGGAATGGTGGGAGATGGGCCAACACAGGGAGACACTACTAATGGGGGATTCAATGATTAGGGGGGCAGCTCGGGAGTGGCAGGCAAGTGGTGGGGAGGTTGAGGTGTATGGTGGGATTAGAGTGAGTGAAATGACTGAGATGTTAGGCGTAGAAGGGGTAGTGAGAGAGTGAGTGTAGTGATGCTGAATGTGGGTACAAATGATCTTGGTGCGGGTGTGAATGCAAGGGATGTGGCAGGGAGGGTGAAGGAGTTAGTGACAGTGGTGCAGGGAAAGTATAGGCAGGCAAGGGTGGTTGTGGCTGGTATTCTGGATAGGGAGGATGGGAGAGGGATTAGGAGGGAGCTAATAGATGAGGTGAATGAGTGTGTGGCTGATGTGTGTGATGAGCAGGGTGCGTTATTTGTAAATAGCAGATCATGGGTAGGTAGAAGATTCTTGGCAAGGGACGGATTGCACTTAGTTAAGGAGGGGGGTAGGGAACTTGGTAGACTTTTTGTCAGGGTTGCTGAGAATCTTAAGTGACCAGGCGGGGGGCCATGCAGGAGGGGTAAGGGGGAAAGGAAGCAAGGGGTTAAGGTTATGACTGTTAATTGTAGGAGTATTAGGGGAGGGGAAAGAGTTGAAAAGCTGTGGGGTCTGATGAGGTATATGAGCCTGATGTGATTGTGTGTGTGGAAACATGGTTGAATGATGACATTTATGATGGGGAGGTTAGCCGTCAAGGGTATGATATATTCAGGAGGGATAGAAATAAGTATGGGGGGGGTGTGATGATAGTTTGTAGGCATGAGCTTAGGGGGAGACTGTTGTGGTCAGATGAGGTGGTTGAGATGCTGGGTGTTAGGGTTACCTTGGGGAGGGGAACTTCCATGGATGTGGTAGGCGTGTATAGACCTAGTGATAATGGGGAATGGGAGGTTTTAAAATAAGCTAGAGGAGGTAGTAGTGCGTAGTAAGGATAGAGTGTTGGTTATAGCAGGGGATCTAAACTTGCCCGGGGTGCATTGGGAAGGGGGGAGAGAGATGTAGGAGGTAGGAAGCAGGAGTGGGCTTGTATGGTAGTTAATGAGGGTTTATACAGGCTGTAGGGGAGGGTACAAGGGACACCGGAAGGGGGGAAAATAATATTTTAGATGTAATATTAGTTAGGCCGGAAGAGGTTTTAGTCAGGTCCGAGGTTGTAGAGGGGATAAGTGACCATAGAGTCCCAATAGTTGAGTTAGCGTTAGTAGGGCATGGTGACGAGGGAGGTGGGGATCAAATTGGGGGTAAATGAGATGTGGGAAGTTTTCTAGATATATTTAGGGCTCTTTTGGAAAGGTTTGTACCGCAGGTAGCAAAAAGGGAAAATGGGGATCCGGTTTATTACAATAGAAGAATTAGATGGTTGAAGAGAAAATGTAGGAGCGTGTATGGGAAGTATCGGAGAGACTGGGAGGGGTAAGAAAAAGCTTAAGGAATGGGAGGAGATACTTGATAGGGCTAAGGTTGACGCTAGGGACGATTATATGATGAGGTTAATGGATGGGGACCGGGGAATTAGGGACAGCGGACAAGTTTATACAAGCACTTAAGGGACAAAAAGGACGGGTGGCAATACCTACTCTTAAGGGGGAGGGGGAAAGGATATACGTTAGCGACCAGGGATAAGGCGGAGGCTTTAAATTCCTATTATGGGGGGGTGTTTCAGGAGAATAGGGATACAGGAGAGCAGTGGCAAGGGGAAAGGGGGACACCCCACTCACAATTTCAGATAGGGATGTAAAGAGGTGTTGGGTAAGATGGTTGTAGGAAAGGCTCCAGGCAGGACGGCTTGGGGTGCAGATTTCTAAAAATTGGGGGTGATGCCGCGGTAAGGTTTCTAGGGGATGTATGTAGAAAGTCTTTAAGTGAGGGGTAAGATCCCTGAAGGTTGGAGGGAGGGACTCGTGGTGCCAATTCATAAGGGGGGCGATAGATGTACAATAGGAAATTATAGGCCAGTTTGACTTCCAGTAGGGAACAAAATTATGGAGAGGGTAGTTGCAGACTATGTTAGGAACTCATTGGAAGGGGAGGCGTGGTTCACGGATGCTCAACATGGTTTCAGGGAAGGTTTTTCTTGTGACACTCAACTGGTAGGATTAGTTCAGGATATTGGGGACATTTTGGACAGTGGGGGGGAAGTAGATGCTGTTTTTCTAGATTTGAAAAGGCTTTTGATAAGTCTCGCACGATTTGCTAATGGAGAAGGTAAACAATGTGGTGGGGGATAAAGGAGTGGTGAGGTGGGTTGGAGATTTCTTGGGAGGTAGGTCTCAGAGGGTTAGGGTTGGGGTACCTTGTCACATAGTATAGAGGTTACATCGGGGGTACCGCAGGGCTCAGTGTTAGGACCTTTGTTGTTTATTATGTTTATAAATGACATAGGGCAGGGAATAACATCAAGAATAAGATTATTTGCAGATGATTGTGGTTTTGTATAGAGCAATAAGGGGGATTGAGGATGTTAGGTTGTTGCAGGCAGATCTGGGGGTAATAGAGGAATGGGTCACAGCAAATAAGATGGGTTTGAACATAGGTTAAATGTAAGGTGGTTGGTTTCTCGCGAAGAATAATTAAGGTAGGTAGGACATACACTTTAATGGGGGCTGTTATGGAGAAAGTAGGAACGTATAAGTACTTAGGGGTGATGTTGGCAGAGGATTTGGGTTGGGGGGATCAGGTGCAAGAAGTTGTTAAGAAGGGAAATAGGGCTCTGGGTTTTGTTATGAGAAATCTAAGAGGGGCCAGCCGGGAGGTTAAAGATCGGGCATATAAGGTAGTGGTTTAGACCTGTCCTGGAGTATGGGGCGGCGGCATGGGATCCGTATAAGTTGGGGGAGGTTTTGGAGGTAGAGAAAGTCCAACGTAGGGCGGCAAGAAGGGTTACGGGAAGGGTTAGGCGTGTGGCGGTGGGAAGAGGATGATAAGGGGAATGTAGAGAGAGTATATGACAGTGTCACTGCAATGCTAGGAGAGTTGGGGTGGGAGTCATTAGAGGGAAGAAGAAGGGAGGTTAGGTTGTGCAATATGTACAGGGCGGCTAGGGGAAGTAGGGGGTGGGGGGACATCCGCAATAGGCTACAAGAGGGGCTTTACAGGGGAAGGGGGGATCATTCATGGAAGTTCCAGCGTCAAGTAGTAAGAACGGATCTGGGTCGGTATGGTTTCATGGAAAGGACTGTTAGGGAATGGAATGACTTGCCGGGGGATATTGTAGGTAGTGGGTCTTTAAGGGAATTTAGATTATTTTAGGGGGGGACAGTAGTTAGGTCTGGGGGGAGTGAGTGGTTGCCACCGGGCGGAAGGGCCCATTTGCAACCGTAAGAAATGTTATGTTATGTTATGTGTTATAAAGATTAGGCCTAACAAACCTAATTTTCAATTTTTTTCCCATTAAAATTCCCATCACTAGATACTATCTACAAATGCATCTGCATTTACCCATTTCTAGCTCAATATGTTAAATCTTGAAGCTTAGGGCCTACTTGACCAGTAGCCAAATGTTACAGCGCTGCTATTGGATGTTTTCAGAGAAAGCAAAAAGACGTAGCCAAAGAGAATGAGTTCTACATACAGCTGCTATTGCAAGCGTTGCCAGTCGAGCAGCAGCAGCAGCCGCAACAACAGACAACACAGGTGCCGGCGGCGCCACCACAAACACAGCCGTGTCTCAACCCGAGTCCGGAGAAGAGCAGAGGTAGTAGTATAACTTAGAGCTTATAGCCTGTCCGTTTCTAGTAGTGATGGCATTGGTTACCCGGAAACCGGTTCTATAGCGACCCGGTTACGACTTTTCAACCGGTTTCATATTTTCAAATTCTTTTGTACAACGGTGAACTTCACGGGCACGTTTTTCCACACAAATGGTAATTCTACGCACCGTTTTTTTTTGTGCGGTCTATTTCCACGGAGCTTGTAATGACCTAGCTGGCTATCTATCCTTTCTCGACAGCTGATTAGCTGATTATCAAGCACTCGACCGGCCTTGACACACGAGGCTGCTACATGACACTTGACTGTCGGCAGTCGTATGTAACAAAGTGCGGGCACTAAAGCCAGTTCACTCCCGGCCGTACAGTTGTTTCCGAAAAACACGCACATAAGGCTGATAAATTGAACCCTTTAAAAACCGTTTCCAACGTAGAGGAACTGATTTGAACTTTTTGGACCCGATGTCATCACTAGTTTCTAGGCTCGTAAGACCATTGTTGACTGCCTGCAAGATGCTAAATACATGAGGTTCGAGTCTGATCTGGTCCCCTCTCTTGCTGGTGGTTTACACCGAGACCATAGCCTAGAGATGAAAGCATGTCTGAGCCTCGGACCTTTCAGTACCAGAACTCTAATTGGAGATTGAACACCCAGCCAAAGTTCTGTAAACATTCAATTTACGGGCAGAGCGGAGAAGCTGAGTTTTTCTATTTTTTTAAATTTTATTTTTAGCTCGTTAAATTTTCAAGCTAAGATCCACTAGGATTTATTAAGCCCACCACAATGCATTTCTTGGTTTTGTCAAGTTTATAAAACCTTATATTATGTTAAGAGGTACGTGAAAATAGCGTTTTGTGAATAGATGCTACAAAGCGCTATTTTTTCACTTAAAACTAAGGTTTTCCAGTCCTATTTTATTTTATTTCCATAGTAGGGATAGATTGTTTATACACAGTTTTATGCATTGTTATTGATTCAACCTTGATGACATAATTTTAAAATAATAATATTAAAAATCTTCATACACAAGGTTTTGGTGCCAAAAAAATAGATGACTACAAAACGCTATAAAATGACACTTGAAAATGCTATTTTCACGTACCTCTACTCTCTCTCTCTCTTGTAATTTATGTTACTTAAAATTAAAGGCTTATCATTCATTACAGGAAGTGGGACAGACGCTGGAATCTCAAACGGCGTGGCACATCACACAGCGCCGACGCCGCAGCCGTCGACGACAAAGAACAACCACAGAAAGACAATGGACAAAGGAGACAAGGACAAGGAGAAGGACAAAGACAAGAGTCACACCGCAGAGACATCACATACAGAAGCCAAGGCTGCCAAGTATGCGCACACAAATGGCAGCATTCACACAGAGCTCGACTATATAGAGCGAGTCGGGTACGTACAAAATAGTGGTGGCATTCATGGTTTGTGTCTAGGCTGAAGTTTTCCATGGTGTAAAATATAATTATTTGGCATTTCAGGATGAAAGAGGCTAAAAGACCGAAAATATTTGGTGTTGTCTTTTTGACACATCTAATCTTGATCACGCCTGTCAGAGAAATTTGCATCAATGCACTCACCTTCTCAACTATCTTTTTTTTTATTTTATCGTTGTATTTTATTTAGGGGTCTGCGGGTACCCGAAATTTCGGGTAATTTCGGGTTTTGAAGCATACCCGAAATTCGGGCTTTTATAAATGTAAATCGGTTTTTTTCGGGTAGGCCTAGGCCTAAATTGCTAACCTCTTTGGACCCTTAAATCGTCAAAAAACGATCGCGAAATGGAGCAAAATAAGACTGGTTTTACTTTTAAAGGCGAAATACAGCCAGTTCTATTGTTTTTCACGAAATTTGGTCGAAATCGGCAGTTTTTTCCCCATTTTCCAAGTATGTACTATATTCTCGCGAGAAAATAGGCCACACAAGTACAACAGCTGTTGAGCTGCTGCTGGTGACGTCACACCTCACAGGGTCGGCAACATAACAAATACAAACTATAGAAACTTTGTTTCTTGATCTACGAAGTACCAACATTTGAAACTTAACGGCGGGAAAAACGGCGGGAAGTTTGAAAATACGCGAAATTTGAAAAAATAGTTTGAAATAATTGATTTTTTTATGCGAAATGGATCCCTTATTTTGAGTTTTTATACTGAAATTAAAGATTTTTTTATAACAAAATGAAGACTTTAGTTGCTATTTTTCAGGGTCCCTAAATTAATAATTAATGTGAATAATTATAACTTAATTATCGTCAATTCTTTTTTGTTAGTTTAGTCAGGCCATGGGCTTAATAGTTACCATTAGTTAAACTTAAATCTTTTAATTGCAAATAAAAATTGCAGCAATAAATGTTGCATTAATTAATATGTGTAATTCGTAGTTATTTTTAGTGGAAAAATACCTGACCCGAACCCGAAATTAAGTTATTTTTTACTACCCGAACCCGAAAACTACCCGAACCTAAAAAGTGCTACCCGCAGACCCCTAATTTTATTTGTTAGTATTCTCTTTTTATGAATTTATTCATGCATGTGCTCACTGGCTGTGCTCATGTCTGAGGCTGATGAGATTCATCTCCCTCTTGATTCCTCCCCCTGAGTAGCGTCTCAGAGATGTGGTCTCTACGTCCGTCCGCGTACGGGGGGGGGGGGGGTGAAGGTCACCCCACAGTCTGCACCCCTCATGAATCTAATGTATGTTGGCTTGCTACTTACACTCGGAATAATATACCAATTACACACATTAGACACTAGGTACTTATTCTGACATTCGTTTGAATATTTAGTGTCCAAATGGACAAGATAGCCTATATTTAATTCATGGTTTGTGTTGGGTTGTTGTTCTGAATTAAATTATTTGTTCTCTGAAGGGTTAACATGAAGAATAAAATTGTAATACGATTGGGTAATGTGCTCATATGGTACTTCAAATTGTGTTTGAATATCATGTGGGCCTACCGTATTATGCATTACTCAGTCATTAGGTATCGTATAGTATAGTATCTATTTATAGGCTGCACAAAACAAAAATTGAATGCTGGAACTTCTGAGGAATGATAAATGTGGAATACGTCACATACTAATGTTGCCTTCCACAGGTCGGTGAACGACTTCGACGAGAACGAAGTTGAGAAAGACAAGAGCGTCAAGGGCTGCAACAACGTTCACAATGTTCAGCCAACCAAGTCAAATGCTCCCGCCAAGTGGAGCAACAACCAGGCGCGCGACAACGCCGTTAACACGCAGCGCGAGCGTAAGAACAGAGCGAACAAAGAGAGCACCGCCGATCATGCGCCCTCTACACATAACCAGAAAGACGAGTACAGTCTCAGGTCAGTCACTCTGCGTAATCTAGTACGTTCACATGTTGTGGTTTAATACCAAGCTGATGCTAGAAATACAATATGCTAGATTTTATTCAACAACTTTTAAAGACTCCCTATGCCTACTTTTATTACTTTATGTAGGCCTACATGGAAAGTTGATGGATTGAATAAAATAAAATGGAGTAAATGGATTGGGTGAAGAAGGATAGGCCTACTAGAGAGACTAGTTTTGTTCTTGGTCTGATCATATTAGAACTCTGACTAAAACTGCTTGTTTTATAGTAGACTCCTACTCCCGATTTTTTAATTAATTGAACATGAATTTTATCTGCTGATTAACCAAGTTTTTTTATTATGCCCAGAGGTGTCATGCCATTGAAAATATTTTGGCCAATGCTTTATTTTGCATCCACTTGTAATTATGACTAGAGATGGACCGATACCAGGATTTGCCAATACCGATACCACTTTTTCCTAACCGATTCCGATACCTTTATTTAGAATTACCTAGAAATTAAGATGTAACAATATAAGATTTAAGTTTTGAGTTATCAACATATGTGAATTGGCTGAACTAAAGTTACCTAAAGAGATGGTATCGGTATCGGCAAAATCTTCCGATACCAATTTTACTGATACCACTACGTAGTATCAGCCGATTCTCAATATCGGTATCGATCCACCTCTAATTATGACCATTCAACTATAGATATTTTTAGACATTGTCATTGCATGTACAAAGCTTGATTAAGTTGTTTCAAATCTTACTGGATTGGAACTGGTTTTAAATTCTTGCCTGATGCTGCAAGGAGCCAAGGAGTATATATTTGAAATTCTATTTATGTGTTGCAATCTCAAACCAAAACTTCAATAGACCTAATAGTGAGTATTACTTATTAGTAGAGATGTGCAAAAATGTTTTTTTAAAGTTTGAAAATTCGCGCCTTAAAAATAAAAATTCGTGATTTGTCGCGGTTTACAAAAAAAAATCTCGTGCACAACTTTTAAAAAAATCCAAGTTTCAGGATAATTTGATTGATTTTAATGATTTAAAAGAAAAACAAGCTCATGAGAGTGAAGTTCAGAATCAGTTATAATTTTAAGCTCAAATTCAGCCTTCAGTTTTTTAAGTTTCAGACAGTTTTTTTCAGAATTAATTTTGTCTACCCGGGACCCTCCCCCAAATTTAAAGAAATTAGCATTTTTTATGTAATGTCTTTTGTATGGATATGAAGTATTTGAGCTTACTCTCGTTCAAATGATTATTAGATCTCACAATCGCGTTGTATGACCCGGCACCTCCACCAATTATATTGACCCACGCCAAAAGGGAGATGGCTAAAATCCGGAACAGCCAACATAACATCTAAAAATTTTGTCTCATCTGTGCCCAGCGTCGTGCTAGCAAAGGAATTCTTGTGCTTTGGTTGGCAATTTAACATGCTAATAATTTATTGTTTTTCTCATGTTACATTGATTTGAAGTAAAACCCCAAAGTAAATACTTTTGTATTTTGACCACCAATATGTCATTACCAAGAGGATTTTATTATTTACTTAATTTTATATTTCACCGGAAATAGTCCGGGAATAGGCCCTGGGCACGACTCACGACCAGCTGCTTTTTTCTAGTGATGTAGCCTATGTACCAAAAAATACAAACATGGCTGCTTGAATTTATCCATGTGAAATAGAATATTAGGATTATTATAACTTAGTAAGTACCTAAGTAATTGAAAAGTGATATTATAGTATGAAAAATGATGGGCATTAATTTGGCAAACTTTCTAAATGAATAAATAGCGTAGGCCTAGGCCTACCTAGGCAAAGCTCAGCTCTACATTGAAGTTTTTCATTTTTTGTCATCACAAAGACGTCAATCCCCAGGCCTTGGCCTAAAACTCAACCAGGATATTTAGTGAACCTTTGGGCTTAAGCCTACTCTATAGGCAGCTCAAGTTAAAAAAATAAAACTAACTAGGCCTAGCCCTCGGCTGAGATTGATATTTGATCCCCAAAACGGGCCCTAGGCCCAAGGCTTCAGGCTAGCTTGCCTAGGCTAGGCTAGGCCTATAAATAAAATATGTACGTTTTTATATGACTTGGGTTGGCTATATGCCTACTAGGCCTAGGCCTCTGGCTGACTAGGCATTATTGAGTGGACTTTTGTAGGCCTAGGGCCTAGCCCTATTAAGAACTGACTTGCTTTATCCTAGGCCTAGGCCATACTAGGCCTAGCCCCTAGGCATAGGTTCCAAATCATTCACAACCCAGCCTATGGTCTGAAAGCATCAAGCTTGGATTGGATTTCAAGGTTAGGCCCTTTATCACGGGAACGTAGAGCCTTTATGGTCAAACTATAGCTCGATCTCACATTAGCTTGTAGGCCTAATTCCCTTGTAGGTTAGCCGTAGGTAGTGGTTAAAGTGGGGCGGTATGAGCCGGTATGCATACCGTTACTAACATTACCGACGGTATGCCATACCGCGACTAATTTATGATAGATTTTATGCACATTGTCGAATTATGTTGAATAATATAAACCCTGTGTAGGCCTATATTCTTACGGCAGAACGTAAGAATTGTTAAAAATTATTCTTACCGCAGACCGTAAGAATTGTTAAAAATTATGTTAAAAATTATTATTACGGCAGAACGTAAGATTTGCTAAAAACTATTCTTACGGTATGTACTAGTTGCCGTAAATTAACGTTTAGGTCTAGGCCTATAGAGAAATGAAAGTAGGGCCTCTGATAGGAATGTCATCATCAGGGGCTAGGCCTAGACAAACCTGAAAGTAGATAACCTAACTATAGGGGCACTAGTGTATAAGCCTAGGCTATAGGCTAGCAAAGTTCAAGATGGCGGCCGTGTGACGTGCGGTATCTGGAGCGCTCCTAAAATTAAAGTTATTTGGGAGGTCTTTTGCGTGTTCTTGAGTGTTTTGCGTATTGTTTCTTAAGCAGTTAGTGATTATATTGAAGTGTTATTGTTAGGAGTGATTTTTAGTGACTTTTAGGGAAGCTGTAGGTGTTTGAAATTAGGCCTAGACTAGCTAGGCGGTGGTGTTTACATTCACGCGTTTTAGGTTAAGATAGGCCTAGGCCACAGGGCTAGTAGGCCTAGACGTGTTTAGCACATAGGCCTACTGTGTGTTTGGGTATAATTATTCTATTAGGCCCTAGGGTAGGGTGACCAGACGTCCCGGTTTTTCCAGGACAGTCCCGGTTTTCGGGTATCTGTCCCGGTGTCCCGAGAGACACCACCCGGGACATGTAATTGTCCCGGATTTGTCACAACAAATAAAATCTCCTATTTTCCGTGAAAATTCGTTAATTTTCACTTTTCAGTATTCTTTGAGCGCGAAGCGCCGTTCTTTTTTAAAAGTAACCACTCGCGCAGCAGACAACAGAGTATTCTTGCAACGCGAGACGCGACCAAAGAGGCCGCGCTCGCCGCCCGCCCAACGGCCCAACCCACTCCACTCTCGAGAAGCAAGTTGCAACCTTGAGACAGCCTAGGCAGAGGCTATCCTACTGTGCAGTGCACGCGGGGTTGTTTCGTGACTTTCGTCAGTCTCGCTCTGATTGAGCTACTGTTCGGTTGTGTTGTGTCTGTCAGTGATATTGTGCCGTGTGAGTAGTGAAGCATTATGCCGAAACCGAAACGGAAATGTTCGTTTCAAGAAAAATATTCGGCCGAGTGGCACTTCATTAAGAAAGGACTATTTATAATTGCTGGGACCTGACTTTTCTACTTGCACCACACTCTCAAAGCAAAGGCCAACCCCCAACCCAACTGTCTCAGATCTCACTACAGGCTATCTTGGGGGAAAAATTACCCCAAAAATTTTCCGCCTGGGGCTTCGCCCCAGACCCCGGTTAGCCCACGCAAGTCCATACAAAACGAAAGTACATGTGTCCCGGTTTTTACTTTTAGGATTATGGTCACCCTACCCTAGGGGTACTGTTAGGAGTGTTTTTAGTTAGTTCTTAGTTAGTGTAGGTGCTTGAAAGTGTTAGTCCTAGGCGCACGTGGTTTTCGGTTTTTCATTTCTTGAGTTAGGCTAGGCAGTAGGCCTAGGCCTAGGCGTGTTTGTTTATTCTTTATTTTATTGCTAGTTCTAGTTAATTGTGAGATGAGTAAGCATAGTTTTTGTAAGGGGTGTGGGGTGATAGTAGTTGAGTCTGATGCCGCGGTAGGGTGTGAGGGAGAGTGTGAGATGTGGTTCCACATAGGGTGTGGTGGGGTGAGCAAGGGTGTGTACAAGATGCTGCAAGTTGAAAGTCATGGTCTTGTGTGGAAGTGTAAGGAGTGCAGGGTAGGCCTACCTGGGGTTGGACGAGTGTCTGTGAGGAGGATGAATGGGATCAGATGGTGAAGGATGTACAGGATGTGAAGAAGGAACTAGAGTGCCTGAGGATAGGGAAGTAGGCCTAGGCCTAGGACTGGATGCAAGGGGGATGTGCTTAGGGATTGTGGAGTTTGAGTGTGCGTGAGCAGGTTATGGGGGAAAATAAGGGTGTGAGTGTGAGTGAAGTTGGGGGTGTAGGCCTAAGTTTAGGTTTAGTTTCAGGTTCGGGGGGGTGTTAGACACGGGGGTAGAGGGTGCAGGGGCTGATGGAGTAGGAGAGTTGCTTGGTATAGTTGGTGGGGTGATGCAAGGGGGTGAGCTGGTAGAGAATGAGGTTTGGTTGAATGTTGGGAAGGGGGATGCGAATGGGGGAAGTAAGGAAGCTGATCGAGTGTTAGGGCATGTTAGCGAGGGAAAACGTTAGGAAAGGGTTTAAGTGTAGGGATGGTGGGGAGATGGGCCAACACAGGGAGACACTACTAATGGGGGATTCAATGATTAGGGGGGCAGCTCGGAGTGGCAGGCAAGTGGTGGGAGGTTGAGGTGTTATGGTGGGATTAGAGTGAGTGAAATGACTGAGATTGTTAGACGTAGAAGGGGTAGTGAGAGAGTGAGTGTAGTGATGCTGAATGTGGGTACAAATGATCTTGGTGCGGGTGTGAATGCAAGGGATGTGGCAGGGAGGGTGAAGGAGTTAGTGACAGTGGTGCAGGGAAAGTATAGGCAGGCAAGGGTGGTTGTGGCTGGTATTCTGGATAGGGAGGATGGGAGAGGGATTAGGAGGGAGCTAATAGATGAGGTGAATGAGTGTGTGGCTGATGTGTGTGATGAGCAGGGTGCGTTATTTGTAAATAGCAGATCATGGGTAGGTAGAAGATTCTTGGCAAGGGACGGATTGCACTTAGTTAAGGAGGGGGTAGGGAACTTGGTAGACTTTTTGTCAGGGTTGCTGAGAATCTTAAGTGACCAGCGGGGGGCCTGCAGGAGGGGTAAGGGGGAAAGGAAGCAAGGGGTTAAGGTTATGACTGTTAATTGTAGGAGTATTAGGGGAGGGAAAGAGTTGAAAAGCTGTGGGGTCTGATTGAGGTATATGAGCCTGATGTGATTGTGTGTGTGGAAACAGGGTTTTGAATGATGACATTTATGATGGGGAGGTTAGCCGTCAAGGGTATGATATATTCAGGAGGGATAGAAATAAGTATGGGGGGGTGTGTTGGTAGTTTGTAGGCATGAGCTTAGGGGGAGACTGTTGTGGTCAGATGAGGTGGTTTGAGATGCTGTGTGTTAGGGTTACCTTGGGAGGGAACTTCCATGGATGTGGTAGGCGTGTATAGACCTAGTGATAAGGGGAATGGGAGGTTTTAAATAAGCTAGAGGAGGTAGTAGTGCGTAGTAAGGATAGAGTGTTGGTTTATAGCAGGGGATCTAAACTTGCCCGGGGTGCATTGGGAAGGGGGGAGAGAGGATGTAGGAGGTAGGAAGCAGGAGTGGGCTTGTATGTAGTTAATGAGGGTTATACAGGCTGTAGGGGAGGGTACAAGGGACACCGGAAGGGGGGAAAATAATATTTTAGATGTAATATTAGTTAGGCCGGAAGAGGTTTTAGTCAGGTCCGAGGTTGTAGAGGGGATAAGTGACCACAGAGTCCCAATAGTTGAGTTAGCGTTAGTAGGGCATGGTGACAAGGGAGGTGGGGATCAAATTGGGGGTAAGTTGATGAGGCGGTATGATAGGGCAGATGTTCAAGGGTTGCAAGAAGAATTAGATGGTTGAAGAGAAAATGTAGGAGCGTGTATGGGAAGTATCGGAGGACTGGGAGGGGTAAGAAAAAGCTTAAGGAATGGGAGGATTTACTTGATAGGGCTAAGGTTGACGCTAGGGACGATTATATGATGAGGTTAATGGATGGGGACCGGGGAATTAGGGACAGCGGGACAAGTTTATACAAGCACTTAAGGGGACAAAAAGGACGGGTGGCAATACCTACTCTTAAGGGGGAGGGGGAAAGGATATACGTTAGCGACCAGGATAAGGCGGAGGCTTTAAATTCCTATTATGGGGGGGTGTTTCAGGAGAATAGGATACAGGAGAGCAGTGGCAAGGGGAAAGGGGGGACACCCCACTCACAATTTCAGACAGGGATGTAAGAGGGTGTTGGGTAAGATGGTTGTAGGAAAGGCTCCAGGGCAGGACGGCTTGGGGTGCAGATTTTTAAAAATTGGGGGTGATGCCGCGGTAAGGTTTCTAGGGATGTATGTAGAAAGTCTTTAAGTGAGGGTAAGATCCCTGAAGGTTGGAGGGAGGACTCGTGGTGCCATTCATAAGGGGGCGATAGATGTACAATAGGAAATTATAGGCCAGTTAGCTTGACTTCAGTAGGAGCAAAATTATGGAGAGGGTAGTTGCAGACTATGTTAGGAACTCATTGGAAGGGGAGGCGTGGTTTCACACTCATTGGAAGGGGAGGCGTGGTTCACGGATGCTCAACATGGTTTCAGGGAAGGTTTTTCTTGTGACACTCAACTGGTAGGACAGTGGGGGGGAAGTAGATGCTGTTTTTCTAGATTTTGAAAAGGCTTTTGATAAAGTCTCGCACGATTTGCTAATGGAGAAGGTAAACAATGTGGTGGGGGATAAAGGAGTGGTGAGGTGGGTTGGAGATTTCTTGAGAGGTAGGTCTCAGAGGGTTAGGGTTGGGGGTACCTTGTCACATAGTATAGAGGTTACATCGGGGGTACCGCAGGGCTCAGTGTTAGGACCTTTGTTGTTTATTATGTTTATAAATGACATAGGGCAGGGAATAACATCAAGAATAAGATTATTTGCAGATGATTGTGTTTTGTATAGAGCAATAAGGGGGATTGAGGATGTTAGGTTGTTGCAGGCAGATCTGGGGGTAATAGAGGAATGGGTCACAGCAAATAAGATGGGTTTTGAACATAGGTAAATGTAAGGTGGTTGGTTTCTCGCGAAGAATAATTAAGGTAGGTAGGACATACACTTTAATGGGGGCTGTTATGGAGAAAGTAGGAACGTATAAGTACTTAGGGGTGATGTTGGCAGAGGATTTGGGGTGGGGGGATCAGGTGCAAGAAGTTGTTAAGAAGGGAAATAGGGCTCTGGGTTTTGTTATGAGAAATCTAAGAGGGGCCAGCCGGGAGGTTAAGATCGGGCATATAAGGTAGTGATTAGACCTGTCCTGGAGTATGGGGCGGCGGCATGGATCCGTATAAGTTGGGGGAGGTTTTGGAAGTAGAGAAAGTCCAACGTAGGGCGGCAAGAAGGGTTACGGAAAGGTTAGGCCGGTGGCGGTGGGAAGAGGATGATAAGGGGAATGTAGAGAGAGTATATGACAGTGTCACTGCAATGTTAGGAGAGTTGGGGTGGGAGTCATTAGAGGGAAGAAGAAGGAGGTTAGGTTGTGCAATATGTACAGGGCGGCTAGGGAAGTAGGGGTGGGGGGACATCCGCAATAGGCTACAAGAGGGGCTTTACAGGGGAAGGGGGGATCATTCATGGAAGTTCCAGCGTCAAGTAGTAAGAACGGATCTGGGTCGGTATGGTTTCATGGAAAGGACTGTTAGGGAATGGAATGACTTGCCGGGGGATATTGTAGGTAGTGGGTCTTTAAGGGAATTTAGATCATTTTAGGGGGGGACGTAATTAGGTCTGGGGGGAGTGAGTGGTTGCCACCGGGCGGAAGGGCCCATTTGCAACCGTTACGAAAAATGTTATCATCAAAAGCAAAGTTGTCAGGGTAGGCTACGTCTAGGCTGGGTGTGTTGACAGAAACACTTTTAAATCACTTTTAAACGGGTTTACGTTTGTTTTTGTTTGCTTATATTGTGTAGTATTTGGGATCGTATGTCTATATTTTACTAATTTTATATTACGGAGTGTATATTCTTACGGCAGAACGTAAGAATTGCTAAAAACTATTCTTACGTTGCTAGGGACTAGCCTAGGCTTAGCATAAGCAAAGTTACTGCTGAGGTTGTAGTCACTCAAAATTCTGTAGGGTACCACAACTAACCAACAGACTGATTACAATAAGCCTATTTCGTGCACTTAGCAATAAGATAGGGCCTACTTATTTATTTATATTTCCCTTTCTTCTTTATTATCACTGGCAAAAAAAATATCTGTATCATAAGTTTTTTTAAAGTCTGGAGCATTCCAATGAGCCTACTTAAAACAAGATGTAGGCCCTATAGTACAGCTTAAGACTAGCCCTTAGAGGCCTAGCCTAGGATAAGAACATAGGCCCTCACATAATTCGTAATCAGCTTAAACTCCCTGACGGTTGGTAGGCCCTAGCTAGGCGTTGAACTAGACGATAAAACAAAACGTACCTAACGTACGGTAAAATTAATGTGGTGTTTATATTTACAATCACATAACAACACAACAAGGGTAGACCGGGGTAGCCACTCGGAAATGGGCTGTGTTTGGCTAAATTGAGAATAAATAACGTAACGTACGGTAAAGTTGAGATTGGATCAACTTCTTCAACGAGCCTTATCCCTAGGTCTGCCGTAAGAATATACACTCTGCAATATAACATTAGTAAAATATAGGCATACAATCCCAAATACTACCCCAATATTGGTAAACAAAAACAAACGTAGACCCGTTTTAAAGTGATTTATAAGTGTTTCTGTCAACACTCCTAAAAAAAATTCCCTGCGGGGCAAAAATGGGGGCAGCGCCCCCCAGACCCTCCGGCACTTCCGCTTCAATACTTTCTTCAGCATAAGTGCATACCGTTAATATTCCGAATCCACTTTAACCACTGGCCGTAGGCCTACAGTAGCCTAAACGTAGCCTACCGGAGCACAGATTGTCTTTCAGTAATGGGTATGGCCTAGAATTATGAAAGTAAGTGACAGCAACACTCCACAACCTGCTTAAATACCATGTAGACCTAGGGCCTACTCCAGGTCTAGGCCTATGACATTTATATGAACAAAAGTAGCCTAGGCCTATGCATATAAGCCTAGTTTTAATGTAGATCAATATTTTCATCTTAATTTCTAGAAGGGCTGTATATAGATATCCGGGTAGGCCCTACCGCCCGGTGCACATAGGTATGGCTCCAGCTTTTCATTACCGGCACCGTGATTAGTCTGTAAACAGTTACACGTCTTTACCAGTTCCGTTCGTAAGCAGAATATTATTTCATCATCACTATACGGTATTTCAATACAGACGTTAAGTGCAAACACTGCCTAACATTTTGACCATGTCGCTGCTGCCCATGACGGCAGTCCATCTTTTCTATTTGTCAAAAATGTTTGTAACCGAACCGAGATGAGCTGGCGCATGCAGCTTAGACCCGGTCCCACTCGTCGTAAGAAATTGATTTAGTTTTAAGAAATCCTATGTCCTGATTGGTTAGTAAAAAATGTTTTATTGACATGTCATAATGATGTGACAAGCTGTAAAGCTGATTCCGCTACCACACCGTGCCTAATGTGGCTTTATTTCCTAGGTTTTATGCTTCACATTGCAATGGAATCTTAAAATATTCTTATAATGTCATCATTACATTCGCAGACTATGTTTTGAGACTATAGGCACTGGTCACCTACATAGAAATTTATTCATCCAGAAAGTATATAATGCGGAATGCCTTATAATAAGTAGTAAATAGGCCTAGGCCTTCGTAGAAAATGTCCATACCGGTACTATAATATCACTTATTAGTAAAAGGTTACTTAGGGTACTACTGGTAACTAGAATCCAGTTAATAGTCTATTTCAATGGAATAAAAACTGGCTAGCATTTAAATTAGTAAAAGCATTGATGGTAAAATTACAAAAATGTATGCCAACTCCATTATTATTCTCTGTGCATGTGGATCCATTGTTCCTTTTCAGGCTTGAAATCAAGAGTATTAAAATAATAAACTACCAATGACATTGCTAGTCTTGTGTTCTCATGCAATACTGTAATATTTTTTATGTGAAACCTGCCCAGGGACTTCTTCCTCATATTCAGATACCTGCCAGGCCTGCTTAGGAGGGAAATAATTATGTTAGGCCTACTAGAGAAGTGCAAAGAAGGAGTTTTAAAGATGAAACCCACCCACGACCCTCCTAAAACTTTGAAATGAAGGAACACGCTTTACTACGATAATAAAATTCTCAATTTATTTCCGTTGGAGGGTGTGCCTACGTTATAACTTAATATATTCAATGGCCTATGCCTTTTATAATGTTAAAATACTGACAGACAATGTATTGCACTATTTAGATAGGTAGCCTACTTGATGATTAATTCAAAGTTGCATTGAATTTAAACTTTTGAACTTAAAAAAATGTAGGCCTATACCTGAACTCTTCCATCCCAATTTAGTAAATCTTTCTGAGTATCTTCTATTTTACCTTGCTTTACTTTAAAGACCAATCAACAACAGAGCAAGCTTCACAAGTATCATGTGGTCATTGGATTACAAATTAAATACTATGACAAAAACATGATATCAAAAAACAAAATAATCTGAGTAGGTATATTAAATTGTAAGTCTAGTAGGCCTACTGGAGGCCTACACAATTCAAAATTGCAAATGTATTAAAGACAATTTAATAACAGAAGATCATATTTGCCAGTTAATTTATTTGGGAAAAAGGGTTGCCATATCCACAGAGAAAGATTTTCACCTCTGTCCCTTCTCTACAAATCATTTAGCCTATCAAAGCTACGTCTATAAACTCCCTTATTAACATTTTTAGAGCACAAAACTAGTTCAACTAGGCCTAAACAATATGTAATGTATGTAATGTAATATGGTTATGGCTGTTTTATCTGGTAGGTCATTTAGCTTATTAGTTTTCCATTTTCGACATTAATGTATCCCTTCCCTTATTATACAATGTATAATAAGCATTTTTCGAGGAAGTAGACCTACTTTCGTGTGTGTGTGAGTTGGCGACATATGCAATGCCTGTTCCATGTGGTGGATTGTCAATGAATCAGTTTCGTTGACGTTTCGTATTTCAAAATTGCCGCTCGCTCACAGCCTGCAGAATGTTTTTCCCGATCTCGGCGCTAAGCTTTAGAAGGCTCCCGCTTCAGAGAGTGATGCTCGATGTGTACGACGGCTTTTCTGCGTAGTGCGCGGAAGACTACGTGCGTAAATAGTCCGCGTATTGATATTACCCCCACCACTACTCTTAGTTCAAACTGAAAGGCGCGCATCTCCCTTCTTGGCGTGGGTCAACTATATGTACCAGCCAGTATTCATTCATTAAATTTGTTTAATGCATTGTTGTTGTAATGCTACTATTTCAAATATTTACTTGAATGTAGTTTATTGTTGTTTCTGCATCTATGTAATTAGATTTATTTAGTTGTCCTCCTTTGTAAATCAGTTTTTATAACTGAATAGGATAGACGTTAAATAAATAATAAATAAATAAAATTAATTTAATTTCGACTTCGACCCGGCACCTCCACCAAAACTTTGAAATTTTTTTATTTTTAAATTTCGTGACCTAATTCGCATAGACATAATTGCTAATTTCGCCACTAGTTCGTGGTATCAACTAAAATTTCGCGAAAATTTGCGAATTGGAAATTGGTACCATTCAATCACAATTCATGAGATTCATGTGCAAACTGAATTTGAAGGGATTATTGCAACTTTAAAAAAAATTGTGAATTTCGTTGTCACCATTTTTGCACATCTCTACTCATTAGTGATCCTTGGGCTGCTGCGTTGTGTCGTCGTTGAACATCAACACGACGCAACAGCCTAAGGATCACCAGTACTCATCTACGGGTGGTGAAGGCCTATAATATCTCATCAGGCCTAATAATAGTGTAGCATAGTTTTCTTGAGATGTGTAATTTCAAATGTCTGCACATCCCTTGGTTATTCTGTTTTTGGAGTAAGATTAATGTGTTGCAAATAATTGGATGAGCGAAGCGAAGACTTCAATTTCACTGACCCCCCAAAAAATTTAGCTCGGTTGTTTTTTGTTTGTTTGTTTGTTTGTTTTTTGTTTTTTTTTGTTTTTTTGTCTGTTTGTTCGCACGATTCCGGGCAAACGGCATATGCGATCTTGATGAAAATTGAAGGGGACCTTCGAAATCTCTGAACTTAGACGTGCCACGTTTTTGGGTACAATCGAAGAAATATTCTCATGAATATCGCATTTTACGATTTTTTTTGATTTTTAGTGCGATATTTTCGAGACATTTGGGCCGATTCTGACCAAACGGGTAGGGCTACAACGTCATATTTCACATGGACATTAAGGTAATGGTGATGTATTGCTTTCTGAAAGAAAAAGTTGAAAAAGTTAGCCAGAATCTATAGAAATAAAGCTTTTAATATAAGTTTTTTGACTTTTTGTGCGATATTTTCGTGCCATTTGGCCAATTCTGACCAAACGGGTGGGCCTTCAACGTTCATATTATACATGGACATTAAGGTTATGGTGATGTAGTACCTTTTAAAGAAAAAGTTGAAAAAGTTAGCCAGAATCCATAAAAATAAAGCTTTTAATATAAGTTTTTACGGTAAATAATACCAATTGACAGGTAACAAAAGAAATTTGACAACAATCACTTACAAAACAAAGCACTTGCAAAGGAAAGATATCCCACGCAAACTAAAAACTTTAAAAGCTCATCCATCAACGCGGCGGGACTTTAGCGTTTTCCTAGTTACAATGCACCACCAGTAGATCGTTGAGTAATTTGAAGGCTACTGGTAATGATAACGCTACTTGATTTAGGAAATATTGCAATGTAAAGTAGACCTTATAAATGGAGCTGCATCAATTTTAAATTGAATGTTAAGTGTGTAATCTATCCGTCCATGAGTGAGGCTTGTCTTAACTCCAGCGTTGTGCTCTACTCAGGTTGGAGGCGGACGTAAAGAGACTGAAGATAGACCTCCAGTCGAGCCGACAGTTGGAACAAGATCTCCGTTCTCAGATCACATCTCTAGTCTCGGGAGAGAAGAGCGTCAAGTCCGAGCTGATGCAGTTCCAACAGGACAACGACGATCTACAGTCAAAGTAAGTTAGGGCGGCACTCGGCAAGGTGCTGTTGGGGTCAAGGGGTGAGTGTTGTGGCCCAATAGCTGCAAATATAACATCATGCCCACCGCCGCCAGAGCGCATGGGCTTGAAGCGAGAGACGAAAACATCGCCGATCGCAATGTGGAACACCTCATGCACACCCCATGCAAGTCAAGACGTGTCAAGGCTGTGTAATTGAAATTTAGCCCTCAATTTTATTTTTAAACATTCTAATCCTTTATGATCTCTTGTAAATTAGTAGTACAATTTTGCGTTTTTTCTGCTTCCTAGGTTCAATTTGAAATTTGATATGATAATCGATTTGGGTCTATGATATCGATATATTTTGATGTGATAATCGATTCAATGCCTCCGATTATCGATCACGATTTTCACATCGAATGGCAACCCGAATACAGTAGTCTTGTTTGTGGAAAGTTAATGTTGTAGATGTCATGACAGAAATTGAAATTAATATGCTTGTTGTCCTCCTTTGTAAATCAGTTTTTTAACTGAATAAGATAGACATTAAATAAATAAATAAAATGCACTGTGTAAATGCATTTATCTACATTAATTTTCTCCCGCCGTGTGGATGTGACCGTGTATTTCAACTCTCCCCGCAGGTTACACGGTCTGGTGACGGCGCGCCAGATGGACAAACAAGCCATCACACAGCTCGAGCGTCGACTACAAGACGAGCGGCGCTTGCGTAGCCTGTGCGAGTCTCAGCTCACCACCGAACGCAAGGCCAAGAAGGTGGAAGAGGCAGCGGCCGCCAGAGCTATCGCCATGGCTGCTGCAGCTAAACAGTAAGCAGATCTCATTCAGCCTTGTAGCATAGCAAATAACCTAGAAAATGGTTTCCTTTCTTTCACTATATTTTGGCGGCATTATTTGCTGCTGTTTGCCACTGATCCTATCCTATTAATGAGATTGAGGATACCAGTATTTGAAAGATAAATAGAATATTTTCTCCTCATTTTTTGTTAAAAAATGCTGTATTAATAAAGACGATCAAGAAGTTGTATAAATAGTTTTATGTAAAATTGTAAATGTACACGCTCAACCATTAGTAAATCAAGAGCTGGGTGTAGTAGATACAACTAGACCCCTTTATTTACTTTTGGTCGATTGTGTACTAAACGAAAAAGAAAAGAAAAATTTAAAAACAATTGTTATAATCCCGTAAGAAAATCCTTAGATAAACGTTTAAAGAGCAATACATTAAATGGTCTCTGCCTTAGTGGTTAGTAACGCTGGTTGATTTGCTTGCAGGGCTGAGTGCACAGAGAGCTGCCGCTCGCGGCGCCGCGACCTCGAGTCCGAGTCGAAGCAGCTTCGTCGCGAGCTGAAGCTCAAGGACGACCGCTACCTGGCTGCAGAGCGCGAGATCCACTCTCTCCGACAGTACAAAGAATCTCACAACGAGACGGAGATACTCATGTCCGCGCTCTCCGCCATGCAGGACAAGAACGCCCACCTCGAGAACAGTCTGAGCGCGGAGACTCGGATCAAGCTGGATCTCTTCTCGGCGCTCGGCGAGGCCAAGCGACAGCTGCAGATCAGGGAGAGTGAGTATCATCTGCGTTGTTATCAATTCCACCAGCGGGAGTTTTCCCAACTACCGTATTGTCCTGAATACAAGCCTACCCTTTTTTTATTTATTTAAATCCAAAAGTCCCTTGCCAGCTAATATGTTTTTTTATATTTCAACAAGAAAAGTTAGGGGGTTGGCTTATATTCACGTTCGACCTATATTTGGCACAATACGGTAATTAAATCAAGAAATAATATATTTTTCTTTTTCCATTTAAAATGCATGATATGACTATCTTCGTGTAGCAGACAGTTCCTGCGAGCATTGACACACGTTTGCCCTTGCCTGTTCCAGCGATGATCCGCAACCAGAGCAAAGAGATCGAGGAACTGAAGAGTAAGATTGCCCAGGTTCTGGCCGTGATGCCTACCGACTCGTTTGGCCCCACCCCCTCGAACCTGAGCGGCACCTCGAAGCTCCGCCTCGCCGAGTCGCTCAGCCCGTGCCCCGGCTGCACGGTGTCCAACCTCGACCCCAACGCCACGGCCTACACTCCCAAGAGCAGTCTCGTCGCCTTCACCGAGGCCTGAACCAACACACGACTTTCTCTCGATAGCGAGCGGTTTCTTATGCAATACCTTCTCTTGTACGTAGCGTGTGACCCGGGAAATATCCAGGTAGCGGCAGGATCAAAAGAGTAACTTACTATAGCGGATAAGGTAAAGATTGGGGGCAAGCAAGGTGGCTTTGTCTTTTATCCCACCTCGGGTAGGCACAACTGCCGATGAACACTCTTAAATAGTGTAGTACAAATTAAATAGGTTCTTTTAAAGTGGTAGGTAATCACAGGATACTTTAAGAACACAAAGTATCATTATCTGTTGCTCAACTCAATGTTGTGTTGATCTAAATAGGCCTTACAAACGGTAAAACATGTTCTTGATTGTGTTTCAATTCATCCCTCATTTCAGCTAAAAGCTTGTCCAGTAGTGAACTGACCTTTACGTAAGTCAAAAGATTGCCTTGTCTCTCTGATCAATTCGTGAGACTTGGTTTTCTTTCTTCTTGTTCATACATTTTTTTCTGTAGTAAAGTATTCCTTCGGTCATGTGTGCTTAAGAATTAAGATCCCTGTGAAAGTAGCCTAGAAACAGTCGGGGATATTCTCATGACTTGGAAACTGGCGATGAGATTTCTTAGCCAAGAATATGTGTAAACTCTTTTTAATATAAAATAAACTGTGGGCTATGCTATTCCCCGTAATGTATGATTACACTGACAAAAGATAATTGATTTTTTCAATTCACTGTTAGTTTTGACTGATTTTGCCGCACTCGACTTAAAAATAATGGATCACTTTCAAGACACTTTAAATTCATTAGTTCAAATGCAAATACTAGGCCTACTCGGAGAAGTCTTTTGTGCATCACATTATACTACTATTAAATACATATTTTTTTAAAGTAAAAGTTCCTGTGGAGTGGATTTTAACTTTTTCTTTTACTTACTCCAACGATTTTTCCATGTAGGCTAGAAATTTAAAAAATGTTGATGGGGAGGGGCAGATCCAAAGGTACATGGTACTTTCTTGGTGGAGGTGCTGGTGTAGTCGTACGGTATCACTATGTATTTTACCAACTATAACAGTTTGAATACCCTAAAAATCCAGGTTTGCACAACCCTAATGATTACCAACTAATTTGGCTAAACCTTTGATGCTAAATTTAAAATTATGAATATCTGTATTGTGAAGTGAGCTAGGATATTTCAGTGAGTATTTGGCCGGTCCTTGTTCTTATTTACTTGTTATTTTGTGGCTTGAACTCTCAGCTCCACAACTGGTTCGTTAACCCTCCAGTGACAAGTAGGTTTTATTTAAGTATCATATAATAGTACGCCCGTTCTTTGTACATGTGAAGGTATTGCATAGTATTAAACACTACGTTTCACTCGCTCGTCAAATCCAGCAAACTTTTTTGCACGATTTCTTCGGATCAAGCAGCAATCCTATGTAACATTTTATTTAACAGAAGTTTTTCTTTTCTTTGAATCTAGACGGTCAGATAAGGCTTTGACTGGTCATTGTAGTAAGTACACATGTAATTTTTACAGTCTGTACGGTTTTTCGTATGAGTTGTTCTGTAATGAATTGTAAAGAAAGGTGTGCATGAACACATTACTTTTAACGTTAAGGTTGCTTTTGCTTAACAATTAACATCATGCCCCAACTACGTACCGTAGTTCTAAATTTCTACATAAACAAAAATGATATATTTTTTATATTTTCTGATTGCTTCTATGAATGAAGTAATACTCTATTACTCGGTGATTTCCCCCCTAATTTTTCTAACTAGTACAAGCTTGGATTTAATTCATGATATTCTTGGCTGTGTCATTTTGCTGTAATGTCCTCATTTCCGCTTCTATGTGTTGTTCTTTGTGTGGTTGATGAATTCATGTATCCATGTTGATTCTTAGAATTGCAGGTCTGTAATTTGTATGGACTCCTCAGTAGGAAAAGTTTGATGATTCAATGTACTCGTACATATTGTTTGTTGTCTTTGTGTTCTTGCATAGCTAATGGCTTGACTCGACCCGACCTATTCCGACCTTGCTGTTGTATACCAGACGTTTGTGTGGTTATCCGATATCAGACAACTGGAAAAATTAGCTGTTCAATCAGTTAATTTGAAGGATTGCACTTATCAGACTTGGCCATGATTTAATCAGAAGTAGTGTGTATGATAGTAGTACGTATTTGATTTATACTCGTTTAGGAGTGTTACTTTCAAAATACAGTACGACTGTGTGGAGTGAGAAGAATGGAAGCATCGTTACGAACCCAACAAGTTTTGTTTACCTCAAATAGTCCTTGAACTTAAAAGAACTCGTCAACGAGATGATAAATGAGTCTGCAAATTTACCCAAAAAGACTTTATTTTTCATGATGTGTGATCTCTACAGCACAAATTTTGTTGCATCTTATTTCTTAATCATATTCAATGAACAGTTTGTCATGTCCTGCATTAACAGGTTGTGTGGTTTGCTTTCTCTGTGCATGTGGTATGAACAGAGTCTTATTATGTTTACAGTGTGGTGATTTCTCAAGGCTGTTGTACCTAACCAGGCTTGTTTTCGATCGTGAGCCTTCTTTCAAATTGCTTTAATCCTGCTGTCGATAGTTGGAATGCTCGCTTAAAACAGTCGAGCCTCGAATTTTAAAGCCTGACCCTGGCTGAAACTTTTTAGCCAGTAATGTACAGTTACGAATTATAATATTTATTTTTTATACATTACACTTAAGTTGCTTTTTGGGCACACAAAACTCCAGATCCGTCTAACTTTGGAAAGTATTTTTTGTATACTCCACTGAGGCGAACCTAGTCACATTGATTGAAACTTTACCCACCTTGCACCGTCAATTCCCGAGGGCGAGGAGACTTATTGGCCAAGGCCGTTGCGTTCTCGTGTTCTCCGACTGTCTAGTGCCATCGCAATCAACACTTAAAGAAACTCGGTGTCGTTATTACTTAGTTGACTAGTGTCAGGCGTCGACACGAAACGTTTGAAAAATACTCTTTTGCTTAATTTTATCTTGCCTCAAAGCTGATGTAATGCATTTGAGGTATTAATAGTACATTTATTTGCTAGTGACTAAAGGAATGTCGTATTTTGCACTCGCTATGTGTACGTTAATACGTAAACCGATATCCACCTCGACACGATACGTAAGGGTACAAAATGCTACGTGTGTACAGTGTACAGCCACAATCAGAAGTAAATTAAGGGGTCTCGGAAGATGCCTATCGTTTTCGACCTTGCTCCGGTTCGTTTTGGCGTCGTTATATTCACAGATCCATCACTCGATGACATCATCTAACAGGCCGTGGGAAAACATGGCGGACCTATTTTACTTTAGCATTTGGCCTATTAGGACTTCACTGGGCCCAGGGTGTAGTTAATATAAGGACAAGGTTTGTTTATATTAATGGATTCACCAAACACTGCATAACCTTAGTGCAGGCTTATTTCTAGTGTAGAAATCAATTAGGGCCCGTTTTTCTAGTGACATAAATATTGCAAGCCGTCCACTCCTTGCCCATCTGCTGGGGGCTAGCTAAGTGTGACTTTAAAGGTGTCTTTTAGAACAAATCTGAGATTTGCCGAGTCAGTGTCAGTGGTGTCTGTAAAATATTACCCTTGATTTACTTCTGAGGCCTAGTGTACACCAAAATGTGTGTTCATTTGTACTGTTGTATTCATTCGACTTAAAAACTATTGTTTACATAAAAAGTATTTGTAGTAAATAAACAAATTTCTTCGCGAAAGAAAAAAGCAGATACCCTACGCATGTATGTAGCTCTTTTTAATGCGTAGCAATAAAAATTCCTAATTTTCTATTATTATTATTTAGCATTTCCTGTGTTTAACTTTGTAATGGATCAGTAGAATGCATTTATGGTCAGCAATGCCAAGAATATGGATTGCTAAAAGAAAATTCATTTTGGAACTGCCCAGATTGTTTGAAATGTACTTAATTTGTTTACTAGTGGTTTATAGTTTTCCTTGTTGATGTTTGGCCCAACATGGCTGAATGAAAACTTAAAACACTTGTAATAATGTGATGGGGTTATGTTCCCTTATTTGGCATGTGTTTCATAGAAAACTAATAAAGAAACATCTGTCCTAATATTTAGTTTTTCATAACTTTTATTAATAACTGTATTTTTAGATTGGTTTTACTAAGTTATAGGTAGGCCTACCTGGAATCAACTACATACGTATTAAGTGTTTTTATTTTTGGAGCTAATTTCACATACGTAGTAATTGTAAGGGCAAGTGCTTGCATACATTTTGTTTGAAGCTAAATACAATCCTGGTTGTATTTTCTCTTATTTGTGAAGTACAGCACCGAAACAGTACATTGAGTACATAACGAAGTATATCTTTCCTAACAGATTATTATGTACTGTATGAAAGCTATGAGTACCTAATATTTTTGTTTCGTGGTTTTATGTTCAACAAACTATGGAGCACTGTTCATTATAAATAATTTTGTGATTTCATATAAAAGATCTCGATTATAATCTACTCAAGTTTCCTGTATCCTGGTTAAGATTTGAATTCGAATATGTGTTCAATTTTAATCTAATGCCTCACTCATACAAATTAGTAACCTCAAAGAATTAAAATCCCTTATTTTTTATGTTTCAAACCTCATGTCTCTCAACTTGTAATAATGTTTTATTTATTTGACACACACAGGTTTGAAAACTGGTGGTTAATTTGGAAGCTCACTGACGGCTGAACTGTGAGCTGTGTCGGTGTATTGACTTTGTGAAGTATGTACGTTCGTATGTGAGTAGAGTGTGTGTGGTTTACTTTACTTACATAGCCACTTAGTTAAATGTGCATTATGATCAAGTATATGTGAGATGGCCAATAAGAAACTTTGATTTAATCGGAATCATTAGAATCATTCATTAAACTATAGTGTTAAACTTGGGCATGGATGGTATCTCTTTGCATTTCCTTGAACATACTACATATTAAATTCTCGATCACATAATGGGTCGATGCCATACAAACACAAGGCCACAAAGCCATCTGCGACCGGTGTTGTATTAATCGAAGCCATTCATCTAATGCAAAGTGTAAACTATTTTGTCAGTACATTAGATGAAAAACACAGTTAGAATTTTTAAACTTGTTTTAAAGTTTGTATAGTCGATGTTAGAAATTCCTGTGTTCTTAAAAATTTTCTTAACGTGTGTGGGAGCTGACAAGGATTTTTCAAAACACACTTGGCGACTCTACGATCGTAACAAGAATAGTAATTAAAGTGGTGGGCCCGAAATTGGCAAGAGAAACTGATGTTGCCTGCAAATTGCCTTGTCATTAATTTGTATTTTTGGAAAAGGGTTTGAGGGATTTTTCACCCAACGCGATCCTTTTTTGTTTCCCAAACTTATGTCGTTCGAACGTTCTCGGCAAGGGGCAAGGTTGCAACCGCCAAAATGTGCAGGCAGTTTTAGTTGTCTATGCAGCCACTCTTACAATCGGTGTGACCAGCATAATAATTTTGATGTTTGGAGATGTTCTGCTCTCTATATGTGTCAAGTCAAAATAACAAAGTAAAAAAAAAATACATGAGGGACCATAAGGTTCCAGAAATCATAAACTGTGTTTTGTCTTTCAGCCCTAAAATCACATCACTTTTCTTTCCCTCTTCCTTTCTTCTGAAGTGTAATCAAGATTTAAATCAGAATTGCTGTTTCCAACCAAATGATATGCAAGGTGGTGGCCTATTGACAATTGACAATAGGCTATTGTCATGCCTGCAGCAGGGATTTGTGGTGAAAATAAAATATATTTTGTTTTTGTCGTAGACAAAATTCACTAATTGGTGGTAAAAAAATCAAATTGATATGAAAGTGGTGTATCCCCCCCTCCCCTACCCACCTTTGGGGAAGGAAAATATTATAAATTTTGTTTTTTTGTGGTGTAAACTTCATTAGACGAGTGAGCGCAGCGAACGTAGTCTACAACGCTACTCGATCGGACCTTGGTCGTGATTAATTCTGTATGTTAAATGTCTGTCGTGTCTGTCCGGTCCCATACGGCCGAACGGCTAAATAGACTGAGCTGAAATTTTAAACAGACATCCGTGACCAGGTAACTGAGAACTGCTAACAAAATAAGCACAATCTGTTGCGATTTAAACCTGCAAGAAATAAAAAACTGAAAAATACGTTGAAATGTATAGGAATTATTTTAACGACAATGGTTTTCATTTTGAAATAATATTTTTTGTTTGTTATTTACCTGGCTGTGAAATGCCGTGTCCAAGGTTAATCGAATGTTTGACGTTAAGGTACCCCCAAATTCCGCTCGTAGATTGAGTAAACCTTGCAATATTTTCACGTATTTCGTACTGGCTATGTTTTCCATAGTATTGTCACAGATGATGGACTACACTGCGTTATATGCATTTCAAAACATGTTAAATAATTTAAAAAATACAATCCAGAAATTACAAAATCTTTCTCGACCATTGAACCCACATTTTGGCTATAACGGCGCTTTAGCCAACTCGACTAGGGAAACGCCAAAGTCGTTGTTAGACGAGTGAGAGAGTCATGTGTTGAGTACGCGGGAACATTTGCATTTAAGTTTGATTATAATATTCGTATAAATAATAGGGTATTTTAGTTTAGGTCATAGTTTAGGCCATAATGCTCCACTGTAGCCTATGATAGGCTAGGGAGGCCTAAGGTAGGGGGAAGAAAATGAATGTTACCGGGTACTCAACACATGGCTCACTCACTCGTCTAACAACGACTTTGGCGTTTCCCTAGTAACCATAAACATACCTGCAAATGCATGCTTCATTAATTGATGTAATTATAGTAAATAATGATGTTAATCCCCCTTTCCACTGTTGTTTGATCAAGTTCAAGTTGATGGTTATTGTTATCTTTCAAATGTATGCATACCAAGGAGTTAGATAATACAGTAAACCACCTATGTGTTGTTATCTAGTTTCTTGTGTTTAATCCGCACATCTAGTAAAGATTCTCTTATCTAAGTCACAAACTGCAGTAAACCCCTCACCAAACTGAAACAATTTCCAATTTACACAGTTTTAAAAATTGAGCTTTCACTGGGACTTGTGTTACTTTTTGCACCCGACAGACACAATAATAATTTTCCTGTCAGAAAAGGTTGGGAAGTTCTGGCAACTATAATTTTGAATGCGAAACATTGTTGATCGCGATTTAAATATTTTTGAGAAATAAAATAATACCTAAGAAGATGTGTTGTTAATTATAGTTTTAGATACCTAGCTATCAACATTCTCCCCCCCAAATTTTTTTTTGCTCCCCCCTCTTTTTCCTTACATTATATTGGATTTATTTTTAAATTTATTATTTCACTTCATATGTCTAATGTGCAATTAATTATGTACTTTATTTAATTTAGTTTTCCTCCTTTGTAAATCAGTTTATCTTTGTCTGAATTCTGACCTGTTGTGTGGTGTGTTTTAGTTTTCTTATTGCTTAAATTTTCAACCACTTTACACAATTATTATCGTGGTCGATAAACAGTAGAAATCTACATGTTCGACCATAATTAAATCAATAGGTCTAGTTGTATCACAGCCCTTGATTTCTTCTGGTCGATGGTGTACAATTCATGGTGTATTCTCATTTGGATTTGGGTGTACAATTCATGGTGCATGTTGTCATCGACTCTAACAATGCTATCAAGGTCCTAGAAAAGCTGGTTAAATTGTCCAACTTTGGGACGGGATGGGACCGATCCAATCCTAAATGTGACAATTTTGTTTGGTTTGGGGGCTTAGATTTATTTGACGGTTTGATTTAAATTATTAACTTGGTTGAATAGAACAGGTGGCAACCAAGGAGATACTGATTTATTCCAGCTCTCAGACGTGCTTTACTTTTTAACTAGAAACAAACAAGTTATAAACACTTGTACTAATTTCTATACAAATACAAATATGTAAATATTAGTAGTACGATAATTTTTATTTGCAAGTAACGATGATAGAATAGAATAGAATAGAATAGGTCTAAATTGGCGAAGTTAAGCTCATGGCTTTTTTTCAACTTAACCATACACTGCAAGTAACAGATTCGAATAAAAAGGTATGAGTTTACAAATAGGAATAAGTAATTTAGTATCTACATGTACAACAAAAGATAATTTTACATGAATACCATCTATTCTATCTATCTATCTATTCTATTCTATCTTGCAGTGACAGTCTACATATCATCGTAGGCCCTACATATCACATATCAATACATATATCTAGTCAGCTAGTCTACCCTTATCTTTCTGCAAGGATGTGGCATTTGTAAAAGAGTATAACCTATGTTTTATTCCAACATCAAGTATTTTTGGTAAATTTGTCTCCTTGCAGTGTGATAAAAAAAATCTATCTTTTTAAATAATGTGCCCTTTCCCCTTTTAACTAGATTCTCGACTTTATTTTTGCAGGGTTGGTGCTATGAGCATCTTGGCGGCGCTGAGCACGTGATAAGCAAGTTAATGACCTTCAACCTGCTGCTATATAAATAATGTTTACTTGTCATCAGATCTATGGCTTAGTGCTAGATAGGCCGACAACAGTACTATGTTAGTTTTGTCAAGCGTTATCTTATATTTGCTCGTCTAATGTTGTAAAGAAGATTGTGTGTAATATGGCAGAATTCCAGGTAAATAATGGAGAGTTGAGGTTATGAAGTCTCAAGTTCAGGGCATGTCGTTCAGGGTCACAACACAGAATGGGGCTTACAGGCGAGGTATGGCGATTATTTTGGGTCTATTCGGGTTTTTTATCTTTAATTATTGATTGTTAGTGTAAGTAAAATTAGGCCTTTGCCATCATGTCTGTCCTCGAGCCTGTCAATGGATTGTTATCTACCCTATAAGCTTAGGCCTATGTTTGTGGCAGAATGGTGCAACTGTACCTAGAGACTTACTGTTTATTGGTTTATTGCAGGCCTAGACAACTCATAAGGCCTACCTAGGGTAGGCCTAGGCCTATAGTAAGCACATCTTAAAAATTAAATGTGCATATAGTCTGACATGGCTGTTACAGGTAGTAAAAGAAACCTCGAAGGGAGTTCTGTCCTATCCACCAGATTTGCCCAAAGACAGGGGACACCTGGCTCAAAAGTGTGCAGCATGTTGTGCTGGCGTGCTCTTCAGTGGTAAGTGCATTTATACCTAGGCTACTACCAAAACAGATCATTCTTGGTCTCGATTCGACGTCATCGTCAACATGATCTAACAATTTACGTAGGTAGGCTTGGGGTTGGGATAGGCCTACTACTGTAACGCCCGAATGTCGCTCATGCCTTTCCTTTATTTGGTATAGGCCCTAAGAATTTCAATTAATCAATCAAATCTTTATTTTGTTGTTACCTACATAATCATATTAAATGGAAAATGAAAGAACAAAAATGGTGCGGTTCAATCATCAAAGTTCAGTCTTCCATCTAACCATTAGAGCAATAGCCTACATACACATCAACGTGCTAATTAAAAAACTTACACTCTGTCTTCTTTGCAATCAAATCAATCAAGTCTGTAGCAAGCATTGCAACAGCCAAAATATAGGCCTATTTCTCTAACTTTGAGGCACACATTTGGACACATGGGGTTGCTCTCCCAGTACGGTACCAAAAAGTTTTTATAATTCAAAAGAAGGTAATCCGGTCAATGATAAACAAGTCTCAACGATCACACTGTAAACCTCTCTTCATTAAATTAAATAGGCTATCTTAACATTCTATAGGCCTATAGTCTGTTCTTAAGCAATCCTAAAAGTAAAAAAAACTTGAAAACACTTTCAAAAAATAAAAATATCCACATCCACGACACACGTCTGAAAAACATGTAGGCTATCTTCAACTCATACAAACTCTGATTATAGGCCCTACACACATAAATAAAACTGTTTAATAAACTACCAACTGAACTAAAAAACATAGGCTCATACAGTTTTAAATACCGAGACTCATTAATAGGCTCATACAGTTTTAAATACCGGTACTCATTAAAAAAGTCCCCACCTAGTATAATTTAGTTTAGTTTAGACTGAAGGTTATGAAACTGTAATTCATGACTGTGATCATGTTTCATGAACTGTACGGCACGGTACTGAAACTAAACTTCATGGCCATAATTATTGTCTTTTTATATCATGAATTATATAAGTTTTAGTGTTCTCTGTATTTCATGACCATTGTCTGTACATCTGTAAATGCCTCTCGTAAAATGTAGATACTGGTACTATGACAGCAGGGCAATGCCAAGCTGGTTTGCACGGATTCTCTGCCAGAACACATGATCGGGGTTTGGTCACAGGACTCTTTACAGTGGAACTTACACATGCGGTGACCAAACGTCGATCGTTCTGCACTCTGGTGGGAATTCTTTCAACCACCACAACAATAATGCATTGCCTTCAAATGTTGTCAAAATTCATATTTTATCAACGTACGGTACAGACAACTGTGACCAAACCCCGATTGTTCTGCAATCTGGTGGGAGATTAGTTTGAACATTGCCCTATAAACCATTTATTGTTAGCCTATAATACAATATGTTGCAATAAATGAACTTTATATTAAGTACTAAGAGTTAAATAAATTAACTTTAAGATGAGAAACTGATTACCTATTTACATTTAGGCCTACCAATCATGTAAACTATGTTGACCTGGGAATTTTTCTACAACTATTTATCTAGTCATAACACACAGTAGGTCTATTTATACAATTATTTACATGTCACAGTCATAAAACTCCTGGATGGTGTACAGGTAAGGTTGCCAACCGTCCAGAATTTCTCCGGACAGTCAGGTTTCAACACATTTGTCCGGATGGAGGAATTGACCCATTTCGGACGTCACTTTGTCCTGAATTTGTAAAAAATACTAATGTTCATTACATATTAAATATTAATAGAATTTGTGTATGATCTTATAAAAGCATTATTATTCATCCTCTCAATTTTTTTATCTAGGCTAGAATTACTCCCATTATGATTCAACTTGGTAATTTGTTCTCGATCGCTGCCATTCTGTTGCCATTAGGTTTGTTTGGTTTGCTACACGAACTTACACTTTACACTAGTGTAGGCTCAAAATGTCTAAAAAGCGTTTTCGTATTAAGTGTAGTGTAAAGTGTAGCCGTTTGGTTTGACTTCGTGTAGTGTAAAGTGTAGCATTTCTACACGAGCTCTAGGAGGTCGTGTAGAGTGTAGGTGTAGAAATTTAGGCGCAACATTTGAAGAGAAACAGCTAAACATGATGAATGACACATTCTTTCATTGACAATCCGATATAACTCCTAAAATCAATTAATAGTCTATAATTACGTATTAGAAACTGATTCGGAGTATTTTATTTATGTGGCACTATGTTTTGTGATGAGGGCAAATGCGTAGGGTACTCTAACCTCAATTAGGATAGGCACTATTGAAGTTTATATTCCAAATAGCTTTTCATCGTTCAGATAGTACACATTTTCTATCATTTTGACTCATTTAGTGCCTTCAACAGTACTGTTTGTTGTTTTATTATGTTTTTTAGTTTGACAGTTCGATGTGAGCAAATCTAGTGTAGAGTGTAGCTTAAAAAACGTTTGGTTATCCTGGGTAAAGTGTAGTGTAATTTGATTTCAAGGCCTACACCTACACTACACAAGTCTACACTACACTAGGTAAACCAAACAAACCTAAAAACTGCTCTCTTTGTCTTTAACCGCCGCCCGTACGGCGTATGCAATCACCGCAGGGGAGTCCCCGACTTTCCGTTCAGCTGACAGGCGGCCGGCGGCATATAGCACAGGCACAAACACATTTTGTTTTGTCTGGCCAGTCAGCACGTACGATTTGAGCGGAGAACTGAGTACTTGTGCTTGAAATGTTCATTGTTGAGCGAGCGTAGCGAGCATCTCCACTTGACTCTTATGGCTCGAATGTCTGTCTGTTGTTTTTTTTTTTCTGTTACTGCTTCGGTACAGGTCGCACCGTTTCTCTGATTGACGAAATTTTGCACACATGTACATACCACCTATGCGGGTTGCTGTATAGTTTTTTAACAAAATCCGATCGTTGGTTATAAAAAATAAAAAATAAAATAAAAAATAAAAATGTTCCAATCATTATGAAATTTTGCAGGGTCAATAAGTACAACATTCTCTCCTCCTATTTTACAAATTTTCAGCAAAATCGGTCAAGACCTTAAAGACTTATTGGTATGTAACATTATGGGAATGTCGTACTCGGGTCGTGTTGCACGTACCGGTGCTCGCTCAACAACGCAACGGGACTTTAGCGTTTTCCTAGTTTATGTTCTATTCGCCTTCTATTCCTGACACAACCACGCCCTCAGCTTCTTCATCGCTTGCCTCTTCCATTACCAGAGGTCTGTTTAATAGCTCCCTCCATCTCTCCCGGTTTTCCCACTGTCTTTCTGCTTCCACTTCGTTCCATGCCATTCCTCTCTTCTCAACACTGTCTTTAATCTGCTCCACCCACTGATGAATGAAATCCAAGAGCGTACAAGAATGTTCAAAATACATACTACACCCTTGCCGTTACAGGCGTACATTGTACGTGTCATTTGAAAGACTGGCTACTGCCATGTTGTGCTTTATCTTCTGCTTGCGACTGAAAAGCACCCGAGTTCCGGAATAATAATGTAGACAGCTCTTAAACGGACCAAAAAATTGAAAAAAGTTGCTACAAACTATTATTCCAAAATTACAGGATTTTAGGCATCCCGTTTAACTTCAATACGGGATGGTGCCAAAACCACAAAAATACGGGAAATTCCGTAAAATACGGGATGGTTGGCAACCCTAGTTGGGTGAAATGGATGGTTGTAGTAAAAAAAATGTTGAGTGCCCCCCCCCCCCCAATCTTATGAGGCTTTGTCCGTAATTCCATTCTTGTTAAGTTGGTAACCTTATATACAGACACTTTTCTAAAGATATAGTTTTAACTTATTTTTAAATTTGTTTAAATTTGTTATGCCCTTAAGGTATTCAGGCAGGTGATTAAACTATTTTTTACCAGCATAGATTGGGCATTCTTCAATAGTTTGTTAGTCGTGGCTTGTCATTGTAGGTTACAATAGGCGCGTAATGTAGTAAACTAAAGCATTCAAACCTCAAGCTTAAAGCGCAAGACTTTCAAATGAGAAGTCCCGGCTTAATTCCCTCCACCAAATATCACTAGAAAAAAATTCTTATATATTTTTTTTTTTTTACTATAAATTGTGAATGCCAGGGATTGAAACCGGACGCAAATTAAGCACAGCACAGGCTCATTACCTACAGAAATTCCCATGTTGGGTAGGAAACTGTAAACAATAACTAGGTAATCAATCCAGGGCACTGTATATTGAAGCCAGGGCAGGTGAGCCAGTCTCCCTAGTCAATAATGTGTAAAAGGGTGGCCAAAGTCCACAAACCCAGTGGGGGTGTCTTCCTCAATATGCTGCCGTCCCGAGTCCTACTCCCAGGACAGCTCTTGGATATACATGTCACTAGTAGCATACAGAACCCAAAATCCAAAATATCTTGTTACCAAATTGAATTATGTAATAAAGTGGTTCTACTGTAGGGTAGGTCTATTTTAGGCTACAGAAAAATGTTTTGTTCTCAGTTGGTAATATATTATTTTTCAGCAAGTGGCTACATAGCTCAAGACTCGTTCAACAGTTGGAAGGACTGCTTAACTTTCATTGGTAAGAAGTCAAAAATTTTGCCAGACTCTTTGTTTTTCAAACATTTTGAATGACTTAGATTCATAATTTTTAAACTTGCCTTTTTTACAGGTGTAGCGGCAACAAACACTATATCCTTGTTTACACTTTTACACATTGTCATCAAGAGCTTCACATTTATTGAAGATTTCAGCTGTCATCTTCACACAAGGCATCGTGATAACCTATTTGGTCTGTTGACAAAAGCCTATTCCTGCAATGTGCCATCGATTCTTCTCGGGGGCTTAAGTTTTATTCTGACTCCAGTAAGTAGCCTGCGGTTCATTTGGATGGTGTGATCTTTGTATTTTGTTTGTTTGTTACCTAGTAATTATATGCTTTTCATGTCTATCCAAATTGTAGTGTAGGTACCGGTAAATAAAATAAATTGAAAACTAGTACCTATATAATATACAGGTTATGTTATGTTAATCTTCTTCAACTATGCACAGTATTTATTTAGCAGTTTTCATAAGCCTAATTAATTATTTAAATTACCTATATTCAGATTCAGATGTGTTTTTATTCTAATAAGACAAGTTTGTTGCCTATCCGCGATGCAAAGATGATCCAGATGCGCTTTTTGCGGGGATTTTTAGTTGCCGATCGATTTGCAAGCAGCACTGTAGATATTAATAGCCACAAAGATTGTAAAGGCAAGCTACATCATTCAGTAGGCCTTATATAATCTACAAGGTTTAGTTAGCCTATAAATGGCATAACAGATTTATTTGTGAAGCCCACAAAGTCTGGATAAAAGTGTGGGCCATTATCTATAAGAATATAAAAATCTTTGTAGCAAGATGTAAATACATTTTCTGATATCTTTTTTAACCAAAATTATAAATTTAATTTAATTTTTGTCAGGTCAATATTAATTGTGTTGTTTGTATTTTAGTGGGCATGGCATTTGTATGGATTTGAGTACATCTTTAAGTGTGGATTTAAGCCTTTAATTCCAATTTTTGCTGCTTGCTTCTTCCTACAATGGCTGGTAAAGATGGTAAGTAAACTCGTTGCTTTTTTGGAACGTTTAATTTTAAATCTGCATTGCACTGTCAATTCAGAGTTCAGACTTGTTGAAAATTTTACCAATTAAGTAATTTTATGACAAACCAAATCATTCCTCATTAAATTATAATTCAATTTAAATTGCATCTTTCTTCAACCATATATGCCCTAGTCTAGAATGATAGTTAATTTACTACCTGTCTATATCCACATTCAAAATGGTATAATTTGCTTCAAGTGCCTAAAATTAGGCTCTACCTATTCTGTAGTTTTCATAAATGGTTTAAATTGAATCTAGAGGCTAATTAAACTACCTAGTGATGACATCAGGTATGTCTACTTGGATACACCTACTCGATTCGGAGTTTAATCAATTTCTTTTGTAGGTTCAAATCCAATTTTGAGGAGTTGATTTTCTTAAGTAGACAGCGGAGCGATGATTGCGTCACACATCCCTGTACTAGCTATGATCACTTGTTTGCTTGTGAACCACGATTCATATTATGTCAAAGTGTACGTCAAGCATTTGAAACTGTAGGAAAAAAAATAAAGCTTACGAAAGTAAACCTAAACTATTCAAATAATTTGTAATAAATTATATAATGTTATTCCATTACCAAACATAACACTATATCACGTCAAATATGATCTGCGGTCTAGTGTTAAAAGTTCTCCCAAACATGTTTGTCAGAGACATCTTGTCGGTTGAAACGAAACGACAACTCACAAATTGACGTTATACAATACCAAAGTGAAATTTTTGTTTTGTTTCAACCGACAAGTTTTCACAGCGCGTTACAGAATTAGGGTCCAGGGCCGTAACTAGGGTAGAAACATTACCCAGGTATGATGATTGGGTAAAGTACATACATGACCTTGTATAATGGTGGGTCTAGTGGGGAGGCACCCCAGGTAATGCGGGTCCGGGGCGCACAGCACCAGAAAATTGTTTGATTCCTAGAGTGTGATTGCAGTATTTTAACGAGTTATATAGGTGTTTTATTATTAAAAAAATTAGTGGTGACTGGACTATTTTAATTAGTAATTAGCAATTCAAAATGGTGTACTCCAGATTTTTACCCGGGTTACCAACCCCTGGTTACGGCGGTGAGTAGATAGCATGTATGCTTCTTCGTTTCTTTAAGTATGTAGTAAACTAGTAACGTACCGGTAATTAGACGAGTGAGCGCAGCGAACGTAGTCTACAACGCTACTCGATCGGTCCTTGGTCGTGATTAATTCTGTTAAATGTTAAATGTCTGTCTGTCCGGGCTCATACGGCCGAACGGCCAAATAGACTGACCTGAAATTTTAAACAGACATCCGTGACGAGGTAACTGAGAACTGCTAGCAAAATGAGCACAATCTGTTGCAATTTAAACCTGCAAGAAATAAAAAACTGAAAAATATGTTGAAATGTATAGGAATTATTTTAACGACAATGGTTTTCATTTTGAAATAAAATTTTTTGTTTGTTATTTACCTGGCTGTGAAATGCCGTGTCCAAGGTTAATCGAATGTTGGACGTCAAGGTACCCCCAAATTCCGCTCGTAGATTGAGTAAACCTTGCAATATTTTCACGTATTTCGTACTGGCTATGTTTTCCATAGTATTGTCACAGATGATGGACTACACTGCGTTATATACATTTCAAAACATGTTAAATAATTTAAAAAAATACAATCCAGAAATTACAAAATCTTTCCCGACTATTGAACCCACGTCTCCCACATTTCGGCTATAAGGGCGCTTTAGCCAACTCGACTAGGGAAACGCCAAAGTCGTTGTTAGACGAGTGAGAGAGTCATGTGTTGAGTATGCGGGAACATTTGCATTTAAGTTTGATTATAATATTAGTATAAATAATAGGGTATTTTAGTTTAGGTCATAGTTTAGGCCATAATGCTCCACTGTAGCCTATGATAGGCTAGGGAGGCCTAAGGTAGGGGGAAGAAAAGGAATGTTACCGGGTACTCAACACATGGCTCACTCACTCATCTAACAACGACTTTGGCGTTTCCCTAGTTAGCATATTTTGACCGAACTACTTGCCCAAATTACGAAACAAAATATAGAGAATTTACAGAAAAGGCTGTATAGTACGTCAATAATGGCCAATATTTTTTTGGATCAAAATCCTCCAAGGTCACGTTGCGTAAAGATCGTCCCCTTGTTATTTCTTATGGGAGATTTTTGCCGATGGGACCTAGCTCTAAAAATGTCATGTTTGACAATTTTTTGGGAGGTCATGGTGGCCCCAATAATTTTTCTGTTAATTGCTTAATTCATTACTAATTAGCCTGAATGAAATATATTTTTTGAGTTTAGCGGTTAAATACCCCTTTAAGCGTGTTCCTATTACTTTGAATTTACACCGAGTAGCTCAATATACGCGTAGAAACCGAATTTTAATTACATGATCCGGGAATAAATAACAAACTTTATATTTTAGGCCTCCATCTGAGATTTTATTGGCTTCTGAATACAAAACTTTAATTTTAACCTCAAAATTCTATTCAGCACATTGAAATTACACCCATCAAATGAAAATCAGTCATATCAGACAACATTTTAAAGTTTCATATTTGGCCGCCATCTTGGATTTTAAGGGTTACGTGGGAACATTTTTGAGTGGGGTTATATCCTTAAATCACCTTGAGGTTATGCCCAGTCAACATTAATGCTTTTTAGACGAGTGAGCGCAGCGAAACGAAGTCTACAACGCTACTCGATCAGGCCTTGGTCGTGATAAATTCTGTCAAATGTATGTCTGTCCGGTCCCATACGGCCGAACGGCCAAATAGATTGAGCTGAAATTTTGAACAGACATCCGTGACCAGGTAACTGAGAACTGCTAACAAAATGAGTGCAATCCATTTCGATTTAAACCTACAAGAAATAATAAATTGAAAAATTGACTTGAAATGTGTAGATTTAATTTCATCAACAATACTTTTGGTCTTGAAGAAGTCATTTTTTCCAAATAATTTTTAACAGGCTGTGATTACATGCATAGCAGTGACCAAGGTGTCCCTAATTTCCGCTGGAACATTGAGTAATCCTTGCAATCTTTACTCGTATTTCGTACTGGCTATGTTTTCCTTATAGTATTGTCACAGTTGATGTAGACTAAACTGCGTTATATACATTTCAAAACATGTTTAATAATTTTTTAAATACAGTCCATAAACTACAAAAACTTTTCCGACCAGGGGATTGAACCCTGGTCTCCCACATTCCGGGTATAAGGGCGCCTAATCCACTAGACTAGGGAAACACCAAAGTCGTTGATAGACGAGAGAGTGAGCCATGTGTTGAGTACCCTGGAACCTGGAACATCCCCTTTCCTCCCCTATAAGGCTGGATCTAGCCCAGTATGGGGAATAATACCAGGTATTCAACACGTGGCTCACTAATAATAGGGTTTTTAAGTTTAGTTGGTATAAGGGCGCGTCAACTGTAAGGTCATAATGCGCCACTCTAGCCTATTAGGCTAGGGAGGCCTAAGGTAGGGGAAAAAAGTAATGTTACCGGGTACTCGACACATGGCTCACTCACTCGTCTAACAACGACTTTGGCTTTTCCCATAGTATGTAGTAAATGTATGTACCGTAGCAGGTAGTATGGAAGACCATTTTGTAGGGAGGAGCTTTCATCCCTACATGTAAGCAAATATTATGGTACTTGTTCATTAACGGGACCCCCCTCAAATTTTTGTTAATTGGTCTCCCCATCGTCGTTTTTTTTTACTTATTTCTGTTTACAATAAATAATTACAACTTGCGAGGAGTTGAATATGACTGACAGTGAATTTGACTCACACGTTCAACGTGACTCGGGCGAGTACAGTCCATTGGAACGCGTAGGCCCTAGGCCTACATAAGAGCAGTCGTCGCCGTGCAGCTGACATTGACGTTCTCACTTCACAGACACCAAATGAACCTTCAAAACCTTTAACGTCGCTATTTTAAACCAAAGTACTTTTCCATTGACAGTTCTTTATATTTAAAATAGTGACGTTAAAGGTTTTGTAGGTGGAGTATGTTGGCGTAGGCCGTGTCACTCCTGGCGCAAAGTATGTAGCCGGAAAGGATGTTTTCGAGGCTTTGATCGAAATAATTGTGTTTTCCTGACCTCCTGAAACTCAGATAGAGTAGATGTAGTAGTTATGATTGTCTAATGAAATGTTTTTACTGAATTTTTACATTTTTTGGAGGGGGTCCCGTTAATGAACAAGTACCAATATTATGAATCGCCTTTGTAATTGTATAATGTACCGGCCCCCACAAATACAAAAATTTGTAAAAAAAAAAAAAAAATGGCAGCCAAGCTCTCCTTCAAAAGTCTTCAGCTGTGAATGCTGTGAGATATAGAAGTTGAGCCAAGCTTGTCATTCTTTCTCCCTAGTTTCGCATTGAAAAGAAGTAAGATCATTTTGTCTGTTGACGAGCGCCAAGCCAACCATTTTTGTGGGAAAAAAAGTAACAATTTTAAACTCAAATCATAAAAAAATTGCTTGACAATTGAATTTGGTACATTATGAGAACTGTAAAAAGTCAATGGCAAAGCAATTTTTTTTATGATTTTGAGTTTAAAATTTTTACTTTTTTTACCACGAAAATCGTTGGCTTGGCACTCGTCAACAACTTCTGTATCTCACAGCATTCACAGCCGAAGACTTTTGAAGGAGAGCTTGGCTGCCGTTTTTTTTTTTACAAATTTTTGTATTTGTGGGGATATTACATCTTTTTGCTGTTTGTTTCCTATCAAGGCATTTTTATGTTCAGAGTTGTTTTTTGACATTTTTTGGTCCACAGTCCCCCCAAAATTAGCCCTTTGTGTTTTGGATGCTAGATATTTATAATAGTTAAGAGCATGTTTAATTTCAAGTTTGTACAAATTACCATGCCTTAGTAAAATTACTAATTACGTGTTTTGATTATTATCCAAAATTTTGATTTTCTCCCGTCCCTGTTACCCGATTTTGGTTTTGAAAGCAAAAGATACTCGGTCCCCCCAAATTTAGCCCCTTGTGTTTTAGACGCTAGATATGTATAATGGTTAAGAGCATGTTTAATTTCAAGTTTGTATAAATTACCACGCCTTAGTAATTACGTGTTTTGATTGTTATCCAAAATTGTTATTTTCTCCGCTCCCTGTTACCCGATTTTGGTTTTGAAAGCAAAAGGCACCGCGTCTGAGATCTAAGTGTGGTCCAAGTTACATAGTTCTAAGATGTACCGTTTTCTCTGTAGGCTCTTATTCCTCTCCTCCAGAATTAACCCCCCCCCCCTAGCCAGCCAGACGGAAGGTTTTCAACGATGTTGAGGTACTTTTTTAACACAGAACGGGTTATCGGATCGGTCTGATTGTTTTTTTTGTAGATCATGGACCACATATCAGGTCATATACCGAGTTTCAAGATTGTAAATCTTTCGGGGCGGCGTGTGCATATAGCTGAAAACCCCCCAACTCGGGTAGGCGTATACAGGGCCGCGAGTTTCGTCGCCTAAGCAGTCGCGGGCGCTTGGCTGCGTGCGAATGACCGTTGCCCTAGATGAATTTCAATAAAGATTATTATTATTTTAGGCCCATGTACGTTGTATAGGCTACCTACAGTCCGATAGGCCTAGGTACGCAAAATAAATACACATAATAAATGTTTTTTCTTTCAGTTCAGTCTGGCATTACTCTTGTAAACCTTCATGCATTCTTTTAGGATTGGAGCCATTTAGTGGATTCTATTCGAGTCGAAGAAATGAATGGCATGGATTATGGGAGTGGAATGGCGTACAGTTTTTTCTACGGTTTTCTACACATAGTTCTCCCGGTAACTGGAGATGAAAACAAAGGTATTGTTGTAGTTCAATTGAAGTAATCTGTAGTCACGACGTTGTGATACAACGCAAATGATTTTTATATCTTACTTATAAGTAAGATATTTTCTACAAGATCCCAATAATATTATAAACTCACAATATGCTAAATTGTTTAATTCTACTTGTGTAGACGACTCACTTAAATTGGCCAATATATTTGTGTAAAATGAATATGTATGGACTACAATAATGTAAATTTAATATCTTTAAATATTTTTCTTGTTAATTGTGAGTGAGCGAGTGACTAATAATTGTATACAGAAACAATTATGTAAATTAACTAAAAATATATTTAGTATAAGTATAAGACTAAGTTTTGGATGGAAGAAAATGCCTAGCTGGCCTTAATCCCGCCTAGAACAATAAAGACGATTATTATCTATCCATTGTGCCATTAAATCGCGTTCTCTGAGAATATGACAATGTAACAATTATTGGGCTCAAGACTTGAAATCAGTACCTAGTCAATACATTTACATAGCTAAAGCATGCACAGCATAGAGAATGTAAAATATATTTTCCTTCAAAACAGTCTCACTACATTATTGTTCAATGAATGTGAGAGCAGTGGTGTGGTGCCCAACCTTTTTCAATTCAAGGCACCGGCCCATTGCTACATTTAATATTTTTGCGGCACCCCCTTCAACCAAGTAGTACCGTAGTAATTTAGCAGGTCTGGCAAACAATATATTTTAAATATTTATTTATTTTATTTATTTATTTATTTATTTAACGTCTATCCTATTCAGTTATAAAAACTGATTTACAAAGGAGCTATTTAGTAGGCCTGTCTACTCTCCTGCATTCATGCATGTACTAGTTCATGTTCATAAAAATGAAAAATAAGTAATGCAGTAATGCTATAGACAGTAATGAAATGACTATGTATGCCTTCGTCACATGCAAAATTTACAATTCCCATGCCAACAGTACGGTAACTGTATTAATCTGATTGCTAAAGTAAAAGAATTAAAGATAAATTAAATCTGTATTTTACCCTTTTCTTAATGATAAATAATAAATTAATACTGTAACTCGAATATAGGGCCTATAGGTCCCCATCGAGTAATGGCCGCTAAAATTGCTTTGCATAATGGCCGCATCCTACTCTTTTAACTTGATACGTATTTTTAAGTACGGTATCGTTAGAAAATACGGTAGTCTGCCGCAATTGTTTTCAAATGTGAAATTTATCGTGCAAGGCTGTACTGATGGTTATTTGTGTGCGTGGATGACTGTCTGATGGCCACATTATAACATCTCTGTACGCATATGCCAGTTGTGGTTACGAGCAGGTGTTCCATATTAATAAATAATAATGTTATACAAAGGCCAAATCATGACGAAGTAATAATGTAGGTAAGTTGGTATTTATTTATTTTAGGAATTCAAGAAAGAATTGATTCGTATATTGGAAAAGAGAATCTAAGAGATGATCAATTTCCAGTGAAGAAGCTGTTCATTTTAATACCCTCATCAAAATACATCCCGTGTAGTCTCCATGAGCTGTCAGAGGGTTGGATGCTTCCGGCAAGTGTAAGTTGGTTACAGCATTGGCTTTAAAACACGATTATAGCGAGTGTAAACGTTCAAACACACGTTGAATCTTTGTGAATGTTCTGTAAAATTTGCCCTGTGCTATATTCTGAAAAACTTGGGCTAGTGCTATGTAGGGCAGAGGGCCTACATATTCAATGATCCATCTGTTACACGGAGAATATTATCTTTACTTAAGAAGGCCAAGACAGCACTTTCATGTTACTATCAGCTAAATTACCATCTGACATCAAACAAATAAACAAGAACAGGGACAGCATTTTTAAAGCCAGAGTAAAAGCGCTCCTCCTGGACAAATGTTTCAAAAACATCGATGAATTCTTAACCTTTTGAAAAGTATGCCCGTTTATAAACGTGCGGGTGCGAGCGGCCTGCTAGAGTATGCCCGTTTATAAACGTTTCCATGTTTTTGGATTGCACAGTAATTCAGGCATGATGTTTGTTGATTTCTCCATGTTTTTGGATTGCACAGTAATTCAAGGCATGAGTGCATTGAGCTGGAGCTCAGCCATGCAGTAGTGCTACCTATTGACAACATCTTGAACTATTTCGTGAAACGTTTGGACGAGATTTGATCTATTTTTAGCGTGTTTTTGTGATAATGTTGCGTTGCGTGGCGTGCTAGTAGGCAGCAACATATGGTTTCAGTATCTATGGTGAGGCGCGTGGATGTGAGTGCAGACGAAATCTTGGAAATTTTTATGAACATTGTGTACAAAATAAACATTTACTTCTCAGGAAAATATTGGTTATTTAATTAAGTTCATTACGAACTTTTCCCTTACAGTCTAAAATACGGGAAAAACTCACTTTAGGAGTGGCAAACCCTAATTTCAAACTCACATTCTAAAAAGGTTAGAGTAAAACAAACTCAAAATGTTTATAAGAAGTAAGTGTAAATAAGATGTTATTTGATTACACTACATGTGGCACTTTGTTAAGTTATGAAATGTTATTTTCTTCTCTTAGACTTAGATTTACTTTAACACTACAACTCGTGAAAGAGGCTTAAAAAGGCGTAAAGTTAAACTATATTTTTAAAGGCTGTACCATTTTTTTTATATTTTTACTTTGTAGAATCTTAAAGTAAAATAGTTTATAGATTATTTTTTTTTATAGATATTATTTCACCCTCTCTTCATTAGGAGAAAGTTATGTCAGTGCTATGTACTACTTGATCAAAGTGAAATAAATTATTATCATAATTATTACCTTTGATAAATGAAGAAGAGAGTACGTACTTACAACTAGGGATGTCAAAAAGCGTGTATTTCAGTAAACGTTTACACCCTACTCAAAAAAGCGTGTACACGTGTACACGTTTACGTCTTCAGGCGCTATATCTGTGTTTACTTTTAGGTTTTGATAGACATATATTCTACGTACATTACTTGTTTTCTGCATAATAATTGACCCCCACAAGCACCAAGTAATAAAGAGCCCTTCCGGAGTCCCAATTGATTCGAATTTTATTGAGTATGCCTACGGAAGACAACACTACAAGTCGAGAAGACGTATAATTTACGAGTTGCCGGATGGATGGGGAGGGGGGTGGGGAGAGTAGTCAGGCGGCTGACGTAGCGCTTGCTGCTCTGTGCACTGCCCGCGTGCCGCTTGCTGGCCAGTGGCCAGACGCACACTGCACAGAGCGATTGAAATGACGTGTCGAACTGTCGACTAGAGCCACTTGCTTTGTTCATTCATTGCCGACTACGATTTTCGATGACTCAACGCACCGAGGTGAATAGGAGAAGGGGTTCAAATAGGAGACTATTTCGCCGCTCGCGCTTAAATTGACTCACGAGAAAACATCGTTCGGCGGGTCGCACACAGGATAAAAATAGTAATTACATAAAAACGTTTACCGATCACGAAAAAACGGTACACGTGTACACGCCTCGCGGCGTGTAACGTGTACACGTTTACACGTACCATCCCTACTTACAACTGTCCTCCTTTTTAAATAATTTTTCTTAAACTGAATAGTATAGACATTAAATTAATTGATTGAAGTTTATCTTGTAACATTAATTGTCCTGAGTTGCTTTGCAGTACTATGGGCCAAGAATGATATGTGCACGTATGTAGTAGGCTACCTATTAAGGCCTACATATTTCTATGCAGTTGGTAAGACACCGCCACTGTTAAATCGTATCACCGGGTGGATTTAGAGATAGATTGGTTTGGTAAACTACGTATTAATTTCTAGGTCCAGTATCAAATAGATTGGAGAAGGGTTGACAGGTTGGGAAAGCAAAGAGAACATGAATCCCAGCCTGGAGGGCTGGGAGCAAAAAACTTTTCACCTGCTGATGACAACTGCAGCTAATTTAAAGTTATTACCTAAATCCACGACGCGTTTCGTCCTTCTGAGACTCATCAGGCAGATGGTGGCCACTAAAAATCAGCTAACTACATGCAAACAAAACTCACAACACATAACCAAACCTGTGGTAGGACCATGTAAGAAGCAAATTCTGCATGCATGTTGTCATCATCAGCAAGGTTACTTCAAACACCATTCATACTGAGCCTCACCGTCAGCACAACCGCAGTAAGGGGAGCTTCCCTCCCAACTCTAGTGCTCTGGAGACAAAACATCCATGACTCACCCTGGATTATAATAAATATAATGGATAAAGGTAATAACTTTAAATTAGCTGCAGTTGTCATCAGCAGGTGAAAAGTTTTTTTCGCTCCCAGCCCTTCAGGCTAGGATTCATGTTCTCTTTGCTTTCCCAACCTGTCAACCCTTCTCCAATATAACTAGCCGATAGGCATTTTTCACACTAGAACGAATCCAGTATCAAATAATTGAAATTGTTTGCATAAATAAAATTTCTTTAGGTTGGTCTACAAGTTTATAACATTGAAATGTTTTCCCTTATTAACAGAATCTGGAAGAGCAGCAGTTTGACGTTGCTGGCGTTCGATCAAGATCCTATAAGAACTCCGTGTACAAGATACGTGACCCACATGGTCGCATAGAATATGTGTACGTAGTTGCCGAGGGAGCCACACCTCTGCGCACACTTTACGAAGTTGTCAGTCGCAGCACCAGAAAGTCACGTGAGTATTACTCTAGTTTAGGTTATCATTTTCCAGTCAATTTTTTTTTTTTTTTTACTTCAGGGTGATGCTATCTGATACTAAGGCATATCTACCTTGAATTGATTTGAGAACTGATTTTTTATTGAAATAAAAATACACAGGCCTAGATGGTAAAACTAGGCTTAGGCCTTCAATGTTTTCTTACTTTTTCAATGACATGTTATACTCTCTCTCTCCTCAATTGTAGTGCCATTCCTATATGTATGATTGTATCTATTGACCATTGTTTTGAGCTCTTCCACTCTATTGTATTGTGCATGTATTGTGCAGCAATAGTAACAACAGCAGAGCTGCCAGAATGTTAACCGTTAACTTCTTCCTGAATCCCAATAACTTCTCAATATATAATTATATTTAAAAAAAAAAAAAATGTAGATTGGCCCCACTTTATTTCGTAAACTTGACACAAAATAATATAGTCTACCAGCTGTTATGTGTTGGGTTGTTTCTCTAGTTGTCTTTACTACAGTCACACTTTTTAGTGTCACATTCTATTAAAAAATAATAGAAACCAACAGCTTACCTGCAAATTGTTGTGTTATGTAGCTGTGCTAGTATTGAATACTCACAAATTAATAAATGTCCTACATGCCGTAGGCACCTGACAAAACGACAATATATTTCACCTCCGCCTTGTTCACTTGTCGGAGTGGGAAAACCATTTTGGGAAGTAGTCCTAGGCCAATGCATATTTGTAAAATAAACGTACATTTTTTCACAGAGTTTTACAGAGAACACGAGAAGGAAATTGTCCACATGTTTTTCAAGACTTTGAGAAACATTTTGCGGGAGGATGAACGAACCAAGAATAACTGCGAGCTTATCTACTATGTAGGTACGTACCGGACTCTACTATTCACAACGTAAAGTATAGTCTGGTGCTGACTAATGTGACCCTGCCTGTTTATCCATACTTAACAACAGAACTCCAGTCAGCACCTTCTGATAATGCGTAGATCTATGGCACTATGCTGGTGGGCCTACTTGTTGTGTTTTCATTCAACGCCTACAAATAAATACAATCTGCACTGACGACAAGATTCATGTAACTGTGTGTTATTCCACAACAACCAAGTGGTGTGAACACGCTTGATTTTGATTAGCTTGGCTTACCGAATCAACACAATGTCAGCACATGCATTTAAAATTCACTAAAATTGCCGATCTCAGCTTCAAACTTTCTAGCTGTCGGAATATTAAAAAATTATCTGCAAGGGTCAAGTCTCTCAGATATTTAGAGCAATAAATATGACAACTTCTGAAATGAATTTCAATTGCATGTGGCGTGAAGAGTGTCCACTTTTGTTTTACAGGCAGCAAGCCGAGAATTGTCTTAATTCTCTTGAGTGATTGTTGTGTTGACCACGGTTGGTATTGCCACGTGTTTTGAAAAGTGGGAAATACAAACCATGTGTTTTGGGCCGTTTTTGACCAATATTGACCGGCCTATTTTGATGATTACTTTAACTTTTATTTTTTGATTATCGATCAATAATATTGATTATCATGATTTTATTTTTATACAATGGACCAATATTGATTATAGTTTGCATCCCTATAAAAAGTATTTAAAAAATTTACAAGGTGTCAAAATAGAATGTTTTTCGTACGTTTCCAAGACCTTTGTGCAATGTTTTGGACAATGTTGGTGTTGCAAACGAGATGGAGAATACGCTTGTATTGCTGTATTAAACTGTTATTCAGTAGACCTTGCATATTATTCCCATGGTCCGTATGGTACAAAAAAGTATTGAATTATTATTTAATGGTGTTATTTCAATTAATAACTATTAGTAATTTCTAATTTTCTTTCACCTAATTGGTAATTGCTTCTTTGATATTGGCATAAAGAAGACCCTACATTAATTGGTTCTTTATTTTCTAGATGACGATGAACACGGTGAAAAGATAAATATTGCCAAACTTATTCTGGAGCGCATCCAGGAACTGAAAGCCAAGGATGCAGACCGAGAGAGAAGACGCAGGAACACGTAGGATGATTGGTGTAAATAAAATAGTACCTAACCAAAGTACCTACACAAACATGTGTGAGAAGATTGAAGATAATCTTAAGTCTACATGTTATTACGTATCCTACATATCAAATGTGCCATTTATGTTCCTGTGCAGTAGGCATGACTGACAAAGAAATTGCAACATATTTTTCTATTTTTTAAGTAGAGTAGCCCTAGGGCCTAGGTGATTTTTTCTTGTTTAAACTTTGTCTAACTCTTACCCTCCATCCTTTAGGCCTACCTATTATTTATTTCTTTATTACTAATAATATTACTAATAAATTATTAGGTATCAGGAAAACAAAATAAGACTTCATTTCACACACCAAGTCACACAAACATTGTTCAGTGGTCCGGGCCATTATGAGCGGGTGCCTCCGGGCTTTGTTTTATCGGTGTTCCATATATTTCTCGTAGGCATCCTTGAGGAACACATCTCCCTAACAAGCTTATGGCCGCGGGATAGGCCACTATTCTCTGTCGACCACTCGCAATGCACTCACTTCATGTACGCTCCATCATCTGCGTACAGGTAATATGTACTAATAATAATAATAATAATAACGGGTTTCTTTATTGTCATAGATCTACATTTTGCGAGAGGCATTTACAGATGTACAGACAATGGTAATAAAATACAGAGAACAGTAAAACTTAAAGTCATGTATTACAGTTTCATAACCTTGAGTCTAAACTAAAGGTTATCAACTAAATATTTGTTTATAAAGTAATTTGCTTTTGAGATAAGGAACTTTTTGACAGAGTATTTTAAACTGTCTAATGAGCCTTTATTTTGTAGTTCAGTTGGTAGTTTATTAAACATTTTTATGTGTGTATAATCAGAGTTTGTTTGAGTTGAAGATTTTGAATAATAATTTGCGTGTACGTATGTAGCTTTTTAGACGTGTGTCGTGGGTGTGGACGTAGACTTGAACCTGTCTGTTTTAGCCTGGGCTTTTGTGACGTTGGTAGATCTATACCTAGATAAAGGCCCTTTCAATTAATCCAGAGCCTTTAGGGCTTTCTACTTATTTTGTTTATATTCTCAAGTTTAACGCGCTTTTTTTAGTTTGTAATTTAACTTGCGAGTTATGATCACAAAGTTACATACACAGATAAGCAGTAGAAAATATAGGTAAGAAGTGTAGCATTACTGAGTGATTGCTATTCATAAATCATTCATAATCAATCATTCATAATCATAGCACACATCAATTTGAGTCCATCAGTAGCCGCACTACTACTATACTAGTATATCGATGAATATATATATATACACACAGTAGACCCATCGGCTGGGTTAGTGAATGAGTGGGAAAAGGAAGATTACCTGAAAATACCGCATTGTGCCGAATATAAGCCGACCCCCTAACTTTTCTTGTTGTAATATAAATAAAACAATGCATAAGCATATGCTTATATGAGCTTGTAAGGGACTTTCACACTTAAATAATGAAAAAAAGGGTAGGCTTATATTCAGGACAATATGGTAGTAGGTGGCTGCATGAGACGAGTACACGTAAATACAAACAAACACAATTGTAAAAACGTTTTGGTCTGCAGGGCCTTGGTCACTGGACCGTTGGAGAAGAAAAATATATTGTGTTATAATTTAAAAAAAATAACTTTTCTAATGATGAGCTAACAATTGGATGATCAAGGTTGCATCCATATTCATTTGGTGCTGTAATTATTTTAATAACCATTTTCTTTTGAACAGTTTTGTTCTTTTGGTTTCATTCATAATTTATATGGATTTAGTTTTAACACGAAAACAGTTAGTGTAAAAATATGTTATGTTGTTAGTTGTTGTTACCAGCAAATATACGTAAATAAATGTATAAGCGCAATCCATACCAACACGACAACCATGTCATAGATTTGTGTAATTATTGTCCTACCGATAGTCACAAAAAGCAAAACTATATAGGGGTAGATACATTTAGTAACAACAAGCACTACCTACCAAGACCAACTTCTATTATCTAATATCTACTAACCTTTAGTGTTATATGCCCTTAATCAAACCCAAATAATTAACTAACTATCCTATTATTATCTATACCTATAGCTCTACAATAATCCTTGATTTACGGGTTTATTTTTACGTTCCTTGTTTGTTTTATATTATTAAATCTGGAGCTTATCCAGTCTAACTAGGTATGTATTTATAGAAACAGTAGAGTATACCGTAGGTGTTTTTATTCTAATGTGATCTTCATGCGTAACGTTAATTGTACTTGGTTACGCTAATGGCAGCATAATTTGAAAGAAAAGTTTTTGTTGTGTATTCATTTTGTTGATTCTAGAATGGTAAGATGTTGACCAATCATGACCTACTTTATTTTACTAATTTTTTGCTGGTATTCAATTATTAAGTACATTTAACTTTATGAGAGTATGTTACATGTCAATGACATACTATGTATTGTATTTACTTTTTAAATACTACTCGAATTATCCAAATTGTAGACTTTTAATTTGTACATATTTTACGTCTCCCATCTATTCATAATTAATTACTATATACATTTATAAAAAGTGTGCTAACTTACATAGCACCCATTTGTATCTGATGCTATACCAAAACAAAAACATAATATTATGTATATAGGTACTGAACTACCGGCATAGTAAAAACCTGTGGTACAGTACTGTAAAATACGGTTGGAGTTATGGTTGAAAAATAAGTGGTGGTGCAGAATCAAGGCTATTCGATGAGGCCGAGATAACCTCTTTTTACAATGCTAATGATTGTTCTCAAATCTCTCCTTCCCCAGGTCAAATTTGACATACATTCCAGACCATGTCTTCACCTCTGCTTTTCACCGAAAAGATAGATTTTTAGGAGGTTATGAGGAAGATTATGTGTAAACTGTATTTATGCTAACTAGGAAGCTTCGCAAACGCTTTTTTTAGTCGCGTTGATGGATGAGCTTTTTTTTAAGTTTTTAGTTTGCGTGGGATATCTTTACTTTTGCAAGTGCTTTGCTTTACTGCCCATGCATTGTAGGTGATTGTTGTCAAGTTTCTATTGTTACTTGTCAATTGTTGTTATTTATCGTAAAAATCTTATATTCTATTTTATTACTGATTCTGGCTAACTTTTTCAACTTTTTCTTTCAAAAGATACTACATCACCATAACCTTAATGTCCATGTATAATATGAATATTTGAGCCCCACCCGTTTGGTCATAATCGGCCCAAATGGCACGAAAATATCGCACTAAACCGTAAAAACTTAATTAAAAGCTTTATTTCTATGGATTCTGGCTAATTTTTTCAACTTTTTCTTTCAAAAGGTACTACATCACCATAACCTTAATGTCCATGTATAATATGAACGTTGTAGCCCCACCCGTTTGGTCAGAATCGGCCCAAATGGCATGAAAATATCGCACTAAAAATCGTAAAAGTACGATATTCATGAGAAATATTTCTTCAATTGTACCCAAAAACAATACATTTCTAAGTTCAGAGATTTCGAAGGTCCCCTCCAATTTTCATCGCGAACAAACAAACAGACAAAAAAAAACACCCGAGCTAAATTTTTTGGAGGTCAGTGAAATTGAAGTCTTCGCTTCGCTCATCCAAATAGGTATCTGGTATATTTTTAAATGTTAAGTTCAAAACGTGAGTTTTGGCTATTTTGCAAAGCCATTTGTCAGAAATATTTAACAGTTTGGTGGTGGACATTACTTGAAGGCGGCCTATAAATATAATCGAATAAATATGGTAGCTCTCTCTACCAAACCAATAGGTATTATTCTCTATGTTCAGACAACATTCCTACATTTTTAATTGTCTCTTACATAAGCTTGGCAAATAATATAAATTGACTCTTTTATATAGCATATTTATTATTTAGTTTACATACAATTAGTAAAAGAAATGAGCAATACATTAAGAAAATGTGCCATCCATGAGTGACAAGACACATAAGCATATTCTATCTAAATAACCTCTTCAAGTTTCCTCCTAAAATTAAGAGGTTACAAACTGTTTCGGAATGTAAACCCATGTATTCCATATTAAAGCTAGCTCATCGAACAGTCTTAACGCATTGGATTTGATTTGTTTTTGTTTTCGTGTGTATTGTTCCCCGTGTGCTGCTTGGATAGCTCTCTTGGGCTAAAGCTATGCAGTTATATCCTGTACTGTAGTCCTAAGCATTTTCTGTGACAATGACTTTAGAATGCTACCTACAGCCAATTATCAATCATTAAATCCTTAAAATGTGACTACTTATGTGATGATTGTTAAGCCATTACTACGAGGAAGGAAACTACATGTTCTTCGTGTTCGTTACGCATGTTATAACGAGATATTTTGAGTGTGATTTGTTATGGCAGCAATTACGTTTTGATATTTTATTGAGATATTTCCTCAATATACATACATTTGTGATTTGTGTTGTTATTACAGTACTCTCTATAACATTCTACGATAACGTTGACTGAAACTTGCTACATCCATGCCATACTTAACTTTATATTCTAAACAGAACATTAACGGCGACGTGCCATGTACTCTTGCCAGTTGATTATCTAGATTCTAGTGATGTCCATTCTATGTATAGTATCTCAGTATCTGGTATTCAAACCTATGAGAAGTTCACTTTTAGATAACCAAACCAATAGCAGTCAATTACTTCATTACCTATTTACTTTATTTGAAGCCAATGATCATATTCATTGCTTATCCCTCATCGTATTATGAACATTATAAATTATAATGTATTACGATTGTATGTTCTTTTCATTCTTATTATTGGTGCTTGGACATTATTATAACACAATAAGCTAAACAATACAATTTATACATAAGTGTCATAAGTGCCTCGAAATAAAACCTGAATGTAAACAAGTCTTTTATATTGGAATTGTTCAGTAATGGCTGGCAACGCCACTACTGTTATTTAGCTTGTAATAAATGATATTATTTATAAATTTGATGTATGCAGAGCATGTGTCCCGGCATTCAGGGTAACCTCTTCTTATTCCTATTTCTATAACTACACACTGTCTACTAATTTGATACCGTTTTATATGATACAATAAGCAACAACAATACCTAATGTATCATTAAAAATTTGATATTAAAATATTTAAAATTAAAAAGTAATTGGCTTTAATTTTAATTTTTTATACATTATAACATGTGTGACTGAATCAATCATAATTTATGATTTAAGTATTTACAATAGCATGTTGCCATGGATTCCCTGGGCCCCGATTCATGTACATTTTTATCCCGGTATAAGCCGAGTTAGGTGGTATAAGTGCGGTATAACTCCGAATCCAATTCATGAAGACTTATCCCGCCTCGACCGGGGATAAGAAAATACGTAAACAGATGGCGGACATTTTAAATTTTGCATCTATGTGTAAAACGAGAAAAGTTGTCATTACTCTCATAAAACAAATCAGAAACCGTCCCGGGCCTAGGCCCAGATGTAGAAAATTATTCATAATACAACAGTGTAGGCCTAAAGTTCCATTAGGCTATAGGACTACATTCAATTAATGCTAACATAACACGTTTGACAAGCCCTAGGCCTCTCCTAGGCAACCCTAGACCTGCACGACCTTGTTCAGACACATCCCGCACAAATAACTAGTTTTGATTACTAAAAGCCTAATGCAGATAAAGAATGGTGTGATAGTCCTAGGCTATTCCAAAATTTACGGCAATAATAAGCCTTTTCTTTTCTTTAAATGAATTCACGCAAACTCCTGTCACTAAATGAAAAAGTAAAACAAAAGATGGTGGAAATTTTCAGTGTTCTTTTGCTAATTTGCTGATTTACATGGCTGTGGAATGCAGTGGAAAATAACATTTGTTGTGTCTGTTGTTGCATTGGAAATTTTTGATTGGATGAGAGTTGCCCAGACTTAACCAGGCCTTATCCTGCCATGTCCTGCATTATACCGTCCTTATACCACCTATACCCGGGATAAATGTACATGAATCGGGTCCCAGGGGAATAGCTTAATTGCAGGACAAAACAATTAATTTATGAATCCATGGCAACATGTTTTGAGATATGTTTTCCCCAATCAATCAAACAAACAAACTTTACTTGCCCTATTTCTGTATTCTATTCGTAAAACCTTACCTGATGGCTTTGGTTTTATTTTGTTATCACAATATGTGAATGACTGCAGTCACATATTAACACTATCAGCCCACTTAACTAGCTTCTCCAACCTAGCCAAGAATGTATAGTAGTTTTAATCAACCCTTGCCGATGTTGACAATATAGATCACTGAGGTATAATTGGCTCGATGGTTAACTATTTCAGTGATCTATAACCCCAGCATCGGGAAGCTTAGATAGTTCGAAACAACAATCTGTTTTCCATACTACCTTCCACCGTTTACTGAGACTTACCCTCTCAACAATTTAGTGTCCTCGTACGTATCGAAGGATCATGTGGATGATGCTAATAAACAAGAAAAGAAAATACAATGTCTTAACTTAATTGCTTGAGCTCTCTTAAAGTCAAGCTTTTCAATTAGACTTGAAGTCAAGTGTGGCTCGTTGGTCTTGTGGTTAGCCTACCTGCTTTCAATGCAGAAGGTCCAGGGTTTGATTCCCGCTAAAATCATAAGTTTTTTAACTTCTGATGTGGACTTCTTAAGTCCATCAGTTCTTGTCTTAGGAATTTGTAAACGGTGACTTTGGAGCCGTCCTAGTAACGAGGCACATAATAAATTTAAAGTTGTTCTGAATCGGCCTTGTTGATTCTGGCGTTGATACGCGGGTGTTCGCACTGTCCATACCACTGATTGCTATATTTCCTATTAAAAATACCAATCTTTGGTTGGTTATCGTTCACTCGTCGATTGCGTCGAGGCCTGCATGGTTGGCTTGGTCGCTTTGGTCTACTGTCCCCCACTGAAAATCAGTTGTTTGACTGAGTGGGTAGACTCTAAATACGGATTTAGATGGAGAATGTAGCAGCTAAAATTGAATACTGTTATTATTTCATCATGAGGAAACTTAAGGCTATTCAACCGCATTTTTCTATTTTCCCAAATGTGCTACCAAGTCAAAATATGGTGAATGTCTTTGAAACTTGGCTCTATTAGAAATTCAAAACTATTTTTATCAATTTTTTCTGATTGGGCACACGGCAAATATTGCTTCTTCAAAATAATTTCAAACTTCAATTTGCCCAAGCACACCATTCAACGTAGGTAGTTGGGTTTTGTGACACTAATTTTCAGCTGGTTTTCTAGAGGCTGACTGAGAGAAAAAAGTCCTAACTTTACAATTGTCTTTCCTGCAAAAATTTTCATTTGGCGGTATCTTTGTCGTGTGCCCAATCAGAAAAATTTGAAAAAAATAGTTGTGATTTTCTAAAAGAGCCAGGTTTCAAAGCCATTTATTATATTTTGACTTGGTAGCATATTTGGGATAATAGAAAAACAAAATCGTTTACCTTCTTCCTTGTATACTACAGTAAGATGCCTTCATTCATTCTTACATTGTGTATGTTATTTTGTCTTCAGAAGCCACACATGAATTTGGTCCGCATGAGCGAAAGGTTCAAAAATCTAATTATTTTTGTGAGTCAAGATGGATGTATTCAAAATCTTGACTTTAACATCCTCCATTATTAATATCAAGTAGCAATCTTTCTGGGTACCCTGTTTACCCAAAAGTCTCTGTTATTTCATGTATAGTTTAGGCCTAATTGTAAAGAAAAAATAGTACCTCGCCAGGCTAGCAATGTTAAGCCTCAAAAGTGGGAACTTCTGTCAAATTATACATAATTTTTGCCCCATCAGACCACATTCACAGATAGCATGAGGGAAACTGCTACCTAGTTTGTCTGGGGTTATTTTATAGGTCACTGACACAAGCACACTTTTTCTATACTACTTGCTTGGTAGTGAGTAGAATTTTGGAGGGTTGCAAATAATATACCCTAGATCATTTAATAATAATATGTGAACATTATGTCCATTAGGTAGGTACCAAAATAAGTTAAAATTGTTTATTTGCAATATAAATCAAGTTTATATTTTTTGTGTTTCTTTTGGGAAACATGCATGTCCAAGAACAATTATTATTGCATGCTTCTCACCATCTAGATGGACTAGGGTCAATTTACAATAGAGAGAAAATATAAAGCTTTGCAGTTTACAGTGAATAATAGCAAAATACTGTGTGGCTTGTTGGTCTTGTGGTTAGAGACTCTGCTTCCAATGCAGAAGGTCCAGGGTACGATTCCCGCTCTAGACAGAAGTTTTTTAACTTCTAATTTTGGACTTAAGTTCTTGTTTTAGGAATGTGTAAACGGTGACTGGGGCTGTCCTTGCAACAAGGCACATATCAAGGTTGTTCCAAATTAGCCTTGTTGATTCTGGCACTGTTTCTATTTGGAATAGTGTCCCACTGAAAATCAGTTCTGTGACTGAGTGGGTAGAAGACTCTAATACAATATTTGAATTGAATAATTTATTGGATGAGCAAAGCGAAGATTTCAATTTCACCGACCCCCCAAAAAAATTTAGCTCGGGTGTTTTTTTGTTGGTTTTTCTGTCTGTTTGTTCGCTCTCTACCGGGCAAACGGCATATGCGATCGTGATGAAAATTGGAGGGGACCTTCGAAATCTCTGAACGTAGACTTGCCACGTTTTTGGGTACAATCGAAGAAATATTTCTCATGAATATCGTACTTTACGATTTTTTTCGATTTTTAGTGCGATATTTTCGTGACATTTGGGCCGATTCTGACCAAACGGGTGGGGCTACAACGTTCATATTTCACATGGACATTAAGGTAATGGTGATGTATTGCTTTCTGAAAGAAAAAGTTAGCCAGAATCCATAGAATAATGGTTTTAATATGAGTTTTTTTAGGTTTATAATAACAATTAACAAGTAACAATAGAAACTTGACAACAATCACCTACAACCTACAATGCATTCAAAAAGCACTTGCAAAGGAAAAGTGGTCCTACGCAAACTAAAAACTTACAAAAAAGCTCATCCATCAACGTGGCGGGACTTAAGCGTTTCCTAGTATTAGACCCATAACCACGCTCAAAACACGCATTTCAATCTCCCGCTTTTCGTGGTGAGGTTGGTAGCAATTTTATTTACAGCCCTCGAAACGTATTTCCCACTGTTATCAAAGTTTCTGCCAGGCTGGCTGTGAGATTTCTCTATTTCCACTTCCTGTTTGACGAAGACGTTAGCAAAATGGTAAGTTATTTTAGTTTACTTCATTTTCTATAGTTTATGGATGTTTCTACTGTTTTGAATGTTTCAATTTTATCAGTTCAATTAATTATATCACTTTTAAACTATTCGTAATGATATTTGGGTTTTACGTGGAACTTGACGCGGCGTAGGGCCAAGCGATCTAGCAGCTCTTTCGAGGGCTGTATGCTCCCTGGCCATGTGGTGTGAAATGCCTTCTCTTGGCTAGGCCTAGCCACCTAGGCTACGCCCTACCCCCGTCACGTTCTTGTATTGTAGCTAGATTAGATAATATAATAGTAGATAATTAAATTTACCCCCATGTATATATATTATATTTTTAACTTTATGTGTTGCAGACGTGCAAACGCCGCAACAGTGGGCGGTCAAAGCATGGAAGGGGTCATGTCAACCCTGTTCGATGCACGAACTGCGCTCGTTGTGTGCCCAAGGACAAGGCAATCAAGAAGTTTGTTATTCGTAATATAGTTGAAGCCGCAGCTGTCAGGGATATTACAGAAGCTAGCGTGTACACATGTAAGTTGAAAAAAGTCTAATTTTAATTTGTTAGTTGGCCTAACTTAGGCCTATGACCAGCCACTGACTTGTCATAGGCCTAGCCCTAGCCCAGGGTGGTGTACCCGATTAGCGGACACTAAAGCGCTTTGGGAGATAAAATTTTCAACTCAAAACGCCTGCGACTTTAGTTTCGTTCAAGCTACGATGATGTATGATGTGACACCATTTTGAAACTTGAAGTGTCAACTATATATTGCAAACTTAACATACCCCCCCCATCTTTTGCTAACATGGTGATTCCTCAGGATTTCTAGAGGGAAGCGTCGAAGCTCCTTTAACCGGACACCGTGAATAGTTAGTTAATGTTGTTTTAGGGCACTCAACAGTAGAGTTATCAGTGCCCATGTCAATTGTATTGGAATCTTCCAAATTTTATTTTTCCATAATTGTGGATTACCACCATGTTTTCTTCTTTCCAATGGGAGGAACGTAAGGGAAGACGAGGGGGGTTAATGGGAAGGAGTGAGGATGTTGGATAGGATGGGTTAAACTGGGTGGGAACGGAGGAGTGCTTGTTGCAGAGAGGGCCGGCAAGTATGGAGTCAAAAAAAGTGAAAGTTCAAGAAAATAAATATGAGTAAGGCTGTGTGAATGAAAAAAGGTGTTATAAAAAGGTTTCGCAAGAGCTTTCTTTGCAACATGCACCCCAACCGGCCAGAGCTCGCCCTTAGTTTTGGGGAATACACTACTCTCCTACTCACAGGCCAAACCACGGGAAGCATTTTCGATATTTGAAGTGTTAAAGTAGTTTTTACGGCCGTATGAATGTTCCTGTTTAAACCCGATCACAATCTGATTGTAAAACCTCATAGTTTTTCAACAGCCGACGCCTAGAAACGCCATTTTAGTTTTCGTTGCTATAGGAACTTGAGTTGGCAGTACCTTCTGACGCACATCCTGAACTTCTGACCTTAATATTTCGATATTTCTTCGACTTGCAAAGAAATACCAAAGCACTTTGTAAAGAACAAGATGTCAACTAAAATTATAGCCTACATGCATCACAACAGTGTTGAATATCTTCTAAAGCGTATTAAGGCGAACAGAAATCAGAAATCAAAATAAGCCTAACGTTCTTCCTCTCATTATTGTTCCTGGAGTCTGGACCAATTGTTCATCGACCTTCAGGCCTAAGGTATCAAATATAAATTCTTCTCCAGTATTTCATTCATAGGCAATTCTTCTCCACCTTGCTATTTGTGTAGCCTATTTCTTCGGCTAGGGGATCCAACTTTTCGACTCAGTTTTTTCTCCATTAAAAACAACTAAAAACCACTTGAAATGATAGGCCTATATTTTATTATTAGGCTAGAGATTTATATTATTAAAAAACACACTTGCATGATTGTTTCATTTCATTCTGTTTTATTATTAATTGTAGACTACGGTAAGCTATAGGTAGGCTAAGTGGCAAGGAGTGAGGTGGCCTAGGCCTATAGGCCTACTGTACTGAGATGTTGTAGGCCTACTCACTGCAAGTAACCTTACAATATAACATAGGCATTTAAAAAAAATCTGAAACAGAATCATCTCGTTTTTGGGTTATAACAAAAAAAACTTCAAACCCTTTTAACGTCACTATTTTAATCGAAAGTCCTTTATATTTAAAATAGCCACGTTAAAAGTTTTGTAGGTGGAGTATTTTTGTGATAAAGGTTGGCAGGCCTACTAAGTGAAATGAACGAAGATCAACATGGCAGAAACGGACCAAGACAGTGAAATTTGGGAGTGGTTTACATTTGTGTTCAATCTGTGATCATTATAGGTGGAACCAGATAAGCTGGCGGCCGTCAAGGTCAAACGAGAGCACGGACGCCAACGTTGACAATTTACACACAACTGGCATTAGGTGGGGCCTACCGCATTTGGTCATGTAATTGTGATACGTTATCACATAAATCAACATTTTATAAGCTGTGAATAAAGTAGTTCGTCCCACAGAGTCAGTATTTTAGCGAAATAATGATTTTAAGTAATCACGATTACGAAAGTGTTTTTTTGCCTTGTTGGTAATGGTGTGTCCAAAGTTCCAGCTGTTTATAATGCCAACCTCGCCAGATGTGATGTCAATGTTTAGGAGCATCAAAATGTCTTGATTTTATTCGTACACTTCATAAATACTTTATTTTAGGATATATTGGGCAAGGCTTGGCTTTAAAATAGTCGTGTTTTTCTCCGAAAGCAGTTAGAGACCGTTATTTTATTTACTTTTTGCCGATCCTGTGACCATAGTGCGTGGACGACAGTGCTGCGATCCCTCGGCGACCGCCACCTTATCTGGTTCCATCTATATTCTGTATAGGGCCTATATTTTCAAATTGGTTAGTATTTATAAATTGTTCATAATGAGTAATTCTTCATTTATTTATAATATGAAGTGGTTTTTCGTTGATTTAATTGGAAAAAAAGTGTTGAAAAGATGAACTACCCTTAGCCAAAGAAGTACTGCTCTTTGGGCTACAACTCCCTTGAAACCTATACCTAGGCATATCAAATCTAAAATGTTTGCCAATGGACGTGCCCTTATCTATTGGAACATCTATTGGATGTGTTTCGAGTTTGAGTAGCCTGCCTATTCATTTAAAACTAACTGCAGCATTGTTTAGAGTCGGTAGACCTATGGAGAGGGGGGTACATTTGAACGGGGGGCACATTTGAACGGGGGGCACATTTGAACTTTTCTAATTCCCCACCTATCCAAGCCAAAAGTTGTAGTTTGACATTTTACCACCAGAGAGCACCACCAGACACACTTGCATGCATAATTTGACATGGAAGCATGGGATACTTTTCAAGCAATCTGCTAAACATGAAAATCAAGGGAAGTAACCAAATATTTATTTTGATATATATTTGAATATTTTAATATGATACAATCATGATACAAAGGTGATATTGGTTGATATTACTACCCTACTGGGTAGCTTAAAATGTGGAACTAGTGGGAAACCAATATCAACAGGTTGGTGGGAGATTTCAGCATGAAGGCCTAAAATAGTAGAAGGGGCAGTTTTGAACAGAAATACAGAAACAGAAATATATTAATGTTGGCAAATGAATGCTGTAATCAGGTAAAAAAATTGTAGCCCTACTTTATAAACATAACTGGTAATCTACAAAATGTAAAAAGTGTTCAAAGGTACCCCCCTCTCACCTATTGTTGGCCGCAACAGTGACTAAACAACATCAATAATGCCATAAGAGGCTAAATCCCATTTTTCTTCTGCAGCCAATAGAATTTGCGGGTATCAAGTGCTCTGGGGGTGTGCGAATATTCTAAAATTAATACTTGAAATATTCACACGAAATGTACGCCTCGGCTACTTTTTGTTTCCGATTTTAAATTTCCACAAACATTCCGTAACCAAATGCAGGAAACTACATTAACAATCTAGGTCTATATTTCGTAACGCACATCGTCAGCTCTGCAAACGTGACTTCTTTAATGCTTCACAGGTGGTACCGGTATCAACTTTGACAATTAATAGGATATCATACCATACTTTATCATTATTAGCCTATTTAATAAAATTCAGAAATTAAAAAAAGTCCGCCCCAACTGGGATTCGAACCACGGGTCTCCCGCATTCCAGGCAGGCGTCTTAACCACTACACTAAACCATCAGGACGGGTACATTTTAATCTCTGAATTGTAGTTGCATAGGTTGGAGCGGACTTTTTTAATATCTGAATAGGGAATATTCCACTTGATATTTTATATTTATTTTAATTCTTATTCATGTCTTAATAGTCACTGCACTTTTTTTTATTAAAAAAAAATGTTTTTTGTGTATTTTAAACAAGAAGTAAATTGGACCCCCAGTTTTGCGCGCCAAAAACGAGCGTGCGCCATCTTTGGACGGTACTACGTCAGAACTGTGTTGAGTCAAGGCCAATTGGAAACTAAATGTACGTATGTTTGTACATATTTACATACAGACGGCGGTGCTCGCCCATCCGCTCAACACAAACAACTCCACAGGGATGTACATTTCCACCGTCTTTTGTTTTTCTTTTTTCGTATGTGACAGGAGATTTCGCGAGATCATTGTGATAAAGAATAACGAGCATTTTGTCTTGAATTTTTGCATAGCCTAGGACTATCATGGTATTCTTTATCTACAATGGGCTTTAATAATCAAAGTAAGGTTTTTGTGCGGGATGTGTGTCAGAACATGAACGTGCAGGCCTAGGGTTGGCAAGTTAAGCCTAGGGCTTGTCAAGTGAGTAATTTTAGTATTCACATACCAATGCCTATATCCTACAGGAACGATTGGCCTAGACTGTTGTATTATAAATAATTTTCTACGTCTAGGCCTAGACCTAGGACTGTTTCAGTTTTGTTTTTTGATTGCAATGTCAACTTTTCTCGTTTTCCCGGCTAGGCGTAAAATGTAAAATGTCCGCCATCTGTTTACATTACTGTAGGCTACGCTAGGCGCTGCTTTGTTTAAAACACCGCCGTCTTGATGTATATCTCGATCCTACTATAATACTTTTCCAACATCTTTGGTCTGGATGTATGTTTATCCAGACGGCGTTGGATCAACACAGTTCTGACGTCACAGTCGTTTTTGCCGCTTTAAAAAACTGCTGCTTTTAAAACGGCTATAAATCACTGGATTATTATTTCACGGAAAAACAAAGTACATATTTGTAATCGGGACGAAATACTTCTTCTAAAAAATCTATTCGTACAGTATTTGGCGGAAGTGGAATATTCCCTATTGTAGTAAATAATAACAATTACACCCACAGGAGTGTTTCCCGACAAACCAAATCGAGAAATACTTTATCATGTTGCCTCATTGGTTGTAGGCCTACTGAAAACAACGCAATGTAGGGCCTACAAGGTCTATTTTTAATTTTATGCAAACTTTGGCTTTTCTTGCGGAAAAACTTTTAAATATGAGCGTTTTGAGTGGTAAATACTCGTATCCGAAGCCAATACACAGATGATGAAGAAGCAGCTGGGGTCTACAGCAAAGAAAAATGCGAAAGGCCTTGCCTACCCTAACCTAATTGTAAGTCCTCCCATACCCTACAACATACCTGGGGCCTACAAATATTCACTCTTCCCCCCCCCCCCCCCCCCCATTTTAAGCCTTGCTAGTTTTTATTCCTATTGCAGTATTTGGCCCTACCTAGTGCATAGGCCTCCGTCTAGGCTTAGGGTAGATTGGCCTAATGTAGGCCTACTGGATTAGGGTATATAGGGCCTTCTACCAAAAATAAAATTTGGGAAAACTACTAAATATTTAAGCGAGCGTTTCCATTTGACTCTGCCGGAAAAAATAGTCACTGGTTTTGTTTTTTTTGTGTTTGTTTGTTTGTTGTTTTTGTTTGTATGTCTCGCGATAGCGGTCGAACGGAGGCTCGGATCGAGTTGAAATTTTCACCATCCGCAAGCTTTGTTCTCGATTGAATGCCATTAGTTTTGTGGCAAAATCGTTCAAAAGTTAAAAAGTTACATTAAAGTTAATCGAAAGTTTTTTTTTCAAACTCAACGGCGACAAAATCTGAGATAGCCAAATCATTTAGAATGTCCGTCCGGTCACGAATATGTTAATTTTATTTTGATCCGATAAGTAGTGTAGATGGAAATTACATTATAACAAAAGTAACGTTGCCATGGCAACGAAAAGACGCGCAAGTTTCTAATGCACTGCCACCTAGAAGTAATCAAAATACTTTCGAGGAAGCAGTCTATTATTTGTCAACAAAGAGTTTAAATAGTTTTCCCAAGAAGTCAAGGTCCTCTAGATGGCGGTGGATTTTAAAGTAAAGATTTAAACACGGGTTTACCCCCAAATACCTTGGCAATAATAAATAATACTGGAAACGCGAACGTCGTAAATTTTTAAATTTAAAAAAATGTGCAATGTGGGTCTAGCTATAGCACGTGCTCGCTTATCAACGCATCCAACTGAGCGTTTCCTAGTTTTTATGTGTACAACTCGTTAATCTGCACTGTTTTGTCAATTATTGGATATTCAAACTGAAAAATTGCTATTTACACACCCCTAGTTGGCTCCTCACAAAATACATTACAACTTTGGTGTTTTGCCTTTCAGCTTATCAGCTCCCAAAGCTGTACGCCAAGTTGCATTACTGCGTGTCATGCGCCATCCATTCCAAGGTTGTGCGCAACAGGTCCAAGGCTGACAGGCGTATCCGTACCCCACCCCAGCGGAACTTCCCCAGGGTAAGTGTACGGAAGACGGTTGTGTTGGTAGCCTAGCTAGAAGCAAGTGTAAGGAAGACGGTTGTGTTGGTATCTACCAGAAGCAGTTGTAAAATATTCATTTAGTTCAGGCTGTGGTTTTGTATGTATCTTGTAACTTTAAAACTTCTAAAAATCGGCAGCTTCATCACCTCAAAGTAAGTTGTTGGATTCATCCTACCACTATATAGTTAATAAAATGTTAAAATGGCACATCATATTGGCTAGTTCCACTTCTCAGGTTTGGTCCCCATCCCAATAAAACCCACAAATATTCTCTATGTGAACTTAGTATTTTATTTAGTAGGTATATTTCTTTTCACATGATAGCCTACTATACATTATTTTTGTACGGATATCGTCTCGAAGGTAGACGTTAAAATTAAGTATGTGAAACATTACAACTTAGTTTAGTAGGCCTATGTCAACAGAGATGCAAAAGGTGAACTATGTAATTGATAAAATATACAGACTCAATTGGTGGGTACAACAATATTAATATGATTTTAATCTCCTGATAAATTAGAATATGACTGGCAAGTACCTATGTTACAATTCCTGCACTTCTGCTGTTCAATATGAATTTGAATACTATTGATAATCGTGCGTGTTCAATTGATTATCGATATTTTTTATGTCGATGTGATAATCGGATCAAAATTAGGCCTATACTTTCTTGTATACGAGGCGAAACGCTGGCCTTTTCAGAGTGCATCCTTTTGTTCTGTCTTCGTATTCCCAGCCGCCCAAAATATAGTTTTTCCACACTAGCGATATCTTTGCCCAGCGCGACTGGGCACTCGCTCCCCCCTTCCTCCTAAGCTTGTTAGGTCACATAAACAGACACTACACTCGTCTTTGTGTCCCTAGGGGGAACTGGCCCAGATTGGGATAATTTTAATGATTCAACTTTTTCTTTTAGAAAAAGTGTTGTTTATTGTAAGCATCATGTCACGTGTTGTTAAAGGTGAATATTGTTCTTGTGTTGTGTCTTATGTTTACATGTTTGTTATGTGGCAGAATTATAAATGCTTTGTTTTATTATATCCTATGCTACTGTAAGTATTCTGGTTGTAAGACTATTTTAGGATAAATCTCTATCTTCTTCTGTCCTGCCACCACCACTCCTCTTCCACCACATACCAGTCTCCTCCAAATCTCTTCTCACTCTGTTCTGCCATTGTTTTTGTGGTCTGCCCCTTGGTCTCCTACCTGAAATTTCCAATTCCATCATCCTTCTCGGCAATCTCGCTCTTTCCATCCTTTTGACATGTCCATGTCCGGACCACTTTAATCTTCTCTCTTCAATTCGCTCCATTAAATTCCTCGCGCCTACTTGATTTTGGATACTCATTCTGTCTTCGGTCCCATCTGGTCTTACCTACTATAATACTTCTCAAAAACTTCATATCTACAGCTTGGTCGTAGTTCTAAGATACCTTTGTTCTGTGAAGTTAAATTTCTTCTTTTGTTGTGATGTGTGGAAGTGTTGTTTATTTGTTTGCGAGTTTGCGAGAACACACCCACGCCATGCAAGTTATCAAGTCGTTGTTTCTCAAACTTTACGTACCCGCGGATAGTGATGTGAAATTACTGCTAATTTATAATTTGGTTAATTACCGATGGTCGGTAATCAGAAGTGAGCGCAGCAAACAAAGTCTTATCAACGAAGGTCTAGCGGAAGCGGAACGGCACTCACTGTGAGGATGTCTGTCTTGTCGTCTGTTCGATTCCATACGGCCGAATGGTCAAACACATTGAGCCAAAATTTAAACAGACATCCGTAACCAGTTAACTGAGAACTGCTGGCAAAATAAGCAAAATCCGTTGCGATTTAAACCTACAAGAAATAATAAATTAAAAAGTAGGTAAGAAATTTGTAGGATTTATTTTAACGGCAATGCTTTTGTTCATGAAAATAACAATTTTATGATTTTACTTTTTATCCAATCGTTTTTTAAATGTCAGGCGGTGACCAACATGTATTGAATCTTGCACTTTCAAGGTTACTCAAAATTCCACTCGGAGAAACCTTGCAATCGCTATGTTTTCCATGGTTTATATTTTTCAAAACACGTTCTTTAATTTTGTAGAAATAATAAGACAATCAATAACAAAAAAGTATCCTGACCATTGTTTGAACCGGGTTCCCCCTCCTCCCTTCTATTCATACTTCATCCTCGTCTCGAACAGACTTAGTGCATTAATATGAGACGTTAATCAATACAAATCAATCAATAATTAAACTGTATAAATATATGGATAAATGTGTGCAGTGCTCGAAATTAGGAATTTAAGACAGCAGCCGGGAGCCGGGGCTGCTCTCTTAAAGTTTTTGGCAGCCCTGTTAAGAATTGAGTAGCCCAATTTTTTTTTCCTATTTACGTTTACCCGTCGTTTACCCGCTATATAACACCACATTGCACAAACAACACGCATTTTGCGGATCACACGTAAATCTTACTACTTGACAACCGCCGACAATAAACTGCGAATTTGACAGCTCCTAGACATGGTCAAAACACGCACCTACTGTAGCATCGCAATGGACCTGTAATGACTCGAGCATGGAGCGTTAGGCGGCTTTGTGACATCCCCGCCGAACCGAGCCTAGGCTATTGGCGGTCGAAATTCGTCTTCAATGCCCAAGTGCTAGTCTCATCACTCTCATGAGAAGATAACTTCATATTAATTGGTAAAATATATACTTGACATGTGATAACAGTTGTGAGTTAATGCATTTAGTATTTCCGATTTAGTAACGTCTTTTCATTTTTTTTGTATTGGAAATCCCAAGCGCCGACAGTTTTGGGCAGGCTCGGGCTGCCGTCAATTTCGAGCCCTGAATGTGTGCATGAATTTCTACCGTTGCATTGTACATTGGTAACTTACTTTATAGTTTTTATGTGTACAATTGTATATTGTATTGTTGTATATTGCCTACAGACTAAAGTAGAGAGTAGAGTAGAGTAGAGCGCGATCAAATTGTCTTCTTAAACACAACTACGGTATAGTGCAACATGTAATAACAGCAGAAACATTTGCAATAAGTACTTGGGCCCTATAGATTATTTAATGAGAATTTCAAAAATAACACTTTGCTGCAATGAGTTCTGTCTGTTCATTAAAATTAGTTATATTGTGTCCACAAATATCAATGAGAGTATAAATCTCTCATGTTTAGTTCCAATTGAAATCATATTTCATTGGCATTAAGAAAAATTATATTGAAAAAATATATTAAAATATTATAGGTACTTAAAATTACAAACCTGTTGTGTGACGTATTAAAATGCATGACTTGTTTATACTTTAAACGATTGGAATTAAAAAATTAAAAACCCTTTAAATTAATTATACTTGGAAAACGCCAAAGTCGTTAAAAACGAGTGAGTGAGCCATGTGTTGAGTACCCTGTAACATTCCCTTTCTTTCCCCTACCTAAGGCCTCCCTAGCCTATCATAGGCTAGAGTGGTGCATTATGGCCTTACAGTTGACGTGCCCTTATACCATCTAAACTTAAAAACCCTTTACACCAATATAATTTCCAAAAATGCTAATGTTCCCGGGTACTCAACACATGACTCGCTCATTCGTCTAATAACGATTTTGGCGTTTTCCTAGTTTAAAAATTACTAATTGAAATAAAGTATAATTTAGGACTAAGGTACCTGGTTTAGGGACAAATGTTTTTAAAATGTTTGGGCATTTATTCAGTACCGGTATGGTAAGTGGTATTTAAAGGCCCAGTCCACTCTTCAAACATCATTTGAACTTTAAAAAGATTATGTTGTCATAGAGATCAGAGAAAAATGCAACGAAATCGCCCAACAAGTTTTGAAGCTTCGCGCGCCTTATTGGCTGCACTCTTCTTAGCGATACGTCACTTGTCGTGAGTCCGCCCGCATACCGCGATATCCAGGTAGAAAGTTGACGGAGCCCCCAGTGTTAGGCGATCACTCGGGTAATGAAAACTTATAAGAAAACTGGGTGTACCTTGTGCTTTAGTGTGTTCATATTTAGTGTTTCATATTTATATTGTATATTTGTGTTGTTTTTTTAAAATCTTGTGATAATGGTGAACACGTGTTGTGTCTATTCGGATGTATAGTAATGAGCGTTATAATGATCGTGGCATTTTGTTATATATACCGCTACGATATATATGTATACCGCTACGATCAATAAAAAAATGTCATCGACGGGTAGCGAGACAGTTAAAAGTTTGTCCAGAGACAATTCAATGTTGCCTCCTTTGTAATATTGTAGTGTTACCGTTTAGTTGCCCAGACGGCCAGCAAAACCTAATATCGGTTGCCCGTAATTGCATTACAAGAATACAAGTTACCCCGGGCATGGGAATCTTCAAACCCTACATTTAGTTCAGTACAGACGGTAATAGCTATGTTACTAATGTCTCAACAGGGGCAACCAGTTGGATGTGTAACGAGTCTAAATGCCTTGTAGGCCTACTTCAATCCTTCTTCTTTCTTTCAAAATTAGCAACCAGGTACCTAGCCTACATTTCCGAAACCGTCCAATATGAAGCACAACTTGTATTTTGCGAGTCCTAAAAACATCATGAACAATAACAATACAACGCCTGTTGTTTTTTTTTGTAAATCAATCCAGAAATTAACAAATCCATCTCGGCGGGGGCTCGTCCTAACACAATTATAACGCGTTGGTGGTGATATGAGCTGCTTTCCGCGAGTATTTGCACAATCATGCCCAATGTAAATACTACAGGCCTAGGCCTGCTTGAGGATGCAGACAATTTGCCTAAAGTTTAGATTTGTTGATACATAATGATAGGCTGGCTTTGAAAGGAAAGTGATTGTTTAATTGTGAAATACATCTGGGATATAAAGGGTGTTTTCCTTATTTAGTACATTATATTTCTTGTTACCCGGCTGAGATAGATTTTTTATTTATAGATTGATTTACATAAAACAATTACACCTATGGGAGTGTTTCCCGATCAATGAAATTCAGAAATAAACCCTCGCTAGGTAATAACATTCAGTGGTGGTCCCCATGTGAAAAAATGTGAAAAATTTGACACTGTGAAAACCTGTGAAAAAAGTGCCACTTTTTGCTATTTGTGTGGGAAAATGTGAACCTTGTAACGGGAAACAGGTATGGTGAGGGAAACTATATAGGTGACAAGTATAACAATTCGGTTATTTACACTATTTACATTTATTACGACACAGTTATCACATTATCTCGACAATCACCTAAAACTACCGGGTACTCTATACTCTGCACTCTATACTCTACTGTGAATGAACTATGTACTCGGTACACCTCACCTAGCATCTTTAACCCGACTGTCTCAAGAACGCGACAACTTCTCTCCGAACTAAACCTATCCGTCCTAATTCTAAATGACTAGAGATCCCCACTCACGGGAGGTCCGGCTTTATAAGCAGAAGCTCCACCTACTACCGCACGCCCGTGAGTGTGTCATCATCCCTTACCGTTGCAACTATGCAACTTAACATGACTCTACAATATCAATATATTCATTACATATTATACCAATCATTACAACCTCAACCAGTAAAAATGTAAGGAGTTGGTAATGGTAATGCAATATTAGCTTTCTTTTAATCGTTTTTTTAGATAAGATGTCGCCTAAAACTGTCGCCTAAAATCGCGTTTTAGGCCACCAAATGTAACACAGCCCCCAAAAAATTCTGCCTTTCGTGGATTATCCTCCGGCAGCTGGGGCTTTGCCCCAGACCCCAGTTTGTCCGCGCCACCTTATTGCGAGTGGATATTACGCTTTGCGAGCGTGCTGTTTGTGGATTTGTTGAGGGTTGGAGGAAAATTTGTTTGAAATATTGTGAATAACTTCATTTTCCGGACGTGAAGAAATATGAAATTTCACTAATGGCTGGGACCACCCCAGAACATTATAAATCGTGTTTAGATGGTCAGTTCAAAGACAGCAGAATTGTTTCATTTCATTTCATTTTTATTAGCATCCAAAGACTTCACATAAGTACAAAAGTATAGGAACAGTACTGTTCCAATCTATTCAGATCTACTATGCACCAACAATCCAGATGTTAATAAGTTAACCATCTCGGTAGCTTAGGGATAAAGCACTCGACCGGCAATCAGGAGAGCGGGGTTCGATACCCCGCTGAGATGGATTTTGTAATTTCTTGATTGATTTACATAAAATCAATTGCACCTGCGGGAGTGTTTCCCGATCAATGAAATTGAGATTTAACCTGTTGTTTCTTTTGTTGCAGGATATGATGCGCCAAGGAGGACAACAAGTCAGGAAGTGATCTATGTAAACCATGCTTTACTCTCAATAAAAAAACATAAATTCACTTGTGCTGTGTATTTTATTCAGTTTTAACCCTTTCCAGTACGGTTATTTTCCATTTATTTTACCTGGGAATACCTATTTTATTTATAAGCGGTCAAAAGTAAAGCGAAACCATATACACTTGTGCTTGTAGCTTTAAAAGTTATCAACCAATTAACTTAAAATTTTCAGGATAGGTTTACAATAAAGAAGTAATCAATTAAAAAAAATATAACATGTCTGTATAATTATTATCGCGAATCCAATCCAGCCATATTTACGCCTACACCGGCGCCGTCATGATTAGAAACTCTTGAATCAACATCATCACTGTCAGAATCTCCCATTTCACTTGAACTAGAACTATTATTAGTAATAGAAACATATCATCATAGTCAGAATTGCTGTAGTCAGTCTCAAAAAGAATATTGTTATCAACAGTCAACTTTGGTTGCTTGGCAGACGCCATGACGAACGATTGACGGCCAGGGTGTTTACAAAACAAACTCTGATGTTTTTCATCGATGTATCAATGCGCGTTTCACGCCGGTAATGCAGTCGCCTCGATATTCTTCTGCGCGGAACCTTCTGCTATCTAGCGGTAAAGATTTGAACTCGATAGGACTGCTGGTACCGGAGATATGGCGGGTTATTTGAAATCGCGCACCTGTACGGAGCGTCACGGCGATCTATCACGTCCCAGAGGCGTTGTACTGGAAAGGTTTAACATCTCATCATTCATTGTTATACCACACATACCTAGTAATGCAACCCTCGAAAAATCCACTCGCCAGCTCGCCACTGGCGAGTTGCAAAAGTCTCCTGGCGAGTTGACATATTTAATCCCTTGTCTCAATACCACTGGTAAATCCCTCCAAGCAATTCAAATCAAAACTTTTATTTTTTATTTTTTTCTAAATATCGAGCAGCGGCAGTCCTGGTGGAACCGAGAAAATGAAGTTGTCGGCACTTTGAACCCCCCGGCCAACACCACCAATCCTTCAAACCTTACCAACTACAATGAGCAGGGCAAAGACTCGACCCACAGATGGGCCTTTTTATGACATGCCGGCGGACAGTCGGGCACTTGTCGCACGCAAACAAAAGGAAGGTTTGTATTAGCAGCAAATTCAGGATAGATGCAGGATGCAGGCAAGCCATTAAGTTGTTTAGATTCTTCTAGTTCCTCCTGATTCATGAATGAGTCATAAACATAAACACTGAAGCCCTGAAAACAGTCAGCTTGCCCTCAGTAGTAGTCGAGCTGATTCGGGTGAAAGACGTGTTGGTGTTATAGAAAGATCAGTGAGTTGCTTTGCGAGACAAGTCATGTGATTTTAGACAATAATTAATCGTGTCCAGTGTTTGTGAGTGTCATTACGAAATCAAATTGGAATAATGAAACAATCGATTCAGTCATTTTTTACGAAAAGGGTTTGCGATTTGTCGTCTTCAAATACCAGTACAAACAATGAAATAGTTATAAGTGTGAATCAACAACCTGGTGGTAGTTATAATATTACAGATAATGATAACTCTCCAAATACTCTCACTCCAACCACTGTAGATAGGTCTCTGCCTAGCTCATCCCATAGTTTACTTGGTAACATGACTACTAGTGGCAATCTCTCAGCATCTCTGGCCGTCCTATACCAACGTCTTTAATCTTTATCTTCCTCGTCACCATAAAGATAAAGCCATCTGCTTGACAGCTAGATCACATGTCTTCCAAGCGGACTGTCGACTAATTTTCATTCAGGTAAGCAATCGTGCCAATCGATGATGTAGATTGTAGACAATATTGGCATCCTATTTAACCCTTATTCGTCATTGAAATTTGCCTAAAGACGTGTTTAGGTCACTTAACTAGGGGTACTTTTTCAAACAAAACAATCGCCGAAGCCTCTGGCAGCTGGGACTTTGCCCCAGACCCCGGATTGCCACGCCAACCTCGTGGCGAGTGGATTTGAGACCCGGCGAGTCCATTACCCCGCAATTTTTTGAGGGTTGCCTAGTAATATATCTTACAACTCTTATAAAATTGATAAATAAATCTTTGTTAGTTTGTTTACATGGTTATCCACAGTAAAATGTTATTAACTAGGAAAACGCTTAAGTCCCGCCGCGTTGTTGGATGAGCGTAATTGGTGCATTGAGCTGCCATGTGTTATGCGGATTTTCTGTTGTTCTGTGAAAAAATTATTACTTGGTCGAAGATTTTTTTTAAAGTAAATTAAATAAAATTACAAATTTACTTTATTTTTTTATTTATTTTTATTAATCGTAATTTTAAAAAAAGAAAAAAATCGTAAAATTTCAATTTTCATAAGAAATAATTATTCGATTGCGCTCAAATTTCACAAGAATATCTTAATTCATGAAATTAAGGTTCTGTGAAAAAATCATAATCGGATTAAGCATGTAGGTGTTATAAGTCGAAGAAATTTTTAAAAAATAAAAAAAAATCGTAAAATTGCGATTTTCATGAGAAATAATTTTTCGATTGCGCTCAAAAACGTGGCAGTTCTAAGTTCAGAGATTTCGAAGGCCTCCATAAAATTTCATAGCAATCGGAGTATCGGTTTAGCCGGAATCGTGTTAACAAACACACAATAATACAAACAGAAAAAAAAGAAAGAAAAACATTCCGGATTTTTTTCTCCAGTGTAGTGAAATGGAATCTTCGCTACGCTCATCCAATCATGTTGCCGGTAGATAATTGTAAGTTTAACATTTAAAAAATAATCGAAAGTGAGATAATCAATCGGAATTGCTGCCGTCTGGAGGGGCTACTGCTGAGCTGTCCATTGCTTTTTTCATGGTTTTCTCAAACATTTTCTTTGCGTCACAGAAGCCTTGTTTGGTTTTGCCAAATGAATTTGGTCCTGCCGATGTTGGTGATTCCTTGCACAAAACATGACACTCGTTTAAATTTTCTACTTTCATCAGAATATAGGGTGTCTGTCGGGACTTCTTTTAGGCTGGCCAATTAGGAAATAGGAATTTATTAGGAGAAAACTAATTTTGCCCTTTAATGTCATGATTGGTGGTGATGACACATTGAAAAGGGGTAAAACTCTTCCTGATGGCTTTGGTTTTATTTTGTTATCACAATATGTGAATGACTGCAGTCACATATTAACACTATCAGCCCACTTAACTAGCTTCTCCAACCTAGCCAAGAATGTATAGTAGTTTTAATCAACCCTTGCCGATGTTGACAATATAGATCACTGAGGTATAAAATAACTACTTCAGTGATCTATAACCCCAGCATCTGCAACTCAGATAGTTCGAAACAACAATCTGTTTTCCATACAACCTTCCACCGTTTACTGAGACATTATTATTCATTACCTTCTCAACAATTTAGTTTCCTCGTATGTATCGAAGGGTCATGTGGATGGTGCTAATAAACAAGAAAAGAAAATATATTGTCTTGCTTTAGCTCTCTTGGAGTCTAGCTTTTCAATTAGACTTCACGATGGATTTATGATTGTGGATGGAGCTAAAATTGATAACTGTTATTGTTTCATCATGAGGTAACTTAAGGCTATTCGACCGCGTTTTTCTATTTTCCCAAATGTGCCACCAAGTCAAAATATAGTAAATGTCTTTGAAACTTGGCTGTATTAGAAATTCAAAACTATTTTTATCAAATTTTTCTGATCGGGCACATGGCAAATATTCCTCTTCAAAATAATTTCAAACTTCATTTCGCCCAAGCACACCATTCAACGTAGGTAGTTGTGTTTTTGTGACACTAATTTTCAACTGGTTTTCTAGAGGCTGTCTGAGAGAAAAAAGTTCTTATTTTACAATTGTCTTTCCTGCAAATTTTTTCGTTTGGCTTTATCTTTGCCTTGTGCTCGATCAGAAAAATTTGGAAAAAATAGTTTTTATTTTCTAAAAGAGCCAGGTTTCAAAGCCATTTATTATATTTAGACTTGGTAGCATATTTGGGATAATAGAAAAAACGCGGTCGAATAGCCTTATAAGTAAATCGTTCACCTTCTTGCCTGTATACTACAGTAAGATGCCTTCATTCATTCTTACATTGTCTATGTTATTTTGTACTAAGAAGCCAAACATGAATTCGGTCCGCATAAGTGAAAGGTTCAAAAATCAAATTATTATTGTGAGTCAAGGTGGATGTATTCAAAATCTTGACTTATGCATCCTCCATTAATATTAATATCAAGTAGCATCTTTGTGGGTAGGTACTCTCTTCCCCCATGGACACTTAACTCATCAATGTTTTCTAAACTACTGGTACTTGTGCATCATCTAATATCCATGTGCCTTCTCACAACACTTCCCTGTTTACCCAAAAGTCTGTTTTTTTATGTTTTGTTGGAAACTTAATTAAAAAGATATATAGGCCTAACTGTAAGAAAAAAAAGTACCTTGCCAGGTTAGCAATGTTAAGCTACAAAAGTGGGAACTTCTGTCAAATTATACATAATTTTGGCCCCATCATCAGACCACATTCACAGATAGCATGATGTTCATTGTTCATTAAATGTTATTGTTGGATGAGCGAAACGAAGACTTCAATTTCACCGACCCCCCAAAAAATTTAGCTCGGGTGTTTTTTTTGTTTTTCTGTCTGTTCGCTCTCTACCGGGCAAACGGCATATGCGATCTGGATGGGGACCTTCGAAATCTCTTAACTTAGACTTGCTACGTTTTTGGGTACAATTGAAGAAATATTTCTCATGAATATCGTACTATTACGTTTTTTTTTCTATTTTTAGTGCGATATTTTCGTGACATTTGGGCCGATTCTGACCAAACGGTTGGGGCTACAACGTTCATATTTCACATGGGCATTAAGGTAATAGTGATGTATTGCTTTTTGAAAGAAAAAGTTGAAAAAGTAGCCAGAATCCATAGAATAAAGGTTTTAATATGAGTTTTTTTTAAGGTTTATAATGACAATTTACAAGTAACATTAGAAACTTGACAACAATCACCAACAATGCGTTCAAAAGGCACTTGATAAGTAAATAGATCCCAGGCAAACTTAAAACTTACAAACAAGCACATCCATCAACGCGACGAGACTTTAGCGTTTTCCTAGTTAGTATTAAGTGTACATAACTGCTACCTAGTTTGTCTGGGATTATTTTGTAGGTCACTAGCACACTTTTTTTATACTACTTGCTAGCTAGCGAGTAGAATTTTGGAGGGTTACATATAATTGGATGAGCGAAGCGAAGACTTCAATTTGACTTTGTGTTTTTTTTTTTTTTTTCACTTACGTAACCCCAAGAAAAACAGCTCGGGTGTTTTGTTTTTGTTAGTTTTTTGCAATGGTTTTTTGTCTGTTTGTTCGCTTTTCATTCCCCACCCTTTTTTATATTAATTTATGATTCATTCATAAATTGCATTTAATATCCTTTTTATTTGTTATCAAATTTGTTGAGTTTTTAATGCATTGTTGTAATATTACTATTTCAAAAATTTCTATGTAAAAAGATTTATTTAGTTGTCCTCCTTTGTAAATCAGTTTTTATAACTAATAAATAAATAAAATCTCCCGCTTGTCGTGGTGAGGTTGGTAGCAATTTTATTTACAGCCCTCTAAACGTATTTCCCACTGTTCCATCCAAGTTTCTGCCAGCAGGTTGGCTGTGAGATTTCTCTATTTATTTCCACTTCCTGTTTGACGAAGACGTTAGCAAAATGGTAAGTTTATTTTAGTTGACTTCATTTTCTATAGTTTTGTGACGGTACAGGCCCTAACCCTAGATCATTTCATTTTTTGTGTTGAAGATCGCTATAATTTGCATAATATAGCTGAGTTCCAGAATTCATCTCGTGAGTAATCCCGGATACCCTACTGTCAGTGGCGTAGGAACTATTTTTTTAGTGGGGGGGTCACTGCACTCAAGAGCCGCTTTCGTTTACCTCGCCAGAGCAACCTGTTAGTTCGGAAAGTAGAACCCGGTCAGTAGCAGGTTACTCAGGTTCGTTCGGCAACTATGACCTCGTTCTCATTACTGGAGTTAAAGCAACTCGGGTTGAACGCGAGTTGCCAACCTGCGTTTTAATTGAACTTATAATACCGTCGTAAGTTTAGTAGTTGGGAAACCTTTACACATGGAGCGCTGTAGAAGGCAGGCTTTAAATTTATTTTGTATTTCAGGCTGGCCAAGTATTTTAATAAAGAGTGACGTTTCCTCGTCGGAAAATGCGGCTATTATTAACTTACTTAAAACAAACTGCAAACAGACTAGGCCTAGCGTCGGACAACATCAAATTTACGACAAAATTTTGAGGTTATGTTGACTTACCAGGGTTGGCGACCAAAAGCGCTGTTCACACTGACTAGCGTAGCCACGTAACGCGAGTAACTCGGAGTTCGGAACGCGGGTGAAAATGCAACCTTCGTAGCAGCCTGCGATCGTTCACACGGGGAAATTAACCCACGTAACCCACTAACCCGCTTTAAAAACGCTAGTAATGAGAACGAGGTCTATGCCAGAGTAACCCGGTTTTACAACCCGATCACCAAAAAGTGACCTGCCTCGGGAGCTGGGTTAGTTCAGGTTATGGCGGAAAATACGAAACGATGTGAATTCGATAGGTGGTGTTTTTAAGTTGCTATGGGGGATACGTGTATATTTTGGCGCAAAACATTGTTATTGAGTAGGCCTAGGCCTTGTGCTGCCATTTTAACATCAACATTAACATGGCAAACGTTAATAACGTTGTTTATATATTTACGTTTAACTCTTGCTGTCACGGCATCCATTTGCAAACAAACCCACCTCCGAGTCGCTTTCGTTTACTTGGGTTGAAAATGCTAACCTGGTGACGTAAAATCACGTGACATAACTGACCGGACGGGTTACTCTGGCGAGGTAAACGAAAGCGGCTAAGTTGACTAAAGGTTGGGTGGGCAATCCGGGGTCTGGGGCGAATCCCCAGCCGCCGGAGGCTTTTTCGCGGTAGGCGAGATTTTTTTTAAAGGTGCCCTTGACAGGTGGCCTAAAACACGTTTTCAGGCGAATTTTAATTATGAATAAGGGTTACATTTTGAAGCTAATATTGCATTGAAGATTGATTACCTGACCGAAATCGGTCGACAGTCTGCTTGGGAGTGAAAACACTGCACATACAATATAATGAATATCTCGCAAATCACGTCTCTTACTGAATCTTTCTAAAAAATGGTAACAAAAACCTTCCATTTTGTTTACAAGCCCGACTGTAGTAAATATCCTTAAAATCACCCAACAAGCTATAGCTTAAGTTAGCAAATGACACCCATACCACAGTATAACCCATCTCTTACAGTAGCGAGACTTGCTAGCAAAACACGCTGATAAACCGACACGCGCGCCCCTAGCGAAGGTACGAGCACTAAAGTGAACTAACGATGACAGTGCCACGGCAGTGACTTTTTGATCTGAATTGAAAACGATGTCATTTTTTGCATTTTTATGACGTGATAATACTGCTACAGCTGGATATGAGCTGGATATAAGTTTCGTCTGACGTTATTATTTTTTTTACTGACTGGCGGAAGGGAGTGATTGTCCCACTTTATAAAAAGGGTGACAGGAAGGAAGTAAAAAACTACAAAGGCATCACCCTAATGAGCCAAGGAGCTAAGATATATGAAAGAATAATACAAGCAAGATTAAATGAATAAACCACAGCTAAGGGAAGAGCAGTATGGGTTTCGGAGTGGAAGGTCAACCACTGATTTGATATTCGCAGTTAGACAAATCATGGAAACTAGATGGGAGGCAGGACAAACGGTGCACCTAGTATTTTTAGACCTAGAAAAAGCCTATGATCGCATGCCCCAAGGGAGTATGGGATTGCCTAAAAAAGAAGGGTGTTAACCACGGCATGATCGAAAGAATAAAAAGTATGTACCAACAATGCACATGTTGTGTTCAAACAAACCATGGAAATACTGAGTGGTTTAACACTAACTCTGGCCTAAGGCAAGGCAGTGTAATATCCCCATTACTATTCTCAATAGTAATGGACGAAATATTAAATAAGGTGGAACCAGAGACGGGAACTGGCACAAGGACAATGATTTATGCGGATGACATCCTAGTGTGGGGAGAGACAGCTGAAGAAGTGCAGACAAAAGTGAAGAAGTGGGATCTTGTAACAGAAGAATTTGGACTAAAGATCAGTGTAGGAAAAAGTAAAACTATTGTGATGGAAAAATCTAGAATGAAAGGAACAAGTAAAGTAACTAGAGAGAAAATTAAAATTGGAAATGAGGAACTGGAAGAGGCAGAAGAGTTTGCGTACGTAGGTAGCATTATCACAAAGGAGGCAAAGATGGGAAGTGAGATCAGTAAAAGGGTGGCCCAGGCAGAATCCTTTTATCAGCAAGTAAGGACTTTGGAACGAGGATTTCCCTAATGAATGCAAGGTGTTATTGTACAAGGTATACTATCTACCCATCCTTACATATGCTTCAGTGACCTGGACACTAGGAGCCGTAGATGCAAGTAGGATTCAAGCAGCTGAAATGAAGTTTGTAAGAAGCATAGCCGGAATATCGAAGTTAGACAAAATTAGAAGCCAAGAAATCAGGACAAAAGTTGGAGTTGAGAAGCTATTATTCAAAATTGGACGAGAAAGGTTGAGATGGTATGGACATGTCAGAAGAATGGGAGAAGAAAGAATTCCAAGGACAGAATTTGAAAGTGGGGACAAAGTTAAAAGACGAGTCGGTAGACCAAGAGAGAAGTGGAAAGATCAAATAAGAAATGATATACAGGAAAGAGGTGAGAAGTGGGAAGAAGTCGAAGCAAGGAAACTGTGGGAAGACAGAAGTGGATGGCGTGAACTGGTGGGAAGAAGTGCGAGTGAACCTGAAGAGGACATGACAGGCCTGGCAAGCCGGTGTTAACAACTCATAAAATGCCCTAGAAAATTGGTGGCTATAGCCACCCCCTGACCTAACTTAAGTTGGAAACAGGAGTCAGATATATATATATAATAATATGATGACATACATAAATGTATGTCGTTTTCAAAGAAAGCCTACGGCCTAGAGCCTAGCCTAGGGCCCCTAGGCTAGGCCTAGGGGCTAGGCCTAGGCACCAGGTATTAGTAGGCCTAATGTAGGTTATAATGGTTGATACATAATATAAAAATTACCATCATTACTTGCAGTTGTTTTGACTGCAATTTAATTAGCCTAGGCTAAGCCTAGCCTTTGCAAAATATGATTAGCTTCACATTCTTCGGCATTCGTCAATTGTTTGTTGTTAACATTTTTAGTTCACTCAAAATGACTCGTACTTTGGCCAGGTCGCGCTAGTGTAGCGGCAAGAAGCTCTATCTATACATGTCGCTACGTAGGTTACCTACACGGAGAGCGGTAGAGATATTATCGCTTTCCTGTCTGGACGCACCGCCGTCCACAATTTGTATGACTTTTAGATGGCGGATGCTTTTAGTTCACTCAAAATGACTCGTACTTTGGCCAGGTCGCGCTAGTGTAGCGGATGCGCGCAGCCGACCACGACAGCAAATCACTCTGCAGGCAGTGCATTGAAGTCTCGCTACTGTAAGAGATGGGTTATACTGTGCCCATACCTGGCTTGACCCCCCACTGGGGGGGTCAAGCCCACAAGTGGGGGGGGAGTTTCCCCCCCCTCCCCCCCCCGTTCCTATGCCCCTGCCTACTGTGACGTCAGGATACGTTGGATGTCAAAAAAATATTGGGACAGTTGGATTACAACTATGGCGGCAAATACAAATCAGCTGTAGGCATGTGTATGCACATTGAGCAAAGGGTGCCCTTTCTACACCAATAAATTTCTCCTTTCAGTCCGAAACTGACATAAAAATTAATGATCTGATGTCTGTGGAAATAGATATGAACTAAGGCCAAAGATTGAGGCCTAGGGCCCACCCCCTATGCCTGAGTAGTAGAAATTTTCCTCCGCTGTTGCCATTGCGGTGGCAGGTAACCCCTTCATCTCCCTCACTTAATTCCCCCCTTTTCATTTCTATTTTTGTTTAACCCCCTTTTTCTCTTCTCCTTTCTTTTCTCTTCTTCTTCCCCCATCCTTGCTTCATTTTCCCCTTTTCGAGCAAGGCCTCTTTTTAAATTACGCCCCCATGGCGTTTGTTTCTCTCTCAATCAACACTCCCCCCTCAGTCTGTTTCACCTTTGGGCAGCAGCCCCTAGAAAAAAAAAATCTTTGAAGATCAATTAAAAAAATAAATGACCTCAATTGGCCGAAACTAACTTTTGGAAACACCAATTGACCAAATGATTTTCAATTGGTCAATTGGCAAAAACCCAAATTTTGGCAAGTATACCACCAATTGAACACATTTGAACTAGCCAATTGACGGGTTTTCCAAAAGTTATTTTGTCCCCCCCCAAATTTGGTGGTAATTGATTTATTCAATTGATATACCACTAGCAATTAACCATCAATTGCCCTTTAAAACTAACATTCCAAAATGGCAAAAAAAAAACATGATCTATTGGTATCATAGAAAATAAATTTTTATACGGGGCAATAGCCCCCTATAAGCCATTTGCCCATGGGGTTTTATGGGCCTACTCAACTCCCCTTGGGGGGGGGGGGGGGGGGGGGGGGTCGCACCTTAATTTTGATGTACATAGGGCATTCTACATGTTACCAAATGAAGACGGGGACGTGTTGTCGAGAAAAGGGTATCGCAGCGGTGCTGTAATCGAGATGATGCACATCAAAACTCAAAAATCTCTCCCAGTTTATTTTTAAAAATTTTTTGACGGTGGTTTTTTTGTAAAGGATTTTTCAGATTCTTTTAAAAAAGTTTTTGACGTGTTAAACTAAAATTTTTGCATTATTTAGCCCCAACACAATAACAAAATAAACTGTTCAAATTTCATTTATTACAGATTCAGCTTTAGGCCAATTTTTAAAAAAAATTTTTTGGTTATTTTTCCAAGAGCTTTTTTGAAAATGCTTATCTGAAAAAAAAGACCAAAAACTAAAATTTCTTTTGTCCTGCAAAATTTACAATAGTTTTTTTCGTTTCGTCCAAAACAAAATGGGGTGGGCCCAAGCAAATGAAAATAGGTATGTGTAGGCTTACAGTTAAAAAAAAAAATGTGGGGGAATTTTTAAAATTTTTTTTGTTGGCCTAAATTAGATTTTAAAAGGTGGGGCCTATAGTCATATAATATTTATTTAAAGTATACCAGCCAAATCATATAAAAAAAATTGTTAATCCTAAATTTCCCAGAATTTTTTTGAATACATCATTTTTTTGGGTTTAAAATTGTAAATTTCTAAAATATGAGAGTAGCAAAAAGGTGCTGGAAAATGAAAAAAAAAAATATTTTGGGAAAATTGGGTTAGGTACCCCAGGCCTACTGACTATGAGAGACCCACATTTTTTTTACTAGGCCTACCATAGTTTAAAAGTTGGGCTCCAAGCTCCATCTTACCAAAACCCTGATTTCCCATAAGATAGGGCCCATGTGGAGTGCAACAAAGAAATCTCCCGAAAAATTTGCAAGGTAACCAGGCACACCCTGAAGCCACAAACATAGACCACATAGCAGCAAAAAAAATTGTGAATAATCAAAATTTGGCGTTACCCGAAAAAAGGCACGGGGTAAGGGAAACCCTACTTTTGGGCTATTAAAAGATTTAAATTTAAATGCCCGGTGGGAATTGACAATAAACACGACCTACTATCCCTTCACAACCCAATGCTTATTATTGTCAAAAATTTCTTAAAATTAGGTAGCCACCTAGGCCAGGGCTACTAAAGGTGTCAAGACCAATTTTATCCTACAAAATTAATATAATTTTGATGCCCTTTTTTTCAATTGAGCTTCCACGGGCTACAACAAAAAAAAAAAATTGGAGCTATGAGCTAAAAATAAAAAAAGTAGGCCACGTAGCCTACCTAACCTAAGTTAGGGGTTTATGAGACACAAACTTTAGGCCTACCGCGGTTGTAATTTAAATTTTAGGCCTACTTAAAAGATTTTAAAAAGTTGAACTATTTTATTAGAATCTCTTTTTTATTATTCAGTCATACAATGTAAAACAACGAGAGTAGTCGATTGCAGATTTTTTTAAAAAAATCAAAAAAAATTTAGAATTTTAAATTGATGTATTTTGTAAATTTTGGGTAGCCTGGTAGACAAAAACTTCACAGTGTAACGGTATAGCATACCTGCCGATTTTTTGACAATCTCCCCACTAAAATGAAGATTTTGCAAGTAACGGGTGGGCCTACCGGTACTTAAATTTTGGAATTGGGGCACCCTCCAGGGGAAATTTAAAATCTGAAAAAACAATCACACCCAAATTTTTCAGAATTATAAAATAAACAAAATTAATAATTGTAGGCCAAGGAAAGGACATTAGGTAGGGTAAAACAGCACCTAATAAAACATAGGGTCTACCCTGTGGACTACTACAAATTAGGCCTACAGCGTTAAGAGCTAGGAAAAAATTTTCCCAGAAAAAACCAATCGGGGTTCCCAAACACATTTAAAATGGGCCCCCTAACAATTTTGGACTTAAGATTGGACTAAACCGAGCCAGCCGCTTTAAGGCCGATGCACAATTCCCGTAAAGCAAACGCGGAAAAAAATCAAAAGGCTACGTAATAAGTTTTAATTATAGTCCTATTGGTTTTTTTTGTTATTCTGCAATTTGTTTTAAATTTTTTTTCATATTACACCGAAAAACCATCATCAGCTATAAAATGTGTTGAGACGTGCCCATTTTTCATTCTGATTTTTTTTTCCAGTAACGTACGGAACGGGAACTTTAAAGGAAAGTTAAACTTGGTGATTTTCCGTTGTGTTGCCAGGATACGGTAACGACCGGAAAAGGGGAAGCTTTTTTGTGCAGGTGTAAGTTAACGTGGATTCCTTTCTTTCCGTTATCGTACCGGCAATTGTGCATCAGCCTTAGTCTCTTGCGCTTTAGGCTCAAACTCAAACTAAAATATTTTTAATAATGGTCTAAAAAAGACTAAAAATATTTTCGTTTAGTTTATTAAAAAAACAAACAACAATACCTATTTACATTTTAAATAGTTTTCACCATTAGGCCTGGTCCATTTCGATTTACAAAAGTTTTTTAAATAGGCCTACGCTAGGCCAATAATTTTAAAAAGCCCTGATAGGCCAGGTAAAAAATTTGGGAGATTTTGCTGGGTTTAGATTTATAAAATGCGGTTAGGTCACCATTCGCCTAAAGGCCGATGCAAAATTTCCCCGGTAACGAGAACGGGAACGAAAACGAGAACGGGGGAAGACGCTAACGTTAAGGGTTTTTCGATGCAAAATTTCCCGTGAAGCAAGCGACGGGAACAAATAAAAAAAGGGTTTTAAATTTAAAATTTTTTTGATGTTTTTTTTTCCCTCTGTTCATTAAATTTATTTTGCATTTTACTCGGTATAAACCATCAATCATTTTGATAAAATATTTTAGGCGTGCACATCATGTTCCCGTTTGGGTTTCCGGTAACGTACGAAGGGGGGAACGTACGGAAAGTTAAAACTTGGTGATTTTCCCCGTTGTCTTCCCGGGATACGGAAACGCCCCGGAAGGGGAAGCTTATTGGCACGGTGTAATTTAAGTTATTCAACTTTTTCCCGTTCTCGTTGTCGTTCTCTTTGCGTTACCCGGGAAATTTGTGCTCGGCCTAAACTGGGCCCCAGAAGGACCTGGGGCCCGGGACTAGAGGCCCTAGCCTAGTAAACCAAAGGCTAGAAGGGAAAGGCCCGGGAAACTTTTCCCACTAACGGGCCCATTTTTTAAAAAGTTTTTTTTTCGTGTCTCTAGTACAAACCCTCCCCCCCCCCCCCCCCCCCCCCCTAACCTGGGTTTTTCCGGCACTCTTCCGCAACGGGCCCAGCTTTAATAGTTTTAAATGCAAAACCTCGCCACGGCGCTTCGCGCCCACACCCCCCCCCCCCAAAACCTGGGTTTTTCCTAGCAAAAAATTTTTGCTATGAAAACCAGGTTAGGGGGGGGGGGGGGGCGCGGCAAGGAGTACTAGAGTACACGAAAAAATAAAGTTTTTAAAAGGGGGGACCCCTTAGGGGCAAGATTTCCCGGGTTTTTTCCCTAGAAAAAAATTTTAGCTAGGAAAAACCTGGGTTTAGGGGGGGTGGGGGGTGGGGGGCGAAAAGTGCCGTGGCGGGTTTTAGTAATTAACTATTAAAGTTGGACCCGCTTAGCGGCAAGAGTGCCGGAAGGGCCCTTGGGTCTGGCTAAGACCCTGGGCCTAGAACCCCCAAAACCCAAGCCCCAAAAGATTAACCCCACAAAAACGGGACATGGTTGTAAGCCCGCCCTAGCCTTAGCCAGTGTAATTAAAGTATGAAATTGGTTTTTAAAGGGTTTAGGGTAGAGTAAGGGGAGTGGGCCCGGGCACCTTATTTGTGGGCAGGCCTAGGAGGCCTAGGCCCCTACTGGTTTGCCCAGGCCTAGGGCTATCCCGATCCCATGTTTGGGAAAGGACTGGGGCCGAAAAGGGAAAGGGATACCCAAAAGGGCCCCTTTTCACCTTTTATTATGAAAAAAAAACTCGCTTTGTGTCATCGTCGAAGAGACCCCTAGCGGGTTTCCAGTCTGCCATAACCTCCAAACCAAACGCGAGATCCCTATCCCTTAAAAAATCGCGTAAAAACCATTTCCGCATTTGTAACAAGGTCGTTTTATTTAATATGATCACTTAAAGTTTATATCATGTTATAATTAAATATCGAAAAGAACTAAATAATAAACTTTAAATTTATTTATCCACCCAAATTTCCGGCCCCTTTAAAAGCAGGACAGCCAACCCGTCAACGCCGCAACGGCCACTACCAACCTGCAAACTTGAGAATTTGAATTGATTGTTGTCGGCTCTCAATAGGGCGAGTAGGGGCCCCCAAACCTCATTTTCTTGATTTTTATTTTTTTTGAAAACACGTGATATGTAAATAAAAATTAAAAATCAGTACAAATGTATGAAAAATTGCTAATTACCACTTTAAAAATAAAAAAATGCTAAATTTTAATTAATTTTTTCGCTAACAATTTTAAATTTAAACCCCAATTAATTTTCCTCCCCAATTTTTTGTAAATCAGTTTTTAAACTAAAGAGGGTAGACGTTTAAAAAAATAAATAAAAAATTTTTTTCCCCTTTCCTTTCTCTTCTTTTTTTCCCCCCTTCTTTATATTTGATTCTTAATTTTAAAGATTTAATCCTTTTTTAATTTGTTACCAAAATTTTTGTGTTTTAATGCTTTTTGTTGTAATATTTATTTTAAATATTAAAAAAAGATTTAATTTTTTTTTTTTAATTAGTTGTCCTCCTTTTTAAATCAGTTTTTAAATGAATATGATTGGCTAGACGTTAAAAAAACAAAAAAATAAAAGTCTTTTTTTCTACTGTCGTTTTTTAATTAATTTTTGGGGCAGCATTCAAAGTGTCACAAAATTGTTGTATATTTGGTGACTGAAATTAAATCACTATTTGATTCAAGGGGTCTAATTATTTGTGTTTAAAGATGTTTTCATTAGAAATTGACAAAGTGATGGCAATTGGTATGTTCTGCAACATTTGGAATCAATTTCCATCATTTCGGTCAATTGATGTAGTTTATTTTTTTTTTGATGCTTTATTGACAAGCAAATTTCAATTTGGTTTGAAATGATATCAATTGGCTTATTATAAGTCAATTGATATTTTTGATTCCCCAAATTTATAAGTTTTTGTCAATTGGGACATTAAATGATCTTTAATTGATTGTAGACAAAGTCAATAGGACTTTAATGCAATCAATTTTACAAACATTTAAAAACTTTCATTTTAAATTTATATCAATTCATTTCAATTTATATCAATTTTTTTCAATTTACCGCAATGATTTCAATTAAAAAAACATTTCAAATCCAAAAAAGATTTTTTTTTCTAGGGGTTTAAAAGATTTCTTTAACCCACCAACTTTTTTTTTCCCCACTATCCCCCCCAGAAAGGCCATTTCCCTAAAACCACTGCCCCCGCAAGGAAGGGTTCTTCCCCCCATCCGTGCCCATATACCTCTCATACTTCCCTGAGGGTCCCCTCTGGCTATATAGCCAGACCCCGGGGGCTGATTCTGTAAAACGTTTTTTGGAAGATAACGATCGTTATCCGGGGACTTTAGCGACAATTTGCGTGTCGACTGATTCTGTAAAAATGATAGCGATCGCAAAAAACAGAAAGAAAAAAGGGAGTCGCTATGCTATGCTATCAAGTAGATAAATGGCGGCCGTAGCGACTATTTTACAGAATCAGGTCGATAACGATAATTTATAACGATTGATATTTCATATCAACCGTGATCGCTATCGCTATCATAGCGACTATTTTACAGAATCGCACTGCTCAGTAACGTAACGGAAGTAACGCGTTACTGTAACGAAATTACTTTTTTCAGTAACGAGCCAGTAATTTAATTACATTTTTCTCAATGTAACGGAAGAGTAATTTCACTACTTTTATCATTATAATTTGGCGTTAGTAACGCGTTACCTTTGCCGCCCGGCCCGCGCCTTTGTGTATCAAATATCAGTCACTGTGCCAGTGCGCCCGCTTGAACAATGTGCATGTGCATGCAGCATTTCCGACATTTCGTAGGTCTGATCGAGAGATTTCGAGTCTCGAGTTTTTATTTCAGAACCTAGCCATGTTTACTTTTGGTACTTCCGCCTATGACGAGCGCCGTTGACGACGTAATTGACGACTCAAATTGTACCCGCCTCCTGACGTCACGAGGCAACATGGCGGAATTAGTTGGTATAAATCCTCATTTCGCAAGTTGACGCCTGCTTCACGGCGCAACACTTATCACGCTCTAACTTTTATTCTATTCATTATTTGGACAAAAGTTAAATGAATAATATTTAGCAAATATATCATTCTTTGTAATAGTGATTATTTCGATTTTTTTGACACAGTCTTTTTATTGTTATAACAATGTACGCATCATACATGTGAAAATTATCAATGACTAAAGTTTTCTCAATAATTTATTTGACAAAAAACTACTGATCGGATTTCGACAAGACCTCTTTAAAAATATGCATCAGACTGTTAAGACAAGAAATAAACTAACTTTCTAGATAGAAAGTGCACTGAATGAAACTTTGCAGCATAGAGTAATATGCAGGGTATGTGTTTTTATCTAAAATACGCACTCTTGACGTGCGGATGAGCCGTGAAAAAGTGCACGCTGCATATTACTGCTATAGCGTGCACTTTTTCACGGCTCATCCGCACGTCAAGAGTGCGTATTTTAGATAAAAACACATACCCTGCATATTACTCTATGCTGTAAATTTTCGTTCAGTGCACTTTCTATCTAGAAAGTTAGTATATTTCTTGTCTAAACAGTCTGATGCATTCTTACAAAGAATCCTTGTCGAAATCCGATCAGTAGTTTTTTGTCAAATTAATTAATGAGAAAACTTAAGTCATTGATAATTTTCACTTGTGTGATGCGTACATTGTTATAACAAGCTAACGACTTTGTCAAAACAATCGGGATAATCGCTATTACAAGGAATGATATGTATGCTAAATATTATTCATTTAAGTGTTGCCCAAATAATGAATAGAATAAAAGTTAGAGCGTGATAAGTGATGCGCCGTTCAGCAGGCGCCAGCTTGCGAAATGAGGATTTATACCCAATACTAGTCACGTGACCTATTGATCGTTTTAAGCTCCGCCCATTTCGAGTCGTCAATTATCTACTTGACATCAAACATTCTAGTCTGTCAAACAAATGGAAAGTCGAATTGTTACACTTGTAAGTGTTGTTTGCGTAATCAATAATTTACTTTACATCAATACGTCAATATCTACAATATCTGTGTGATAGGCCTTCAATGGTTTTAAAGTGTGGGCGTGGATAACACCCTGTCAGAGACCCGCCATCGGCTGACAAAGCACTTGCATATACTCGTCCCGCACGTCAGATATGTACATTTTAAATGAAAAAGTAATTTTTGAAAGTAATTTCACTACTTTTTTTCATAAAAAGTAACGTAATTTCATTACTTTCTTGGAAAAGTAACTAAATAGTAATTTCATTACATTTTGCCTGAAGTAATGAGTAATGTAATTTCATTACTTTTCAAAAGTAACTTACCCAGGTCTGTATATAGCTAGCCTTCCTTAACTGCCCATTCATCTCTCCCCATCCCTCATGTGCCCTGGACACCCTGTACATCTTAACCAGTCTGTCCATTCTTCTCCTATCTTCAAGCGTCTCCCATCCAAGTTCCCTTACCATACCCTTAACACTGTCATATGTCCTTATAAACATCCTATTTCAGCTTCCCTGTTTGTCCTTCTCCACGAGCATATTTGACATATGCTCCTCCCACTTTCCTCTTTTAGTTCTTATGAAATCCCTTTCATTTTCCTTGAAAGTCACCCTATCCCTGATATCCCTTGTTCTTCTTTACTTGTTATAGCTTCTTCTTCCCTTCCTCTTTAATGCCCTAATATGTGCATCATAATAGGGGGGGGGGGTCATCATTTGGTTTAATCGTCCTTGCAGGTACCCATTCCTCCCTTGCTATATTACATAACTCCACAAACTTTGTCCATTTATCGTCCACACTTCCCCCTGATTTTCTCCATTCATTCGAGTTTTCCATGAGAAAACCCATTATGCCTTCCTTGTCTGCCTTTTTGTATACCCAAACAGTCTTTTCCCCATTAACCGTCCAAATCTTGACTCCTCCCTCAATTACTGCTAGCACAGCTTTATGGTCACTGAAAGATGCCTTCCACTACATTACACTCAAACCAGCAATCAGGTGGCCTGACCAGGATTACGTCAAGCAGGTTCCCTCCATTATGGTTATCCCTTGTACTGCCCTCTACTATTTGTTCAAACCCTTCATTCACAATGCCATTTGCTATCTTTTGCGCCTTACTTCCAATATTGACCACGCCTCCCTCCCACTTGACTCCAGGCATGTTTAAGCCCCCAGCTATGATAACTTTCCTATCCCCCTGAACCCTGTCATTTTTGATGGATACTACCACAAAGTCACTATTTCCAGGAGGCCTACAAGCAGCCACCACCTCAATTTCATCTCTCCCTTCAAAAATCTTCACTCCCATCTACTCACATCCAGTCTCCTTCTATGCAACCCTCCCTTTAAGCTCATTCTTACTTCCTACCAATATTCCTCCCCCCCTCCCATCACGGTCTCTTCTGAATATATTGTATCCTGTATGCCCCACTTCACCATCAAGGATGCTGTCATCCATCCATGTTTCAACTGCCACCACAACATCAGCATCATAAAGTTCCACTATTGTCCAGAACTGAACCTGTTTATTCTTAATGCTCCTTGCATTAATTAATAGTACCCTTATCATTCCCTCCCTAACATGTGTACCTCCTCCCATGTTCCTTAAATCATGTTGACTGTTATTATTGTTGACGGGAGCATTTGTCCTACCCCCTATACTGGTAGAATGTCCTTCATCCCTTCTCCCTTCTTCCCTGACTCCAGGTCTAGGACCATTGTTAGTTCTAGGACCATTGTTAGATCTAGGACCATTGATGGATCTAGGACCATTGTTAGATCTATGACCATTGCTGAGGTCCTTAAGATTAGTCCTATTAGTCATCCCATTCCCCTTGTGGGTCCAATTACCTTCATACTCTCTCTTATCCCTTGAATCACATTCCCATTCCCCTTCACCTTTACCCTTTCCCCTTACCACCTCCCTTCACAAACACCACTCCCTCCTGCTTGCAACCCTCTGATCCTCAATTACCTGGTGTATTAAAACTCCCAGCTTATGCCCCCCTTCCCTTGAGAGGTGGAGCCCATCCTCCCCAAGGTCCCCCAATCCTAGCTTGTCTTCCGTGTCCACATAGTAGGCTCCCTCCATCCTGCACGCATGCTCTGTGCCCCCATTCATTTCCATTCATTTCTACGCCCTTTACAAAACTATTAGTGAATAAACAGCAACTAAAATAGCAAACGCGCTTGTATATCCATGACTGGCTATTCAGAGGTGTATGCTTAGACCTAGGCCTAGGGCTAGCCTCTTCGCTCGATCCTCCTGCTCGAGTGGATTCGTGCTGTAGGCCTAGCTAGCTCCTTAGCTTGTTATCCCTTCATAAATTTGAAAGCAAATTCTGGATCTGGAAATAAATCAGGCTAAAATAAGTAATTGTATCAAGTTTGGTGCTAGAAACTAGGCTAGGCCTACACGTAAAAGCTTTCAACCCAAAGGGGTAGACATAACCTAAAAACCGGATCACGGGCTAGCCTAGGCTCTTGACCCTAGGGCCTTGACCTGGGAGCAGGCTAGGCCTAGGTCTAATTTCTATTCAAACTTGTTGATGTATAATTGAGCGAGCGAAGCGAGCGTCTCCACTTGACTCTTATGGCTCGAATGTCTGTTTTTTTTTGTTTTTTTTTTCCTGTTACTGCTTCGATACAGGTCGCACCGTTTCTCTGATCGACCTGAAATTTTTCACACATGTACATACCACCTAGGCGGGTTGCTGTATAGTTTTGTTGGCAAATTGTTCAAAAAGTTAAAAAGTTACATTTAAAGTTAATCGAAAGTTTTTTTTTCAAACTAAACTGCGACAAAATCTGAGGTGGCCAAATCATTTAGAATGTCCGTCCGATCACGAATATGTTATTTTTATTTTGATCCGATAAGTAGTGTAGATGGGAATTACATTATAACAAAGTCCCGTTACCATGGCAACGGAAAGTCGCACAGCTTTTTTGGCTCATGATAGCGGTCAAACGGAGGCTCGGATCGAGTTGAAATTTTTGACCATCCGCAAGTTTCGTTCCCGATTGAATGCCATTAGTTTTGTGGCAAAATCGTTCAAAAAGTTATAAAGTTACATTAAAGTTAATCTAAAGTTTTTTTTAAAAACTAAACGGCGACAAAATCTGAGGTAGCCAAATCATTTAGAATGTCCGTCCGGTCACGAATATGTTAATTTTATTTTGATCCGATAAGTAGTGTAGATAGCAATTACATTTTAACAAAAGTAACGTTACCATGGCAACGAAAAGTCGCACAAGAATTCTGGTCACTATGTACTGCCACCTAGAAGAAATCAAGAGTAAAATAGTTTTCCCAAATAAATGATGTCAAGGTCCTCTAGATGGCGGTGGATTTTATCCATTCTCTCCTATTTTACAAATTTTCAGCTAAATCGGTCAAGACCTAAAAGACTTATTGGTATGTAACATTATGGGAATGTCGTACTCGGGTCGTGTTGCACGTACCGGTGCTCGCTCAACAACGCGTCCAACTGAGCGTTTTCCTAGCTAATTACTCAGCATTTTGCATTATTGTGGCCGTATCATGTGACACGGATAACGTGTAGGGCTAAGTGATGCCTTCAAATTTGAGCATAATAATATCCACTATATCACTCACTTCGATTTTCCCGCTAAAACAAGTAATCTAATCCCAGTCATCTCCTTGCGGGTCGGATGAGTCGGATGAGGGTTGGATTTGTTTTGGATTATTTCCGGGACACTTGGATTGCAATCTGAGATGAACTTAGGAACACTTGGCTGACTCGGATTAGTAATTAGATGAATTCTGGAACTCGGCTTATGTCTCATCGGAAACCAGCTGATAATTTTCGGACTTTAATTAATTAGTGAATCAATCATCATGTGTATTGTAATTTACAAGCAGCTAGCCTGCTTCATCAACCTAGGGTTGACTGTGTGCTGCATTCCACAGTGGAGCTACGCTCATGTTTTTAGTTTTGAGTGTACGTTGTGGCCTATCCGTGACGTCGCGCCAATGATAAAAGGTTCGTTTTTTTGTCCTGCACTGCCGTCGCTGGTGCAGGGTGTAGAACACCAACACGTTTTTCTGTCCCCGTGCAACTTACACTGCGGCGTTATTTTGTCCAGTGTAAACTTACACTTTACCGCGGTGTAACACCAGCTCCAGAGGTGAGTGTGCGGTGTAGTGCAGTGAAAAGATGGCGGCAACTTAAATTGAACTGTGTTTTAACGTAATGTCAACATTTCTTCTAGGCTTTATACCAGAAATAATATCGTTTTATATTACACATACATTACTTATTCCATACAAACGTAAATAGAAATCAAAATTGTACAGAATTATTTAACTGATCAAATGATGCTACACCAAAGTGTTTTTTTGTCTTGCTGTAGTGTTACTACACTATCGACGTTTACCGGTCTACACCCTACACCAGCACCACAGAAAAGTGCAGGACAAAAAAACGAACCTATTTTCTGTACCTAGCTGGAAAGTGTCTGAGGCTTCAAGATTTCACCCCGATCGGTGAGAATTTGGAAACCGGCGAGCTCGACTGAAACAAAGTTCAGGAATGTGAATTTTAGCAGAGGCTCTCGGGTTGGCGTAGTCCGCCATTGACAAGCCAGAAGGAGATCGCGCCGCAGCAACTTTTGAATATCTGACCAATGGGTGCACTGGCAAGAAATCACCCGTCTTCCGGCGTCCTTGCCTTTGCACGCCTGCTGAATCGACAGCACGGTCACTTCGAGGCAAACCAGTGACGAGGGTAGTTGCAATTGTTACGATCTCCAGGTTTGCCCGACCACCGAGGCGTCGCTCCGAGAGCCATAGCGATATCAAGAGCTCCGCGCTTAATGGGGAATGCCAGTTGGCGAGGGAGAGAAGTTCGATACTTTTAACCATTTAATTCAATAATTTTGAAACTACAACGGGGTGCGTTTTGGTGATCCATTAGCTTCATGGTGAGCCCGTAAATAAGCATCGTTCCGATGATGACCACAGCAACCACATGGTTAACACTTAACTTCTAAAGCTTCGGGGAGCATTGTCTCAAGTCAAGTAGCCTATATCCTTACGATATTCGGATCACTATTGCGGTGACGTAATTAGGGTGCACGTGCAATGTGCCGATAATAATCAAACCACATGGTATCACACATACCACCATGCAGGCGTGTAGCCGCAGCTCTCCCTCCTTCCAGAAATTCGAAGTCCATCTTTAACCGGCATCTGCCTTCGTGTGCCGTAGCGCCCGAAGAGAGTCGTCGAGACGCCAAGGTCTCCGTCCCCAACGGGACGCTCTCCCGACGCGCCTACGCATCACCCGGACCGTCGACCTGACGTCATCACCATCATCACCCCCTCCCCTTGCGTCAAGCAAGAAGACAAAGGAACAGGAATGAACGATGACGTGGAACAGTGTTAAGTAAACAGCAAATGCTGATTGGTTTTTATTATTACTATGTACCCATGTTCACTAGCATATAAGTAATTGGTATAGCTTGATTGGATCCAACGTTAACTTCACTAGTACTAATTTAAATTCATTGTGTAACTTAGAATCAACTTGTTTGCAATTATACATCCACTAAATTCAACCTTGATTTGCTTGAGACGGTGCATGCACAACCTTGCCTCCCTAATATTCATATATTTACTAGGAAGCTTCGCAAACGCTTTTTTTAGTCGCGTTGATGGATGAGCTTTTTGATTATAAAATGTTAATATTAATTTTAATTTAAATAATAAAAACATATTAACACGGCCCATACAAAGAAATCATTAGGTCTGTTGGATCTTTGATTGTTTGTAACAAGGCTGTGAGTGAGGTATAAAATCTCCTGTGAAGTTTTCATACAAGGCTGTGAGAAAGATCTAAAATCTATATTTTCGTGCTATTTGGGCGGATTCTGACCAAACGGGTGGGGCTACAACGTTCATATTTAACATGGACATTAAGGTAAGGGTGATGTATTGACTTTTGAAAGAAAAAGTTGAAAAAGTTAGCCAGAATCTATAGAAATAAAGGTTTTTATATTTAACACCTCAAAAAACTCAAATTAAAACCTTTATTTCTATAGATTCTGGCTAACTTTTTCAACTTTTTCTTTCAAAAGTCAATACATCACCCTTACCTTAATGTGCATGTGAAATATGAACGTTGTAGCCCCACCTGTTTGGTCAGAATCGGCCCAAATGTCACGAAAATATCGCACTCAAAATCGGAAAAAATCGTAAAAGTACGATATTCATGAGAAATATTTCTTCGATTGTACCCAAAAACGTAGTAAGTCTAAGTTCAGAGATTTCAAAGGTCCCCTCCAATTTTCATCCAGATCGCATATGCCGTTTGCCCGGTAGAGAGCGAACAAACAGACAGAAAACAAAACAAAACCAAACAAAAAAAACAAAAAAAAACATCCGAGCTAAATTTTTTGGGGGGTCGGTGAAATTGAAGTCTTTGCTTTGCTCATCCAATAAGCAGTAGACCATCGGTCTACTAGTAGGCGGTACTGAACCGCATAGCCTAGAGGTACGAGCGAACGTGACCACCCAGGGACCTGACGCTGTGGATCTCCGGCGGCGCGGCTCAACGCTAGCACACGCGGTAAGGCTGGTGGCCCACCCCCATTGGGTAGGACACCAGGCGGTGCTGAGTCTGTGTTTCCATTGTTGTTCCATGTGTACATGTTTTGCTAGGGCTGTTTCGTATAATAAGATTCTCGTGAACCAGCTAGTTGGAGGGCAACCCAGTAGTTTCGCTACTCGCCGACGTAAAGTAATTAGTAAATTAATTGCGGGTGTAGATCACCCTGGCGCAGGTCGGTTCTCCGGGCAAGGAGTAGCAAGGTGTCTTTACTTGGAAGTGAGCCACTCGCGAGCCAAGAGCTCACCTTTTGACGTGAAGTCACAAAGTAGTACCCAACGAGTAGGGCGTCCAGGCAGTAGCCACTTAGTGAGGTCACAGTTTATTGATGTTTCTACTGTTTTGATTGTTTCAATTTTATCAGTTCAATTAATTATATCACTTTTAAACTATTGTTAATGATGGTTTGGTTTTACGTGGAACTCGACGCGGCGTAGGGCCAGGCGATCTAGCAGCTCTTTCGAGGGCTGTATGCTCCCTGGCCATGTGGTGTGAAATGCCTTCGCTTGGCTAGCCTAGGCTACGCCCTACCCCCGACACGTTCTTATATTGTAGCTAGGAGATAATTAAATTTACCCCCATGTATATTTTATATTTTTAACTTTATGTATTCCAGACGAACAAACGCTGCAACAGTGGGCGGTCAAAGCATGGAAGGGGTAATGTCAACCCTGTTCGTTGCACGAATTGCGCTCGTTCTGTGCCCAAGGACAAGGCAATCAAGAAGTTTGTTAGGCCTATTCGTAATATAGTTGAAGCCGCAGCTGTCGGGGATATTACAGAAGCTAGCGTGTACACATGTAAGTTGAAGTAAAGTCTAATTTTAATTTGTTGGTTGGCCTAACTTAGTACTATGGATATTTGCACCCACTGAGGTGTGCCGAGGAGGTTTTTTGCTATTTTCACCCATGTTCTGCGCATGTGCTGGTGTGTCCAACATTAACTATTCTATTTGCACCGACGTGAAATGAATAATGAAGGGGAAGCGTTATCTGTACCGGTCGCGACGTACGCATACTTTTCACAGCTATTATTTAACGTTTTTAACGGAAAGGATTTTAGATGCGCTCTTATCGATTATATCCTAGAACTAGTGCGGCTTACTACAACTAGGCGGAAAGTTCGACTAACCTTTCGAAAGAACACAGAGAGCTTTGGAGAAAATAGCTTTCAAGCCCGCGCATGCGCAGAACATGGGTGAAAATAGCATAAAACCTCCTCGGCGCACCTCAGTGGGTGCAAATAGACACCCTGCTAACTTCTGACTTGTCATAGCCCTAGCTAGGCTAGGCCCTAGGCCTAGGCCCCTAGAGCTTGATTTACAATTGCTATTGTTTACAATTGTTCACGGGAACTTCGATCCAGTAATAATGTTATGAAATATTTAGACTGTCAATGACACTGTGCACAATAGAGCTTTCTTTAGAGCCCTACTTTCCTCCCAGTCTTGACTTCAAAATAAGCCTAACGTTCTCCATCTCATTATTGTTCCTGGAGTCTGGACCAATTGTTCATCGACCTTCAGGCCTATCAAATATAAATTCTTCTCCAGTGTTACATTGACTACGTATATCACAGAGCTTGGAATCGGTTCAGGCAAATCGATTCGGGCGGAATCGGTTTGAAGTTGTTGATATACCGTACCTGTCGGTTTTGGCCAAAAACACTTTCGTTCCAAACCACTTCGGAAAGTAATTTGGCAAACTCGAATCGATTGATATAGTACCTACATGTAAAACTGTTTCAAGGGAAATAACAATGCCATGACAACGCGATATGTCAATCTCAGAATTCAAATAGGCCTATTGACTTTTCGACTTCCGACCTGACTTCTGAAGTTAAAAACATACCCTTACACCACAGATAATAGAGTTATTATCTGTGCTTACACCATTATCACAGATAATAGAGTACTCTATTATCTGTGCCATTATCTATAGCCTACTTTTTTTAAGTTTTTATTTTTTCAACTGGACACAAATACAGCCATAGGCCATTTTACATTAAGTGCATTGTAAACATAATAACATTACTAACTAACTTTATACTAACTTTAAACTAAATATGATAACAGAGGAAATACAAATAGAAATACATGAATAATGAATGATACGTAATAATAAAAACAAAAAGAAAGAAAGAATAAAAAAATAAATAAAAAATTAAATTGAAAAATTAACTAAGCCTGGCTAATAAGGGTTTTTACGTTAGTTATGAACTCGCGGTGGTTCGCAAAAATGTCTCTATACATGGAAAACCCTAGAGGGTGGGTGTGGCAAGTGAATTGTAGGTGAAGGGTAGCCGGTAGAAGAGGGAGTGTTTGATGATTTCCAAGCGAGGAATAGGGGAGAACATGTAGGGAGAAAAAATTGATTAATGGAGGTCGAAGATTACCATTAACGATTTTATGAAAAAACTTCAAATCGGCCAGAGAACGACGACTGGTTAAGGAGCATAAATTGAGAGAAGACATAATTTCAGGTTTTGAAGTGTTCTGAAAGTTTGTAACTCGATGTTTAACAATTGAAAGAAAAAAAGACATAACACGATCCAACTTCTTTAGATTTGACACTGCAGACATAGCCCAAATTACAGAACCATATTCAACGACGGGTAGCACACATGCAGTGAAGTAGGTTTGGAGGGCCATGACGTCACGAATTTCGGTGAAACGGTACATCATTCCAAGAAGACGCATGGCCCTGGAGGTGACTGTATCAATATGATCTACGAACAGTAGTTTCCCATCCACAGTCACTCCCAGTCCCAGGTCACGCTGCTTCTCAACACGCTGAATTGCTTCACCACCCAATTGATAGCCATGGAGAAGAGGGACACGACGGAGAGTTATAGACAGTATTGAACATTTCCTGGGGTTCGGTTTCATTTCCCAGTCGGTGCACCAGCGGTAAAACAAGTCAAGTCCGCGTTGAAGCATGATTACATCACTTGCATCCCAAATGCGTTTCTTGAGTTTGCAATCGTCAGCATACAACAGGAAGTCGAAAATCCAGGAGTCAACGGAGTCTTGCTTATCATCCATGAAGAGTGTGAAGAGAAGGGGCCCAAGGACACTTCCTTGGGGGACCCCAGAGGTCACACTGACCCAACAGGATTCGACCCCTGAGATGGCGACGCGTTGAAGACGGTTTTTAAGGAAGCTGGCAATGACAGCAAGGAAATTACCGTGAATTCCGAAGCGATGTTCGATCTTGTGCAATAGATGCCTGTGACTCACCGAATCGAAAGCTTTCGCAACATCGAGTTGCTCTCCGGCTTCCACAGCAGACATTGCTTCTTGTTGTAACATTATTAAGTTGGTCTGACAGGAATTATCTGGTAGAAATCCTTGTTGAATTTGCGATAGGTGTGGTAGTGTAAAAGTTAGGAGTCGCTGGTGAATAATTCTCTCACAAATCGTGGACAGAATGGGAAGAAGTGAAATAGGTCTCTTGTTATTAACATGTTTTTTGTCACCTGATTTTAATATGGGGACCACGTTTGCCGTTTTCCAACAGTCCGGAAACACACCACATGAAATTTTTTTGTTGAATATGATGGACAATGGGAAAGCTAATTGAGGTGCAGTACGTTTGATAAAAATTGCACTAATGTTATCAGGGCCAGTAGCACGGTGCGGAGATAATTTGGTAATGAAATAGCGTATTTCTCTCGCATCGGTTGTAAGACAAGCGAGAGAGAAGGTACACTTCGTTTGTAGGGGAGATGTTATCGGATGGGTAGTAGGCGGGGAAAAATTGCTTGCAAAGTGGTCATTGAAAAGGGCGGGTCTGTGATGTTCGGTTGCAGTGTTATCGTCTGAGTACACTCAGAGGGGAATTCTTTCGGATTTCCTACGTGAATTTATTAGTGACCAGAACCTCTTCGAATTAGATGCAGTTTCACTAGTAATTTTGTCAGTGTAGTTTTTGTAGTCATTTCTAGACAACGTCTTCGCAAGTCTCCTAGCATTCTCATACGTGAGGCGTGTGTGCGGACTCAAGGAATCTTTCCAAAACTTCCAGGCTTGGTTTTTATTACACAACGCATTCTTAGTGAGGACAGTCATTCAAACAGGAAATTTGTTAGATTTGATTTTACGAGAGGGTACGAATTCGGCAATAATATTATGAATCCATTCATTGAATCTTTGAACTGCGCTGTTTTCATCGAGTTCTTCGAATTGTTGCCAAGGGAGGGTATTCAATGCATCTGAAATACCAGGCCAATTAGCCTTACGCCAACAGGGGGTCGGTCTCAAAGGAGTAGAGTGGTGGCGCCGATGGACAATGGCAGGTAGAGTGAGTGTCGTATCCAAAGACTCGTGGTCAGACTGAAAAATGTTGCGACTCGGCGTAACGGTGCAGGTGTCTGGCTCGAAGCTCGTCAACACAAGATCCAGTGTTGCCAGGTTTCTTGTGGGGTGGAGGCACAGTTGTTGAAGTCCAAGTCCGTTGATGAAGTTATCAATGAACCACCTGTCACTGACGTCACTCGCAGTGCCCGACTCAGAAGAAGTCCACTTAATTCCCAGGTTAAAGTCCCCAAAAAGTAATACGCGGCCGTGTGCAAGTGCTGCAAGAACCGAATCAAGACACGCTTCTAGAGACGCGATTGGGCTACGAGGGGGTCTGTAGTAACATCCAATTAGAAGTTTATTACCGGGAATGCACAGTTCCGACCATACTATCTCACAGTCACGATCAAGGTCAGGCCTAGCTCTACAAGGCCACTTCGAGTTAATGCCTATCAATACTCCACCTCCCCGAGAAGTTCTATCACGGCGGAAAATGTTGAAATCTGATGATATTGGAATTTCAGCATTGGTTACGTAGTCACACAGTTTAGTCTCCGTAAAGGCGATAACATCGTAGCACGTTTCATCATTCCAATCAGTAACGCAATCCGTAAATTTATTTTTAAGGCTGCAGACGTTTTGGTAGTAGGTGTTCAAAGTTGTTTGTGGACCAGGATTAAGTGAAACATCGCCCGACAGTAAAATTAGATATACGAGCAAGTGCGACAACACTGGAGAGCGTCCACGAGCAGCCCCGCGTTTGGGGGTAGCGAGCCCATGGGCAGGCAAGCCAGCGACAACACTCGCGGAAAAACTAAAACTGCGTTTAGAGCAGTGTTTCTCAACCTTTTGTTGCACACGGACCACCTTCACAATCGCATAAATCGGACGGACCACCACATTCAAAATTAGGCTTTATAGTTATTTTGGGGGGGGGGGGGGGGGGGGGGGAAGCTCATATAATGGAGCAAACAATAATTTTCTTGTTAAAGTAGTAGGGTAGGGCAATGAGAGACTATCATTAACTGTCGTGGTTATAAAACTCATTGTTTTTTTTAGCAGTTTTATCTCAAACTCTCTCGGATTACCCCTATTGAAAACAATTTTTTTGATATGCGTACCCTTACAAGAAAATGCGAAACTTTATCTGCAGCCTGACACAGTAGTAAGTAAGGTGAGAAATTAATTATTAATTATTATGAGCAGACAGGTGCGGGTTTGTTTTTTATTGAAACAATTTATTTTGTGCATATTTTATGCATCTTTTACAAACTAAATGCCCCATGATTTTTGCAGGTTTCGTAGTAAGAATCATTGCAAAAACGTTTGCACCTGCAAACATTATACTTTGAGGATTTGGTGCCTGTTGTTCCCACGGGAAATGAAAAGTAATTTGACATAATTATATTCAGGATTTGATTTTCTTTTAGCACTTTGTTAAGTTTTTCATCAGCAGATTATATAATTTCTTTATTACTGATTATATGGGCCCCCTCACCTCCCTTTAGTGACGATTCTGATCTCACAACACATAAAAATACAAACGCATTATTTTCTTTGTTGAAACTGTAATGAATTGATTATTGTTAATGTTTTCTTTATTTGAAACAAATTAATACTATTTAATAAATAAAACCACGATATAGTAAATACTGGTGCGAGGTCAACGTGGTGTGTTTGGCACAAGGAGGGTTTTCATTTTTCATCTGTGCCATACTATGTGTGTAACAAACCTATTACAAAGCAGAACTTATGAGTTATGCTAAGTTGACAATGTTCATTGTTACGTTCTGTTTGTAATTTGCTAGTAACGCGCAAAGAGAAAATGAAAATAACAGGATGTTAAAAATGTGTGAAATTAAAATATAAAAAAAAACATATATACTAATGTATAACATGCATAAAAATGTAATCTGTCCTCTACCACCGCGGACCACCTGTAAAAGCTCCACGGACCACTAGTGGTCCGCGGACCACCGGTTGAGAACCACTGGTTTAGAGAACAAACTAATTAGCACACCGTCACAAATCTCATCACTCGGACGCGAGATGACACCACAATTCATCTTGACGAGACACAAGAAAATAACATTGATTAGAACTACCGAAAAGAAGATAAACAACGGAGCGCGAGGCACGCGTGACTGACGGCCGGGCGCCATCTAGACTTTTTTTGTTTTGTACAGACAAAATCATTTTATCTATAGGCTACTAGCAACTACGTCACAAATCGAGGAAGGAGGAGTATTCTCCGCTTTGAGCCCAACTGATGGACAAGCAACCTTCGTTTCGCAAGTGGACGCCTGCTGAACGTTGCAAAACTTATCTCGCTCCAACTTTTACCACGTTCATTATTAGGAAAAAACTTAAGAGAAATAATATTTAGCAAATATATCATTCCTTCTAATAGCAATTATTTTGAATTTTTAGACAGACGTTAACGTGTTATATCGATGAACGTATTGAAATAACATAAAGACTTTTACTTTTTTTTAAATGAAATTAAATAAAAAAACTTCAATAGACAAAAACCTAGTGATCGGATTTTGACAAGACCCCTTTCAAAAAATTCATCGGACTGTTTAGACAAGAAATAAATAAACTTTCTAGATAAAAAGTACACAGAACGAAAATTTACAGCATAGATAGGGTAGGCCTAATATGCATGGTATGTGTTTTCATTTAAAAGACGCGCTTTTGACGTGCGGATGAGCCGTGAAAAACTGCACGCTATGCTGTAAACCAACAATTTCTACGTTTACAGTTGATGCTTTTGAAGATTCTACCAAGAAATAAGATGAGGCTAATTGTTGTAATTTGCATTTATAATGCGTTTCTAGTCGTTGATCCTTAAAAATTAGTTGCTAAAATTTCTCTGTTTGTCCAATATGTATAATTGAATGAGTTGAGAGAATTCTTTTGAATCCGATCAGTAGTTTTTTTGTCATTGAAGATGAGAGACTTAAAGTTTTGAAAATTGGCATTTTAATGCGTAAATGTTATACAAGCTAACGTTCTGTAAAAAATTCAAAAAATAACACCATTAGAAGAAAATATATGTTGCTAAATATTATTTCTCTTAAGTTTTGTCAAATAATGAATAGGATAAAAGTTAGAGCATGATCTTTGTTGAGCCGTTCACCAGGCGTCAACTTGCGAAATGAGGATGCTTGTCCATCAGTTCGATTCGCGGCCACTTGCCGGCGAGCTGTGACGTCACGTGAGGATTCCCTATAAGATAAACAAGAAAAAATCTCACTTTTAACCTGAAAATTGTTTTCCAAAATGGTTCCCGTGCTACAAAATCTCAAACTGTTTCGGTCGAATCAGTTCAAAATCTATTGATATAGGCCTACACTTCTAGTTGAAACCGTTTCATCCCGAATCGATTTGCCCGAACCGATTCCGAGCTCTGTGATGTACGTTGTACGTACTCATTCATAGGCCTACTATCCCAGTCAATTCTTCTCCTAGGGGATCCAATTTTTCAACTCAAGTTTTTCTCCATTAAAAACAACAAAAAAACCACTTGAAATGATATAGGGGCCTATATTTTATTATTAGAGATTTATATTATTAAAAATACACTTGCATGATTGTTTCATTTCATTCTGTTTTATTATTAATTGTAGGCTAAGCTATAAGTGGCAAGAAGTAACGCGGCCTAGGCCTGAATATAGAGCACTCCATCTCGCCATGTCCACTCTGGCGGCGAACGCTGGAAACGCGCGAAGGAGGATAGAATCTACACATGGTATCCTCGCGCGTAAGAAATTAACTAATTGAGATCAGTATTGTGATGCTCTATCGTGCACACAACAAGCAGCACCCAAATGGATTATAGCCTTCAATATCATATTTATCAGAAACATAATTCATTCCGTGAAAAAATGTATTTGAGCCACTGAAAACGTCATCAAACGCCGACTGAGTTAACCAATTACCTACCGTTACTTATTTATTTTACATATTTCCTACTCTGAATATTATCTGTCCGCAATCCACCTACCCAATTTCCATTAGTGTGTAGGGTATCTTTGCTGATGCCACTTGTTGGAAGATAAGTGACTCAACACATGCTAATTTTTTTAATCGTGAGAATTAAACCTGTTATAGGGTGCAATATGCCCCTCTTCAGGTGAACTAGGTATGTTGCGGATAAGACAATTGTGAAGGGATGTCCGAGGGCTGATTAAGAGGACTCAATCCCTTGCATTTGCATTAACGACAGAGGAAAACCTCGGAAACAATCTTCAGTCAGGATTGCCGGACTCGACGGGGTTTGAATTTGGGACCTCCCGATTCCGAGTCGCGCGCTTAGCGCCCGATCAACACTGTCTGTAACACATGTACTGTTTCGTTATTTTGTGTTAGGAATCCACAAGCAATTACGCAAACAAAACACCTTTTCTATCACTTAGGTAATTTTCTTTGAGATATTCTTCATATTAATATATCAAATTCATACCTAGTTATTAAGCGTAATTCATTTTGGTCTGAAACAATCGGTGCGCGGGCCTTTTATATCACAATAAAAGGGCTAAGTCCCGATTAACAAAACCCAACGTTGGCCAGGGATCGAACCCATGTCTCTCAAAAGACCACCGAGACCGCGGTAGTGTATTTGCTGCTGAGATATTGGTGCATTTTGATATTATTATGCTCATCAAATTCTTAAGATTTAATTATCACCACTCCCATTTATCTAGTCCGCGCCCGGCCAGTGGGTGACCTGGGTTCAATACTTGTTTTGTTTCTTTTATATCTTGATTTTCATAATAACCATTTTATTATAGGGCCTAATAAGTATCAAATCCCCTCAAGAGAAAATGCATAAGGATTTAATACTCAGGCTTCCATGATTCCGAGAAAATAAAGCACACGCCCATGTTGTCTTGGTACCCCAATGTTCTTTTTATATTGTTGTTTTGTCCCATATTGAATATTATTTTGCTTCCTAATAATTTAGAAACGCATAATGTTTACTGCTTTATTGTCTTCACAAAGCTTGAGTGGCTTTATTGTTGTTGCTTGATTTTAATAGAGTTGAGTTGAGTGTGTGAGTGTGCTCTACTCTATAGTGTTGAATCCAATTCCATATTTGGCCTATAATAGATTATAGAATATAAATAAATATTTTGATTTGATATTAACAAATTTAAGACATTATATTGATATAATTTATAAGTATCTTTAACAGTTGTACTCTGGTACGATACAACGGTCACAAACGGTTCATATAAATGTTTATATACGACGATACGTTCATCTGCGCCCCTCCCTATAGAATATATCCGTACGTATTTTAAATATAAATTCTTATAAATCTGTATTGCAAATACTAGATTTTGAATTCATTTTGAGCCACACGATACCCCTTCTTCACGACATATTTGTCCCCCAAAACCTTATTTATTTACACTGTGCTGGCTTAAAACATGTGTAGGATCATATGGGTGTTTACAAAGGTATCCTCCTTAGGCGGCCATGACGGTGCTACGCCCCCTCGACACTAGCGCATTCTCTAGGTGATTTGAGTCCTCAATAGGCCTACCGTGCTGAGATTTTGTAGGTCTACTCACTGCAAATAACCTTCGGCCTACAATAACATAATTTAAAAAATCCAAAATAGAACCATCACGTTTTTGGTGTTACAGAACAAAAAAAAACTTCAAACTCTTTTAACGTCGCTATTTTAATCGCAAGTCCTTTATATTTAAAATAGTGACGTTAAAAGTTTTGTAGGTGGAGAATTTTTGTGATAAAGGTTGGTAGGCCTACTAAGTGAAATGAACTAAGATCAACATGGAGGAAACAGACCAAGACAGTGAAATTTGCGAGTGTTTTGTGTTCAATCTGTGATCATTATTCTGTATAAAGCCTTTTTAGTATATTTTCAAATTGATTAAAGTGTTAATAATGAGTTATTCTTCATTTATTTATAATTTGAAGTTGTTTTTCATTAATTTTATTGAAGAAAAAAACAGTGTTGAAAAGTTGGACCACCCCTAGCCGAAAAAGTACCGCTCTTTGGGCTACAACTCCCTTGAAACCTATACCTACCTAGGCATATCAAATCTAAAAAGTTTGCCAATGGACGTGCCCTGATCTATTGGAACATCTACTGGATGTGTTTCGAGTTTGGGTAGCCTGCCCTAGGTAGGCCTATTCATTTAAAACTAACTGCAGCATTGTTTTGAGTCGGTAGACCTAATTGTTGGCCGCAACAGTGACTAAACAACATAATAATGCCATAAGAGGCTAAATCCCATTTTTCTTCTGCAGCCAATAGAATTTGCGGGTATCAAGTGCTCTGGGGGTGTGCAAATATTCTAAAATTAATACTTGAAATATTCACACAAAATGTGCTACTTTTTGTTTCCGATTTTAAATTTCCACAAACATTCCGTAACCAAATGCAGGAAACTACATTAACAATCTAGGCCTATATTTTGTAACGCACCTTATCATCAGCTCTGCAACGTCTTCTTTAATGCTTCACAGTGGTACTGGTATCAACTTTGACAATCAATAGGATTTATCACTAGGAAACGCTCAGTTGGACGCGTTGATAAGCAAGCACGTGCTATAGCTAGACCCACATTGCACATTTTTTTAAATTTTAAAATTTGCAACGTTCGCTGTCCACAGGGCCATGTTTCCAATATTATTTATTATTGCCAAGGTATTTGGGTAAACCCGTGTATAAATCTTTACTTTGTGGATAAAATCCACCGCCATCTAGAGGACCTTGACTCCTTGGGAAAACTATTTAAACTCTTTGGTGACAAATAATACACTGCTTCTTCGAAAGTATTTTGATTACTTCTAGGTGGCAGTGCATTAGAAACTTCGCGCGTCTTTTCGTTGCCATGGCAACGTTACTTTTGTTATAATGTAATTTCCATTTACACTACTTATCGGATCAAAATAAAATTAACATATTCGTGACCGGACGGACATTCTAAATGATTTGGCCACCTCAGATTTTGTCGCCGTTTAGTTTGAAAAAAAACTTTCGATTAACTTTAATGTAACTTTTTAACTTTTTGAACGATTTTGCCACAAAACTAATGGCATTCAATCCAGATCGAAGCTTGCGGATGGTCAAAATTTCAAATCGATCCGAGCCTCCAATCGACCGCTATCATGAGCCAAAAAAGCTGCGCGACTTTCCGTTGCCATGGTAACCATACTTTGTTATAATGTAATTTCTATATACACTACTTATCAGATCAAAATAAAACTAACATTTTCGTGACCGGACGGACATTCTAAATGATTTGGCCATCTCAGATTTTGTCGCCGTTTAGTTTGAAAAAAAAACTTTCGATTAACTTTAATGTAACTTTTTAACTTTTTTGACGATTTTGCTACAAAACTAATGGCATTCAATCGAGAACGAAGCTTGCGGATGGTCAAAATTTCAACTCGATCCGAGCCTCCGTTCGAACGTTATGGCAAGACATACAAACAAAAAAAAACAGTGACTATTTTTTCCGGCAGAGTCAAATGGAAACGCTCGCTAAATTATTATTTACACAATTCAGAAATTAAAAAAAGTCCGCCCCAACCGGGATTCGAACCACGCGTCTCCCGCATTCCAGGCAGGCGTCTTAACACAACCTTCTCGTGGTTTGGCCTGTGACTAGGGGAGTTTTACTTCCTGAAACTAATGGCGAGCTCTGGGTCGTCGTCGGGGAACTTTCCCCTTCCCTTTGACTACCTCCCCGACGGCGACGACAATGACAACACGGACGGATGATGACACAGACGGAGACGACCACGATGTGGGGGAACCCCTGCCCTCCCCATACGCTTGTGGCTAGTTCTGACCAGCACAGGCCTGTCTACCCCTTGTCCCCCCGCGTCATCCCTTACGTCCCTCCCTTCGTCTCGATTAGCCAGGTTGCATAAATATGAGACGTTAAGCAATATCCAATCAATCAATCAATCAATTAACCACTAGACCATCAGGACAGGTACATTTTCATCTCTGAACTGTGGTTGCATAGGTTGGAGCGGACTTTTTTAATTTCTGAATTGTAGTAAATAATAACAATTACACCTACGGGAGTGTTTCCCGACTAAACAATCGAGAAATACTTTATCATGTTGCGTCATTATGGTTGTAGGCCTACTGAAAACGACGCAATGTAGGGCCTACTAGGCCTATTTTCAATTTTGTGCAATTTTTGGCTTTTCTTGCGGGAAAAAGTTTTAAATGTGGATAACTGGATTAGGGTATATGGGGCCTACTACCAAAAATAAAATTTAGGAAAACTACTTAATATTTATTTTTATGTGTACAACTCGTTAATCTGCACTGTTTTGTCAATTAATGGATATTCAAACTGAAAAATGGCTATTCACACACCCCTAGTTGGCTCCCCACAAAATACGTTACAAATTTGGTGTTTTGCTTTTCAGCTTATCAGCTCCCAAAGCTGTACACTAAGTTGCATTACTGCGTGTCATGCGCCATCCATTCCAAGGGGTGCGCAACAGGTCCAAGGCTGACGGGCGTATCCGTACCCCACCCCAGCGGAACTTCCCCAGGGTAAGTGTACGGAAGACGGTTGTGTTGGTATCCTAGCTAGAAGCAAGTGTAAGGAAGACAGTTGTGTTGGTAGTCTAGCTAGAAGCAAGTTGTAAAATATTCATTTGGTTCCAGCTTAGGGCCTATAGTTTATAAAATGTTAAAATGGCACATCATATTGGCTATTAGTTCCACTTCTCAGGTTTGGTCCCCATCCCAATAAAACCCACAAATATTCTCTATGTGAACTTAGTATTTTATTTAGTAGGTATATTTCCTTTCACATGATAGCCTACTATACATTATTTTTGTACGGATATCGTCTCGAAGGTAGACGTTAAAATTAAGTATGTGAAACATTACAACTTAGTTTAGTAGGCCTATGTCAACAGAGATGCAAAAGGTGAACTATGTAATTGATAAAATATACAGACTCATTTGGTATAAAACAATATTAATATGATTTTAATCTCCTGATAAATTAGAATATGACTGGCAAGTATGTTACAATTCCTGCACTTCTGCTGTTCAATATGAATTTGAATACTATTGATAATCGTGCGTGTTCAATTGATTATCGATATTTTTTATGTCGTGTGATAATCGGATCAAAATTAGGCCTATAATTTCTCGTATACGAGGCGAAACGCTGGCCTTTTCAGAGTGCATCCTTTTGTTCTGTCTTCGTATTCCCAGCCGCCCAAAATATAATTTTTCCACACTAGCGATATCTTTGCCCAGCGCGACTGGGCACTCGCTCCCCCCTTCCTCCTAAGCTTGGTAGGTCACGTAAACAGACACTACACTCGTCTTTGTGTCCCTAGGGGGAACTGGCCCAGATTGGGATAATTTTAATGATTCAACTTTTTCTTTTAGAAAAAGTGTTGTTTATTGTAAGCATCATGTCACGTGTTGTTAAAGGTGAATATTGTTCTTGTGTTGTGTCTTATGTTTACATGTTTGTTATGTGGCAGAATTATAAATGCTTTGTTTTATTATATCCTATGCTACTGTAAGTATTCTGGTTGTAAAACTATTTTAGGATAAATCTCTATCTTCTTCTGTCCTGCCACCACCACTCCTCTTCCACCACATACCAGTCTCCTCCAAATCTCTTCTCACACTATTCTGCCATTGTTGTCGTGGTCTGCCCCTTGGTCTCCTACCTGAAATTTCCAATTCCATCATCCTTCTCAGCAATCTCGCTCTTTCCATCCTTTTGACATGTCCATGTCAGGACCACTTTAATCTTCTCTCTTCAATTCGCTCCATTAAATTCCTCGCACCTACTTGATTTTGGCTACTCATTCTGTCTTCGGTCCCATCTGGTCTTACCTACTACAATACTTCTCAAAATCTTCATATCTACAGCTTGGTTGAAGTTAAGTTAAATTTCCTCTTTTGTTGTGATGTGTGGAAGTGTTGTCTATTTGTTTGCAAGTTTGCGGCAACACACCCACGCCATGCAAGTTATCAAGTCGTTGTTTCTCAAACTTTACGTACCCGCGCATAGTGATGTGAAATTACCGTTAATTTATAATTTGGTTAATTACCGATGGTCGCAAACAAAGTCTTATCAACGAAGGTCTAGCGGAAGCGGAACGGCACTCACTGTGAGGATGTCTGTCTTGTCGTCTGTTCGATTCCATATGGCCGAATGGTCAAACACATTGAGCCAAAATTTAAACAGACATCCGTAACCAGTTAACTGAGAACTGCTGGTAAAATAAGCAAAATCCGTTGCGATTTAAACCTACAAGAAATAATAAATAAAAAATAGGTAGGAAATGTGTAGGATTTATTTTAACAGCAATGCTTTTCTTGCTTCTTGCAATCTTGCACTTTCAAGGTTACTCAAAATTCCACTCGGAGAAACCTTGCAATCGCTATGTTTTCCATGGTTTATATTTTTCAAAACACATTCTTTAATTTTCCAGAAATAATAAGATAATCAATAACAAAAAAGTATCCTGACCATTGTTCGAACCGGGTTCCCCCTCCTCCCTTCTATTCATACTTCATCCTCGTCTCGAACAGACTTAGTGCATTAATATGAGACGTTAATCAATACAAATCAATCAATAATTAAACTGTATAAATATATGGATAAATGTGTGCAGTGCTCGAAATTAGGAATTCAAGACAGCAGCCGGGGCTGCTGTCTTAGTTTTTGGCAGCCCTGTTAAGAATTGAGTTGCCCAATTTTGTTATTACTATTTACGTTTAACCGCTATATAACACCACATTGCACAAACAACACGCATTTCGCGGATCACACGTAAATCTTACTAAGGCAACCGCCGACAATAAACTGCCAAGTTCTGACAGCTCCTAGACATGTCAATAAACCACGCACCCCTACTGTAGCCACTACAGCACTTGCTAATGACTCGAGCATGGCAGCCCCGCGCGACCGAGCCTAGGCTACTGGCCACTCAAAAAATTCGTCTTCAAATGCCCCACATGCACTCTCATGAGATGAGATAACTTATATTTATTAATTTGTAAATATATATTGACATTATGACAACAGTTGTGAGATTAATGCCTATTTACGTAATTTCCGATTTTAGGAAAATCAACCTTTTATTGTTTTTTGTAGCCTATGTGATATTCCAGGCAGCCCAACGGGCTGTTGTTTCCTACTTAAATATGCCAATTTCTAGTTGGTCATTGTTCGTTCGTCGATGGTGTCGGCGCCAATGGTTGGCTTAGTCTTAAATTATTTGTCCCCCACTACAAATCTGGGGCCCAAGTTTTGAAAAATGCGTTTGCAGTCACCTCTGAAAACGAGTGACTTGGAGGGTCACGTGACTACCAAAACGTACGTTTTGAACCAAATGCTAGTTTTGAATTCATAACGCATGTTTCGAAACGTACGTTGCCACCCACACTCACAGCCGAAAAGCTCGTGGTTTGATGAAAAGTGATATATGTCATCGCCCCTATGATTCACTTACGAATCTTTTAGTTATTTCAGGAGTATGCTTTCATTATAGATGGCCGTGACTTTGATTTATTATTTGTCATTCGTTAGTTCACAATGTTTATGTTGAACCGTTATCTTTGTACCGGTATATCATGTATTACCTATTTTTTAAATTACGCTTACAATGTATCATTATACACTCGAGAATCGACATTCTACACTAATGACAGCCATCGTAATCGTAGGCAATGTTTTTCACTATGGTTCTTATTTTTAGCGCTAGGCGTAATAAATACGCAATTCTGATTGGTTGGGGGATGTTTTACATTCACAAAGCTTTGACTCTTTCGGAACAATCGCAACGATGACTAACAGCAACACCCATCTATCCCACAACGTACGTTTTGATTTCAAAACTAGCAATTTACTCAAGTCACCGAAATGAGGTGGGATAGGAATTTCGTTTTGACGGTGGCTTGTGGCTGCAAACGCATTTTTCATAACTTGGGTCCCTGTATGTGACTGAATGGGTAGATTCTAAATACGAATTTATGTATTTATTTTTATTTTTTGATTGATTGGATATTGCTTTACATTTAGGAAAGTACACGCATTTGCCCATCCCTACCAATCGTTGAATACCACCGCTACGATCAATAAAAAATGGCATCGACGGGTAGCGAGACAGTTAAAAGTTTGTCCAGAGACAATTCAAAGTTGCCTCCTTTGTAATATTGTAGTGTTACCGTTTAGTTGCTCAGACGGCCAGCAAAACCTAATATTGGTTGCCCGTAATTGCATTACAAGAATACAAGTTACCCCGGGCATGGAAATCTTCAAACCCTACATTTAGTTCAGTACAGACGGTAATAGCTATGTTACTAAAGCGCCTGTCAGACGATTGAGAAAATCGCGCGAGCCAACTCTCTGGGAGTAGGCCTACACTTGTTTACATGGAACTCACCGCCTCCCCGTCAGACGGTGAGCCATCTCGCGCTCGCTACGAAAAATGTCCAGCTTGTTCAACTTCCTAGCAAGTCGAGGTAGCGAGAGCCAATCAGAACCCACTACCATAACACGTGACCAGTGAACACCAATAGGTGGCGTTGTTGTTACCTTCATTGACTGTCGTGTGACAAGGATGGTAATAAACTCGCGCGATTTTCTCAATCGTGTGACAGCCGCTTAATGTCTCAACAGGGGCAACCAGTTGGATGTGTAACGAGTCTAAATGCCTTGTAGGCCTACTTCAATCCTTCTTCTTTCTTACAAAATTAGCAACCAGGTACCTAGCCTACATTTCCAAAACCGCCCAATATGAAGCACAACTTGTATTTTGCGAGTCCTAAAAACATCATGAACAATAACAATACAACGCCTGTTGTTTTTTTTGTAAATCAATCCAGAAATTGCCAAATCCATCTCAGCGGGGGCTCGTCCTAACACAATTATAACGCGTTGGTGGTGATATGAACTGCTTTCCGCGAGTATTTGCACAATCATGCCCAATGTAAATACTACAGGCCTAGGCCTGCTTGAGGATGCAGACAATTTGCCTAAAGTTTAGATTTGTTGATACATAATGATAGGCTGGCTTTGAAAGGAAAGTGATTGTTTAATTGTGAAATACATCTGGGATACAAAGGGTGTTTTCCTTATTTAGTACATTATATTTCTTGTTACCCGGCTGAGATAGATTTTTTATTTATAGATTGATTTACATAAAACAATTACACCTATGGGAGTGTTTCCCGATCAATGAAATTCAGAAATAAACCCTCGCTAGGTAATAACATTCAGTGGTGGTCCCCATGTGAAAAAATGTGAAAAATTTGACACCTGTGAAAAAAGTGCCACTTTTTGCTATTTGTGTGGGAAAATGTGAACCTTGTAACGGGAAACAGGTATGGTGAGGGAAACTATTTAGGTGACAAGTATAACAATTCGGTTATTTACACTATTTACATTTATTACGACACAGTTATCACATTATCTCGACAATCACCTAAAACTACCGGGTACTCTATACTCTGCACTCTATACTCTACTGTGATTGTGAATGAACTATGTACTCGGTACACCTCACCTAGCATCTTTAACCCGACTTTCTCAAGAACGCGACAACTTCTCTCCGAACTAAACCTATCCGTCTTAATTCTAAATGACTAGAGATCCCCACTCACGGAAGGTCCGGCTTTATATAAGCAGTAGCTCCACCTAAATCCGCACGCCCCGTGAGTGTGTCATGTCATCCCTTACCGTTGCAATTATGCAACTAAACATGATTCTATAATATCAATATATTCATTATTATACCAATCATTACAACCTCAACCAGTAAAAATGTAAGGAGTTGGTAAATGGTAATGCAATATTAGCTTTCTTTTAATAGTTTTTTTTAAAGATAAGATGTCGCCTAAAATCGCGTTTTAGGCCACCAAATGTAACACAGCCCCAAAAAAACTCTGCCTTTCGTGGATTTGCCTCCAGCAGCTGGGGCTTTGCCCCAGAGCCCAGTTTGTCCGCGCCACCTCATTGCGAGTGGATATTACGCTTTGCGAGCGTGCTGCTCGCGGATTTGTTGAATAACTTCATTTTCCGGACGTGAAGAAATATGAAATTTCACAAATGGCTGGGACCACCCCTGAACATTGTAAATCGTGTTTAGATGGTCAGTTCAAAGACAGCAGAATTGTTACAGTACTGTTCCAATCTAGGTATTCAGATCTACAATGCACCAACAATCCAGATGTTAATAAGTTAACCATCTCGGTAGCTTAGGGATAAAACACTCGACCGGCAATCGGGGTTCGATACCCCGCCGAGATGGATTTTGTAGTTTCTTGATTGATTTACATAAAATCAATTGCACCTGCAGGAGTGTTTCCCAATCAATGAAATTGAGATTAAACCTGTTGTTTCTTTTGTTGCAGGATATGATGTGCCAAGGAGGACAACAAGTCAGGAAGTGATCTATGTAAACCATGCTTTACTCTGAATAAAAAAACATAAATTCACTTGTGCTGTGTATTTTATTAAGTTTTAACATCTCATCATCCATTGTTATACCACACATACCTAGTAATTGATAAATACATCTTTGTTAGTTTTTATACATGGTTATCCACAGTAAAATGTTATTAATCATGTTACCGGTAGATAATTGTAAGTTTTAACATTTAAAAAATAATCGAAAGTGAGATAATCAATCGGAATCGCTGCCGTCTGGAGGGGCTACTGCTGAGCTGTCCATTGCTTTTTTCATGGTTTTCTCAAACATTTTCTTTGCGTCACAGAAGCCTTGTTTGGTTTTGCCAAATGAATTTGGTCCTGCCGATGTTGGTGTTTCCCTGCACAAAACATGACACTCGTTTAAATTTTCTACTTTCATCAGAATATAGGGTGTCTGTCGACTTCTTTTCGGCTGGCCAATTAGGAAATGGGAATATAAGAGAAAACTAATTTTGCCCTTCATTGTCATGATTGGTGGTGATGGCACATTGAAATGGGGGTCCGGGGGCTTTTTATTGATTAGGTTCATTTGATTTAGAGATTTCCAAGATAAGATTTGAGAACTATAAATGATTTACCTGGCTTTTCAGGTGACCTGGAATATTATTAGTGCTGTCCAAATAACCAATTTATATCTTAACTGACAGCAGTTATATGCAACAATACTCTTCTCCGGTTCATAACCGTAGAACTATGCTTCATTACTTCGCTATAATTTTTTTTTTAAATCAACAGTCCAAGGCATGCAAAGCACTACAGACAAACGTGCATTATTGTCAGGTCCGAACTGCAATCGTTTGGATTTCATTGTCAAATTATTTTAATAACTTTGGAGCTTTTCAGTGATAACGATCAAGGTATTTGATATGCCGTCAATATCTCACAATAATTGCAGTTTTCCCATTATTAAATTAAATGGTAGTGTATGTTGTATTTATCACGATTTCATAATGATTTGAAATACTTCCGTTGTGGTCTGTAGTGCTGTACCTGCAAATATGTGACTATACTTGCTCCAACGAAAGAATGCAGATGCTTGGTAGTGGTGGGGGTAGAATGAATGTGTGGTAAAAGGAATGTCGCCTTTGTGTATGAAAGAGAAATATCTTTTACCAACGCAAGCAAAAATTATCTGTGCAAGATCCACGCTGAGCTAGCGTGAATAGAGTTGACAAAGTTGTTATGTTGGGAAAACAATTACGAGCCACCTGCATTCTTTCATTGGGACCACTATACCGTACTTGGAAATAATGTTTTAAAACAATATCAATAAATTTGATGATACACAACTAATAACATGTAACTGAAGGTAAATTGTCGTAAAAAAAGTTCCTCAACTGAGGATCGGACGCAGAATCTCCAACTAACTGTTATCAGGGCCGGGGGACAATCCTTTACTTCACTGCCATATTGTTATTGTTGAAATGTGTTATAAAGATTCAAAATAAGGTTCTGGGTCATTTCCTCAGTGGTAAGATTTTTAAGAAAATTGCTTTTGAGTGTTAGCGTTACGGCAGGCTGCCTGCCTGCAGTCTCAATTCTATACATGGCACAGTCTGCTATTCGATTTTATATATTATATATTATTTTATTAATATGGATTCAAGTATTATCACTTCTTGTCTTAGGAATTATTAAACGTTGACTTTAGAGCCGTCCTAGCAAAGAGGCACTTAATAAATTCAAAGTTGTTCTGAATTGGCCTTGTTGATTCTGGCGTTGATCCGCGGGTGTTCACACTGTCCATACCACTGATTGCCTATTGGCTATTGCTCACTCGTCGATTGCGTCGGGGCCTACAGGGTTGGCTTGGTCGCTTTGGTTTAGAGTGAACAGAGAATGAACTTGGCCCGGAGGCGCATGCACGTAATGGCGCGGGCCACGGTGGTCTAGTCTTGGTAGATCTATACCCGGGTCATAAAAAAGTTGGGTTTTGTCGTCCCTACTTGTAGGCTTACGATTTCTAGTCCGCATACTAGTTATTGGATGAGCAAAGCGAAGACTTCAATTTCATTGACCCCCAAAAATTTAGCTCCAATGTTTTTTTGTTTTTTTTGTATTTTTGTCTGTTAGCTAACTACCAGGCAAACGGCATATCTGATCTTGATGAAAATTGGAGGGGACCTTCGAAATCTCTGAACTTAGAGGTGTATTGTTTTTGGGTACAATCGAAGAAATATTTCTCATGAATATTGTACTTTTACGATTTTAAGTGCAATATTTTCGTGAGATTTAGGCCGATTCTGACCAAGGGTGGGGCTACAACGTTCATATTTCACATGGACATTAAGGTTATGGTGCTGTAGTACCTTTTGAAAGAAAAAGTTGAAAAAGTTATCCATAATCCATAGAAATAAAGGTTTTAATATGAGTTTTTTGAAATGTATAACAATAATTAACAAGTAACTATAGAAACTTGACAACAATCGCCTACAATGCGTTTATAAACCAATCTTCGGGCTTACACAGATATTTGACATTCTAATTACCCTAGCAATTAGTACTTTATAAAAATCATTCTAATTTAACAAAAATGATTTTGCAATGGAACTTGAGAAGTAAAGAGATCCCACGCATACTAAAATTTTTTTAAAAAAATTTTTAAAAAAAAGCTCATCCATCAACGTGATGGGACTTTAGCGTTTTCTTAGTTCAAAGAAAAGGCACTGCTTTTATTTAAGTAAGCTGCAAGGATGTGGAAGGATAACTTGCCTGCCTGTGCAATCACTACAATGAGAACACAGTGATTTTCCAGGAACTGTACTTATTTTCATAAGTTCCTTTTATATAACTTTACTGTAGGCCTACAAATTTAAGGGATGAAACTGAAAGAGCAAAATCATAGTTTACCTACAAGATGAAGGGATTTTAAAATACTCAGTTTCCTGGAAATCTAAAACTTGCCTCTATTGTTCTATTTAATTCTTGTCAACCCCCCATCCCCATTCCTACACTCAGTGGTCAACCCCCATCCCCCGTGGGTTTCTCACCATCATTAGTCTTGCCAGCTAAACTTCATTCTTTTCAATACAATCATCCTTGAGTTTTGAATGATCTTTAGGTTTGTTGTGTCGTGTCGATGATGATGCACTGCTCCACGTTTCGCAACCAACATGGGTGATGAACACGACACAACGAAACTACCCAAAGATCATTCAAAATTGATTGACGTCGTGAAAGCCTACAAACATCCATATATTAGGGATGGGACGTTTAAACATTTAGTGGACGGTTAGAAGTTCTATTAAATTCGCAAAACTTTTTTTAATGTTTTTTTGTTATCACTTTTGGAGCCTACACAAACACGGGCTAACAAATTAGGCTAATCATTTTCTAAAAGTGCTTCATTTTGGTGGAGGTACCGGGTCCCAGGCTGTATTAAAACATCTTTTCTGTTACACATGGTGGAAGTGCCGGGTCATTAAATGCGAGAGTGAGAATAAAACCATTAACCTTTTCAATGCTGGGTTTTGAACGGAGCACCCAACACCCCAGTGCTGGGTTATTTTGAGCAAAAAGTCAATTTCTCTCACTTGTATTTGATAGTAATATTTAACTTATCAAAATGTTTAATCATCCTTGAAATAAAGTAAATTTCATCACACTATACACCTTGTTTAGATTGTCTTGCTTTTATACTGTCAAGACTATTATTTACATGTGACAATTGCCCTAGGCCTAGCAATGGCCTACGTAAGTGTGAGCTGGTTTTCGTCAACTAGGCCTACTGACAACGTCCTCTACTTCTCTATTATTTCAAACTTTACCTACTTCAAAGTCTATGATTGCTAACCAAGTCGGAATAGTGATCATAAACCTCCTAATTACAACCTATTTTGCCTGAAAACTGTGTTCTTTCATCATCCTAACCTTTTCCAGACGCCATTATTATCTTCACTTGTTGTTTTTGCCAATTTTTACTACTGAAATAACTGACAGAGCCATCTGTGGTCAAACTACCAAACTAGAAGATGGTTAAACAGCTTGCACATAGAGTGCAGCACAGTTTAAAAATCGACTTTTTACAATCGATTATATCTATCAGCAGCAACAAGCGCGCGCGTTTCGAAACTACCCCAGATCGAGTATACTCGACGGCCGCACTGGGGAAACAAGATGGCGGCATCAAGTATACTCGAAGGCCGCACAGAAAAGGTTAATTATTCGTCAACTGGTCATAAGTACAAAATTAGGTACTATTTTTGTTGTAAAACCTTGGTCGCCGCCTACCTAATTAAAACGTTTAAAGTTAAAACGCGATTATTTCAAGGGGTTAAATGTTTAGGAAATTAAATGCTTTTTCCCATCCCTACCATATGTATATTTTATTCCTCCAAATCTCAACCATATTTTATGCATTCTTTGCAAATAGTACTTGGTTTTAAGTAGAAATTTGTATACTAATCAATTAATCATTGACCCTCTCGAGAAGATATAAAGAAAAAATGGTTATTGAAAAAAGGAACTTAGGAACACCCAAGTTGAGTTCCTTTTATTTTAGAGGAACTTGGAACTGGAAAGAGTTCCTTTTTCTTATGAGGAACTGGAACTGGGTCCATTTTTAAAGGAACTTACCCAACACTGAATAAGAATACATATTACATAAAGCAGAACTAGGTAAGTACCTAATAATAGCCTACATCATCATCATTATCCATCGCCGTTTCCTACTTCTGGCAGCTTGGGTTTTGCAACCAAATTCTTCCACTTCTTTCTATCCTCCCACAATCGAGTCTGCTACATCCTACCAGCTCCTCCTCCTATTATGCAGGTCTCTTGCTATGGCCCCCTTCCATCTTTTCCTTGGTCTCCCCCTTCTTCTTCCTCCTTCAATCCTTTTCTCATACATTCTCCTGGGCATCCTCTCTTCCGTCATTCGTTTCATATGCCCAAACCATCTCAGCCGTGTCCTTCCCATCCTGTCACCTAACTTTTCTACCCCAAGCATCTCTCTGATGTTCCTATTTCTAATTCTATCTCTTCTTGTCTTGCCTTGCCTACTGTGCTCCTCAGGAATCTCGTCTCCGCCGCCTGTATTTGGCTTTCTTCTCTATCACCCATAGTCCAGGTTTCTGCCGCATATGTGAGGATCGGTATGAAGTAGGTCTTGTATAGGCTAGTGTCATCTTGCACTGTATGGGTATTTCCCTATCCCACACCAGGCCTTTTACACACTGAGAAGTTACTGGCCTTTTGTATTCTGTTGGTAATTTCCTTTTTCATCTTCCCGCTTGCCATTATTTCACTTCCTAGGTACCTATCTAAAAGTAAAACTCTCCACCACTTCCAGGGTTTCTTCTCCAATCTTGATCTCTGCATGATAGTTCCTTACGTCTCCTTCTCCTGGCATAGTAAAAACCTTGGTCTTGCTCATTACATAGCCAATACAATAGTCTACATAATAATCATAATTTGGGATTTAGCAGAAAATCAAAACATTCCAAAATATTGACATAGGCCTACATCAAATACTATACTTGCCTCCCAATATTTCGCATCCTCATACGAGCTTCAGGGGGCATTTCCTCGGGTTCGTCATCATCATCGTTGAATGCAGCAGCTACTGCTAGCGACGGCACTTTAACAGCCCCGACCGGTTGTGCAAGTTTCTGTAATAGAGAAAGTTTGAATTTTTGCATCTAGCCTACAGCTGATCTTAAGACCGGGCCAAAATGGACATATTCAAGTCAGCATGAATGCAGTAGGTGGGAGTGTACCGCTAGTGTTCGGTAGAGAAATCTGGGGGGGGGGGGCAAGGTCATATTGATCCCTGGCTGTAATCTTTGATTGAGCAGGTGTGAACAGCTACTGACACAAGCTTAAAAGCCAATACGTCACCTGTATCTATGGAACACAAGTTAGCCTTTACGTAGGCCTACAGATAACAAACTTGGACCACAAGTGCATGCATGTAATGGTGTGGGCAACAGTGGTGTTAGGAGGGCCTACCCTACCTATTTTGTTCATAGCATGCATAACACAAAGCAATAAGAATTCAGTGGAAGCCCTTGCAGTAACATGGATCACGTAGGCTATAAGCACGCACCTTCAATACGCATTGAATGAAGGAGCTTTTGTTCCAACTTTTAACTAACCGGTTGCAGGCTCTGATAAGTGATAATATCCCCTAGCACACGTCAAATTTCTTTTCAAGCATTTCGGAAGCGACCTTGGAGGATGCCAATCCACCTCGACTTTTGTGATGCGTGCACATACACGGCACGGCCTAAGTTAGGTTACAGTTTTTAACAATGGCTTCTAGTCATGATCTTCAATTTATTTTTTAATCCCTTTAGATCCTTTGATTGAACCATCCATTTTATTTGACAGATTATTCCATTTAACCATTGTTATGGCTAGGGCTATATGAACAAGTACTTCCCCACATCAGTCCTCCAGTTTTCCCTTTCCAATTTCCATTCATAGTTTGCTTCTCTCGTGTAACTATTCAGTTCCCCCCCCCCCCCATCATTCATGATTCCTGATTAGGCCTACTCTAAAAATTTTACCCAATCCATCATTTTTTTCTCCTGGCCTCCAGATTTTCCCATCCCAAGTCCTTGATCATTCCCGATACACTCACGTCTGTTCTTACTAGGACCTGAAGCATCATTCACAACTAGTTCTAAGGCGTAAGTCGTAAGAATTGCTAGGCGTTTACAACAACCATGCTATTTTTCATTGCTCCTGCATATTGCTCATGCGCGTATAACCAGCTGTGGAATGAACTAAGCAGGAGTGGGGAGTTTTCTTGTTCGTGATTGGCTCGTCATAAGAAACCTGTCGTAAGAATTGGAGCTGACGCCTTGCGACTTAAGACGTGTTATTATGCGTTAACGTTTCTCGAGAAAAAAGATGAAATAAATTTGCTTACATATTCCAGTGTAGTTATTAATGTCTTAAATGTTCCTTAATTCATTTCAGTACCAGCATTATGGTTTTTAATTGAAACAATGTTTTCATTTTTCACTACCCGTAGTGGAAATTGAGCCGTTCATTTGTGCGTCACATACTACATCGCCATGTTGATTTGGAAAGCGTGATTCATCCTCGACACTCTCTACGCTGCGTACGCAGGGTTAAAAAAGTATTTTTGTTTCAAATCGCGACATTAAGGTTAAAAGTATTTTTGTTAAAATAGCGACTTTAAACGGTTAAAAAGGTATTTTGTTAAAATAAGACGTTAAAGTTTGTAAGGTTTGTTTTATTATAAAACAAACGGAAAAAACTTAATTATCGTATAGCATAAGCATGAACATACAGTGACAGCAATTCTAAAAATACCTCTTAACCTAAAGTCGCTATTTTAACGCTATTTTAACAAAAATACCTTTTTTAACCTTAACGTTGCTAATTTAAACAAAAATACCTTTTTTAACCTTTAACGTCGCTATTTTAAACAAAAATACTCTCTTACGCTGTGTACGCAGCGGAAGAGACGTAGCGGAGGAGATAGCGCTTTCCAAACCAGTATGGCGGCCTACGTACAGTACGTACAGTGACAGCACAATTTACACAGGTAAAAAGACGAAAAACATTAGTAACAGTGAAAAGATCGTAATGCGGTAGCTGAAAATGAATTAGGGACTATCAATTACACATACTGTGAAAAGCTGGAAACATTTTATGCATTTTTTCTCGGAAAACCGTTAACGGCATAATTACCAAGACGTGTTGTGAACGTTCTGATTGAAACACATACTCGACAATATAAATTATTGCGCCTTAGAACTAGGGCTAGGCCTAGTTGTGAATGATGCTTAATCTGACCTTGACCTTGATCACCACCTCTTCTGTCCAGCTTTTCCCTTTTTGAATTGAAAATTAATTATTTATTGTTTTGGCTTACCTGAGGTCCTATTTTGATTTGTATTCCCTTCTTTGGTTGTACAAGATTCGCTGTTGATTTGATTCCAAAAGTCAACTTTTGTTTCTTAATGCCATCGCCACTGCCATCGCCTCTACTAGGGTTAGGTGACTTGGATCTATCTTTCTTCCCAAAAGACTTATCTTCACTCCTTTGATCAGACGATTCTGATCCATTTTGCGACCCTGGTAAGGTGAAACACTGGCAAAGTTGAGATGATATCACAAATTAGGTCCATGCATATAGCTCTTGACTAGCAGGCCGATTGGCCTAGCTTCTACAATCTAGGCCCTAGGCCCAGGGCCAAGGCCTGCTGAACCGTCAAAAAGCAAAATCAATAATTCATTATTTAAGGTTTTAAGAAAACTTAAATCTATACATAAGAAGTTCAAATTGCACCTTTACTCAAACCGAGTGAACTCCTCTTCGACATATCGTAGTATTTCTGTACTAAATAGTCGAATTTTATCAATGATAAAAGATTTCACGTCAATGAAGAAATGCACACAACAGCAAACATTGAATTATCCAGTGCTACCAAACACTGTAATAGAAAGCGTCTGTATTTGATGCTACCAACATACACATTTTGGCGGGATCTCTAAAATCTTGTTTGTGGAGCGCGCGAATACTTCACATGAAGTGCGAGCTTTTTACATGCCTAATCAAAATAAGTGTTGTGGGCAAAAATCCATGTTTGTAAATGGATTTAAAAAATTCAATGAGTTACCTAAGAATCTAAAAATGTTGGTGGGTAAAAAAACAAACTTCAAAAGTGCTATACAACAATGGGTGCAAATTAAGTTTCCACTTGTCTAAAGAAGAAAATTAATATCAAGTTATGTACAACCAGAAAAAAAATAGCAGAGTCTAGCTGCTAAAAAGAAGATTATACTACTACTACTACTATAAAATTGCTTTTGTTTCCACTACTTGTTAACATATCGGATTGTTGCTAAGCTTCACCCTTTTTTAAATGCTCTCCCGCCTCTAACTTCTAAGCCCCCCCACCCTTTTGGCAGGGATTCTCCAATACTTTTACATAATATTTTGTTTACACTAATATTGTATTTTATTAGCAGCTGTGGATTACATGTGATGCCGTAACTAGTACGTGTATCGTACTAATAGGCCGATTCACGAACGCTTTTTCTAGTCGCGTAGATGGATGAGCTTTTTTGTAAGTTTTTAGTATGCATGGGATATCTTTACTTTTTGTAGTCCTGTTACAAAATCATTTTTTTTTAAATTAGGATATTTCTTTATAAAGTAGTATTAATTGCTGTGGTAATACCATAGAGAATCAATGGTAATACCAATTAATATAATGTAAAAAAAAAAGGACCGAAGATTTGCTTTTTGTATGCATTACTTGTTAATTATTATACACCTCAAAAAACTTATATTAAAACCTTTATTTCTATCCCAAATATCACGAAAATATCGCATTAAAAATCGGAAAAAATCGTAAAAGTACGATATTAATGAGAAATATTTCTTAGATTGTACCTAAAAACGTGGCAGGTCTAAGTTTAGAGATTTCGAAGGTCCCCTCCAATTTTCATCAAGATCGCATAATTATGCCGTTTGCCCGGTAGAGCGCGAACAAACAGACAAAAAATCTAAAACAAAACACCCGAGCTATTTTTCTTGGGGTAACGTAAGTGGGGGGAAAAAAACGTAAGTGAAATTGAAGTCTTTGCTTCGCTCATCCAATTACATTGTACAGTCGAGTTTATTTACACCATGTAACGCAGGCCTATAGCCATTTATTTGCCTCGTTGGTATAATAATTTTTCGTAGGAAGCCTGCCCAGGGTGCAATGCATGCATTGCATTCGCATTAACGACTGAGGGAAACCTCGAAAAAAATTCAGTGAAGATTGTTGGTCTCGACGGGATTGGAACCCGGGACCTCCCGAATCAGAGTCGCGCGCTTAACCATCGAGTCAACACTGTCGGTACGTTGGTATATTATTCATTTATTTATTTAATTTGGTAAAATGGTATCATTGCGTATTAGACGGCTTGAAAAAATATTCCGCCAATTAGGGGTGTAGTATAGTTGTGGGTTGTGGGCTATTTTAAAGATGACTGGGTCTCTAGCAACTAAAGAAAGCTCTGAAAATAATTTATCAGGTTTGCCGGCCATGGGTATCGAAGAAGCGACCTCACGAATCTGAGTTTGTCGCTTGAGCTACCTCTGTCGGAGCAAATCCTCTTTATATACAAATAAATGATTATTGGGCGAATATCTTTATTTCCGAACAGTGTATTACTGTGGTTTAAAAATAATAACACAAAATGAGTGTACACCCTGCACTCTCTTCATTCGTCATCTTCGGTTGTAAAACCATTTATCTTTGGCTGAAATAATTCAAACACGATTGCTCCAACCATTTCATCTAGAATATCCGTGTACGTATAAATGTCCATCTCCCCTGGTGGCATGGGCAACGATGTGAAGAACTTTATCTTGGGGTCAGTGCCACAGTCTCGAATAGTGAGTGATACGCCGTTGTCGAAATCGAACGTGATCATGTCGGTGACTGTCGAGTCTCTCAACACTGGTTCCTGTTCCCCTGATCCTGATGAGTCGTAGCCAGTGCGGAAGTCGCGCACTCTCTCCACGACGTAGTGGCCGTCGTCGAGCGACTCGGGGTAGGTGTTGGGTGCACCGAGGAAAATTACGTAGTCTGTGGAAGAAATTCTCGATCGTTGTAAGATCTTTGCTGAGGAAGTAGGAATCGATAGAAATGGGATGACCATACTTGTTGTAAAGCTCATCGAGCATGTCGCTAAGAGTTTTCTCCTCGGTTTCAAGATGCGTCGCAAGCGCTGCTACATTTATACCAGCTGATATGCCATCCTTATCGAGAATCGTTGTTCCCATCATGAATCCTTGAGACCCGTCAAAACCGAACAAAACGGTTTTACCCTGATGTAGTAAATCGCTAGACTTGTGTGCAATCCATTTGAAGCCGACAGAAGCTAGTTCGATGTAGTTGAAGCCCTCCGCTTGTGCCATGCCTCGGAAGAACGCGGCCGACGATACAAGGCTGCTCACCATGTAGACGTTTCGAAGATCGGCAGAGGGATTCTTCTGTGTGTAATTGTATAATGACCACCAGCCCAAAAGTGCCCCAAGCTCGTTACTTGTGAACATTGTCCACACCGGATCTTCGTCGTCTTCGCTGTACTCCACGTCGTCGTCATTGTCGTTGAAGCGTCTCTCAGCAACACATAGTCTGTCGCCATCGGGATCGTTAGCAAGAATTAGTGAGGAATCGTTCTCAAAAGCCGTTCTAAATGCATACTCTAGCGAACATTTTTCTTCGGGATTGAAATTTTCTAGAGTTGGAAATTCTGGATCTGGATTTCGTTGCTCTTTTACTGCGACCATGGGGTTGAAATGCCCGGCTTTGAAAGCTTCCACCATGTAGCGATTGCAAACTCCGTGCATAGCAGTATATGTGACCTTAGTTTTAGAGTCTTCGTTAGCTGCTTCTTCAGGTTTCAGAAAACTCCGCCGCAGATGTTTAAAATACATACCGTTTATTTGAACCAAGGGATCCCGACATAGAGTATTATTTTTAACGATTGTTGTGTCCCAAGCTTTTTCCCAGGGTTGTAAATTTTCTAATATGTGAGAGTGTATATTTGCGTCGTGCGGGGGGATGATTTGTAATCCCTTCTCCCAGTAGACTTTGTACCCATTGTCGTGTTTTGGGTGATGAGAAGCCGTGATCATAACTCCGGCTAGGCACTTGTTAACATTTGTGCAGAACGATACGAACGCAGTTGGGCAGATTTCCGAGAAAAGGTACACGCGAATGCCACGTTGCAGGAAGGTCGTTGCGGCTAATTCTGCAAATCTTTTGCTGTTGTGACGTGCGTCGAATCCGATGGTCACTCCTCTCTGTTTTACATCGTCTGGAGAGTGGATGCTCTCAAGGTAACTCACCAAACCTTGCGTTGTCTCGATGATGACTAGATCATTCACCCGCGAGAAACCAGCACCCATACGGCCACGTATTCCTGAATTTTCGAATTTCAAACGGATATAAAGTAATTGTTTCAAGGACGTATATCCATTCGTGTCTCGAAGCATTTTTATCTCCTCGTAGGTCTGTGGATTCTTGTCCCAGTCTAGCCACGCATCTACTTTATCTTCAAATGCCTCGGTTTGTACGGATTTGCCTAACACCTCCATATTATTGGTTCTAGAACGGATTCACAATAAAACTCAAGATAAAATAAAACAGGATAAAACTTTCATGGTGAAAACGTAGCTGGCAGAACAACAGATTTCATGCTAACAATAATATTTCAAAACAAGCGCGCCGTTTGTTTCTATTTGTCAAAAGAAAGATCGATTAGTCGATGTCGAATACCCTCCAAAGGTCGACACTCGCATCCTAGCAGACGATACAGCGATGGCGAGCCTGGTTGTCAAAGATTCGTAAATAAATAAAAAATATAATATAAGCGCGATGAAATCAACGCTTAGGTCAATCATCTACTGTAAAAGACAATACCATTTCTTTTGTTACAATTATTTTCATTTAGAATCGTTCTCAGTTTCTAATTTACCAAACAACATCGTCAATAAAACATTGCAGAAACCTTTTACAGTGTCACATAACCTAAAATTTGTGTCGAATGAAGCCAAAAATGAGCCGAGCTGTACAGTGGTACCGGTACCTAATCATATAATCTCTCAAAACATTACCCCACGCGGAAAGTTAAAAATTAGTGAAGGGCCAGGTCTTAAAGATTTCATCACCAGTTCTCATTTATTAACAATACCTGATGTTGAAGGCGATCAAGTCCATCCATACCTTGCCAACATCAAAACACACTGGGTCTGAATCGTAAAGGTAAGTAGGCCTAACCTTGTTCGGGACTAGGGTTATATTGATTGAACCGTAGGGCTATCTGGATCTCAATGCCTGAGTGTGAGCTGTTCAAAACTACCAAACCAAGCTCTTGATTAGGTTCTAAACAGCCACTCGAGATTCAAGAAACTGACGTCATATAGGGCCTAGAAAACAAACCAAAAACTAAAAATAACATCTCAGCCGAGTAGGGGCTACATTGAACCCGGGTCTCCCGATTACCTGCAGTAGGACGCTACCGAGACCGAGGCCTACCCACCTAGGCCTACTGTAACGATTCTGCTGCTCACTGCGATGGATTATTTTATCTTCTCTTCTTCTTCTTCTCAAATGCCCACATTTGGCCTATGATGCCATCATGCTTGATCTAGTCTTAAACCAGTAGAGACGAGCCTCCCTTTCCTCCCTCTTTATGCCGTTGGGCACTGCTTCACGTAATAATTTATTTTATAATTATTTTTTTTATTTTATGTTTGGATTGATTTTCATGTACCTTATCAAATACACTTATCGCAGTGTTTCTCGATTAATGAATCGAGAAATAAACTGATGCCACGTCACTCACGTTAATTTATCCAAATGAAAGTTTCCTTTAATTTGTTTCAGTGTTCTTCGACGTATATGGATGTCAAATGAACGTCAATGATACTGAAGTGATATGGGCTATTCTTCAAAAAGCTGGTTTCTTGAAGACAGATTCTGTCAAAGATGCTGACATTGTTCTGGTGGTAACTTGTGCGATTAGAGAAGGAGCAGAAACCAAAGTGTGGAACAGATTAGAACATCTTAAAGGGCTCAAAAATGCAAGAGCACAAAGAAGAAATAAACCCCCCTTGAAGATAGGTTTGCTAGGTACAGTGACCTTCACCCTTCACCCGGTTTTAATCTACAACAGTTCTCCACCTACTTTTCATTAATCTTAAGAGTCTTCATGAGACAGACATGTACACGGCACGCTTGTAAGCTCTCAAATTAAGATGTATAACGCTCTGGAGAAAAATAGGTGGTTAAGCTTAAAGACAACGCGGCGGGAGCAGCCTCTTCTTGTTCCTGTTGCATTGACTTTATGCGTAACTATGGTGTATGGTAGGGTTTATTATATACAGCAATTCTGTTTGTTGTATGTTGTTCTGCATAAAAATATCTGTGTCGGTGTGCATTTTAGAATTCACATAGGCATGTAGTTTTATTTTTTCTCCAGAGCTTTGTACGGTACATCTTATTATTTGAGTGCTTACGAGCGTGCTGTGTATAGGCTACAATGTCCGTCTCATGAAGATTCTTAATAATTTGAACTCTCTACCTACAACTCATGGTACTAATTCATTGTTTTGTTAATATAATTTAAAGATAGGTAGGCCTACTTTGTCTGTTATGTAACAATTAATATCCATTTTTGTTTAAGTGGATGTTTTGTTTCCAGGTTGTATGGCGGAACGTTTAAAACATCGGCTTCTCGAGAAGGAAAAGGCAGTTGACTTGGTAGCTGGCCCAGACAGTTACAAAGATCTACCGAGATTGTTGGCTCTGACGGACAACAACCAGACCGCTGTTAATGTATTGTTGTCGTTGGACGAGACTTATGCCGATGTTATGCCAGTCAGACTAAATCAAGACTCTGTAACAGCATTTGTGTGAGTCAGACATTTATTTAACTGCTTTGTGAATTTAATTTTTCTATTATTCAGTCTTTTGGCATACTAATTAATTACCGTAAGCCCTGCAATCCCCTTCAATTGAACAAGTGAATCAGTGCTCAAATACACAAGGTTGCTCGTGGATATATTTCCACATAACTCAAGAATCAAGATTGCCACCAAAAGTAGTCCCGTCAAGTTTATTTGGAAGAGTAAGAGGATAAATAATATTATTGTTTAGCCTAGCCCTATTTGTTAATTGATTTTAAATTGCATTAGTACTAGATGTAATTTTGTTATTTTGTAGTCATTGGGTACCGGTACGATCTACTTAGTGCTATTAAAGGTAATTTAATTTTTTTTAAATGTGTGTTTGCCTAATTAATTTAATTTATACCTGTAAGGGTATATATCTCACTATCTATGGCTAATAAACATCTTGAATCTTGAATATTTTTTAGTTCCATCATGCGAGGCTGTGACAACATGTGCAGCTACTGTATTGTGCCATACACGCGTGGGCGTGAACGTTCCCGACCCATTGAATCAATCCTAGATGAGGTTCGACATCTATCACAGCTGGGAGTTAAGGAGATAACACTGCTTGGTACGAATCAATCATTTCCATGTAATATTATACAGCAATTACTTACAGTAAAACCTCTATTATCCGAGGTGGATGAGACCGGGTGCAGCTCGAATTATCGAAAAACTTGGATGACCGCAATTTTTTGTTTATTTGCTCTCGTAGCATAGCCTGATATGGTAAAATGGTATATGTACATACCATTAAAAGAACATAAATAAACAGCCTCTTAGTGAATACATTGGCTGCCCACTGCTTTACTGATAGAATGAATGTCTGGTCTCATTATCTTATCTCATAATGTAAACAAAACAACTCAGCGAGAGTCTTGGCCCGAAGCCAATTGACTGACTGAAGTGAGGCGATACGTAATCTGTGGCTTGGGAGGAGGAGGGGGGGGGGTGACGGTTATCTCCGCATCTGTCATTGACTGGATGTCCCGATGCAATGTTTATTTCTTCATAATCATAGCCAGCCTCTATTATGTCGTCTTCAAGGCCATATTTTCTCTTACTCTCTCTCCCTCCCTCCCTTCTCTCTCGTTCGCCGTCTTTGAGCAAGGTCGCGGTGGCGGCAAGCACTCACAAAGACACTGACTCAACACTCTACAGCACCCTACCCTCGACCCCTGCCCCCAACCCCCCTTACAATTCACGCACTGTGCAATTCTAACGTGACACGTCATTGTAGTTAACAGCATAGGCCCTACTGCATGACATTCATTGGACTTCAGTCCATCAGTTCTTGTCTTAGGAGTTTGTAAACGGTGACTTTGGAGCCGTCCTAGCAACGAAGCACATAATAAATTTCAGAGTTGTTCTGAATCGGCCTTGTTGATTCTGGCGTTGATTCGCGGGTGTTCGCACTGTCCATACCACTGATTGCTATATTTCCTATTAAAAATATCGATCTTTGGTTGGTTATCGCTCACTCGTTGATTGCGTCGGGCCTGCAGGGTTGGCTGGTCGCTTTGATTTAAAGTCCCCACTGAAAATCAGTTACATAACTGAGTGGGTAGACTCTAAATAAAATTTATTTATATTTTTATTTAAAGAACATAACATTCCGGCGTAATTAAAAAAAGGAAAGGGCGCCTGAATCCAGCTCGGATAACACGGCATCTCGGTTAATCGGAGCTCGGATGAACGAGGTCTTACTATTTCTGTCTGTACTTACCATTTATATCACTCATCCTTGCAAAGTGTTGGCCTATGTAATGTTGAGGTAGTGCAATGAGTTGGAGGCCAACTACTAGGTAGGCCTACCAGTACTAGCCTAGGCCAAGCACACGTTTTAAGCCTGTTGAAAATAGTTTGCAAAATGAAAAATTCTCTCCAATGGTCGAGTGACCAATGCCTCGCGGGCCAAAACTTTTCGATAATTGTGTTTGTATAATATATCTGTCCTACGGATGACCTAGACCTACGATTTTCAGATATAAGCTGTTGGACTCCTTTGTCCATTCCGCACTCACTCTCAGCTCTATCTCAGCCGACAGGCCTATTCTATTGTATTCATGTTATTAGCTGTTAGCTTGTGTTGTCTTATTAGCAATGAACTGAGCAGGATAGAAAAGGAGGCAGTCTTATATTGGATAGCAAGACAGAAGAATGGCTAAAGAGGCCAACTTCGCACAAGAAAAAAAAAACTATAACTTTATTGATAATAGACTAATAGTATGATAACGGTTCGTAGTTTGAAAATTCATATCCCTTGCAAATTGCAAAGATAGCAAAAGAAAAATGTACTAAATTGTATTTTTGTGCTCAAAAGTCATGTTTTAACTTTTTAAATTCACTCTTTGAGTCCCTTACTTCCTGTTCTACCTCTAATGGCACATTTTTGTCGTATAAAATAGCTCACTTGGTAGAGTTGGTAGAGAGAACAAATTCCTGTAGGCCCTACTGTATTTGAGAAAGGGTGTACCGTGTGGCGTGTACCTATCATGGCCTGTTTTCCCACTTAGTAGACATCGGTAATAAACCCAGTTTTCATCCCTGTTTCGAACACATTTAAAAATATGCCATCACTTCCACTTTCTTTGTTTTTAAAGCAGCTTAATGCTTAAAGATCATGTTTCATCTTCATGATGAATATGTACATACCGGTACTTTAATTTTACAGTAGGTAGGTGAAAGTTACACTGTTTGTTTATTACTGGTAGGTAAGCACAACATAAATTTAAAACGGTTTCACCGGGGATCGAACCAGATTGTCTGCTAAGCTTGCAGGGTGGGTGATCTCTCTGTCTCTCTCCTTGTATGTGTTTGTTGATTGTTCTTACCAGGTCAGAACGTGAACAGTTACAGAGACACGTCCTCAACGTCCCACTACGGTGGCCTGAGCTCTAACGAAGAGACCCACCAAGTTGAAGGTTTTAAAACCGTGTACAAGAAAAAGAAAGGTGGCATTCGATTTGCCAACCTGCTGGAGAAGGTGTCGGAAGTCGATCCCGAGATGAGAATACGGTTCACTTCTCCACATCCCAAAGACTTCCCCGATGAGGTAGGCCTACTCCTACATTGTGAATCGTTCACAATTAATCGATACCGCATTTCAAGTTTTCCTTTTCTGCATACTATAGGACAACTAGGTGTACATCGTACATGTTTGTTACCGGTTTAAGCAATTTAAATTGTCTTTCATAAAATTTATAGAAGCAAACTAACTGTATGGTTTGATTTATTTAGATTTATCCCAACATTTTTCATAGACCTACCTACACCTACCTACTCAAATCTTTCATTAGGCTTTTGGTAAGAACTACATGAGAGGCACCAATCTATTGGATGCTCAAAGGTTAGTTAGGCTTAGAACACCTATTCAAATGTTAACCAAACCAAACATTTAAGTTATTTAGGGTACCCTGTTTCACATTAATTTTCAGCTCTCTTTCACCCCAAAATGTACTCATCCTAGACTCCTTTGCTCTGCTAGAACTCTCTTCTTCTTTCTGTCAATCTCTCATTAATAGTTATTATGTTAATTGTGAGAATGCAAATAATTAATGCAAGCCATTGTATTGTGACAATGTTCCATCCAGTCTGTGTCAAAGAACAAAAACTTAATGTGCATTTACTACAAATAGGCCTACATAGTTTAGACATCTATTTTTAAAGACAGGCTGAGAAAATATTAATATGTATAGTTTCTCAGTTTATACACAAAAACACACAGCAAATGTTAGGTCACCACTTTGTTTATTTGTACTAGGTTCTCCACTTGATTCGTGACCGTGGCAATATCTGTAGAAGTCTCCACTTGCCGGCCCAGTCTGGCAACAGTGCCGTTCTGGATCGAATGAGGCGTGGATACACCAGGGAGTCGTATCTGGAGTTGATCGAACGAGTGAGGGCACTGGTGCCTGGCGTAACAATATCCAGCGACTTCATATGCGGCTTCTGCGGAGAGACTGCTGAAGAGTTTCGTGATACACTTAGTCTAATGGAACAAGTTAAATACAACGTTGCGTATTTGTTTCCATACAGCATGCGGGAGGTGAGTGGAAAATACTTTCAAGTTCAAGTTCTTTATTCATCCGTGGATTCATACAGGATACAAAAATTAATATGGATGTCATCATGTCTATTGTTAGGATTAAAGTAGAATACATAGAATAAAATATAATAGATAGAGAATAATAAATAACTAGATAAATAAATTCACACACAAAGAATAAGTACTGGTACATGTACTTTCAAGAAAATGTCTTCTTAATAACAATGTTCAATGTATAGCTATACTAGGAAACGCTCAGTTGGACGCGTTGATAAGCGAGCACGTGCTATAGCTAGACCCACATTGCACATTTTTTAAAATTTTAAAATTTGCGACGTTCGCTGTCCACAGGGCCATATTTCCAATATTATTTATTATTGCCAAGGTATTTGGGTAAACCCGTGTGTAAACCTTTTCTTGTGGGATAAAATCCACCGCCATCTAGAGGACCTTGACTCCTTGGGAAAACTATTTAAACTCTTTGTTGACAAATAATAGACTGCTTCCTCGAAAGTATTTTGATTACTTCTAGGTGGCAGTGCATTAGAAACTTCGCGCGTCTTTTCGTTGCCATGGCAACGTTACTTTTGTTATAATGTAATTTCCATCTACACTACTTATCGGATCAAAATAAAATTAACATATTCGTGACCGGACGGACATTCTAAATGATTTGGCTATCTCAGATTTTGACGACGTTTAGTTTGAAAAAAAAACTTTCGATTAACTTTAATGTAACTTTTTAACTTTTTGAACGATTTTGTCACAAAACTAATGGCATTCAATCGAGAACGAAGCTTGCGGATGGTCAAAATTTCAACTCGATCCGAGCCTCCGTTCGAACGTTATGGCGAGACATAGTGTAAACAAAAAAAAAAAAAAAAAAAAAAAAAAAAAACCAGTGACTAATTTTTCCGGCAGAGTCAAATGGAAACGCTCGCTTCTCTCGCTTAATAAACAGGTTTTTGGTTTTTTCAGTTTTTTTTACAGGTTTAGGTTTTTTGACACGTGACAGTTTAACTTGGTAGAACAATTGCTGACTGATGTCTAGCTTCTTCATCTCACCTAGACACATAAAATCTAATATCAAATTTGAGTTAAAAATATAGGTTTTAAGTTAGGTAAATTCAATCGACATTTAAGGCCTACAAAGTACAAACCTACTCAAAATCTTGATATGTACGGTGCCTACCTATACTGAAGGTTTGAGCTTTTTCGTTGATCTAGAACACAAATCACCTTCAAAAATGCAACTGAGGTCTCCAAAAAAATATTTTATTTCTTTGTTATGCAGAAAACTACCGCTCATCGACGCTTTGTAGACGACGTGTCTTCCGAGGTAAAGATGAGTCGATTAGAAGCAATGATCACTATGTTCCGCGACCAAGCGCAACGGCTTAATCAAGCGCAAGTGGGGATGCAACAACTGGTGTTGGTAGAGGGGGTAAGTTTACTTTATGTAATGCCCGTGCAAGTACTAATAGGCAGATATGCTATACTAGTTATTGATTTTAGCTAGGGTACATTTTAAAATCAGTATAGAAGCGTAAAAAAATGTATGCGTGCAATCACGTAAATGCATTGCCATTACGGTTCCATCTAGGTCACATAAATGGTAATTCCAATTGGTAATCTGTGGTGATTTATTCAGGATGATGTGAAGAGGAAACACAATAAGGGCCCAGAGAAACTCTACAGATTCAGTTTTAAAAAATTGCATGATGTAAGCTTACTGTTGACCCATTTCCAAATGGTCCATTTGTATTGAAAAAGGAAACTTTTTAAGAATAGTAGGGCCTACCCACTAAACTATTTTGGGTTTCCTTTAGTGGTCACAAAAATGTAACTTAGGGGTTGTCCAAACGGAAATGGTATAAATAATTCTTGCTTAATTTGTTAATTTCTTAGGATTGAGTTTTTTTTATTTAAATCTTGCTCTTTTACTTGATTTGGAGCTACAAACACTAGCATTGTAACTGACTTTATGCAAATTTTACAAACAAAAATAAATTTCTGAAATGCGTGAAATGCATTGCTCTGCGATAATAACAAGGTTTAAAAATTATCACACCAACTCATTAACCGGAAACATATTATAAAACCACTCAACTGAATTTTAACCAGGGCTACTAACTTTTATTCGCTATATTTCGGAGACTCGGTCTCCTTCCTCAAGCATCGTCCATGCCCGACTGATGTGTATACCTCGTCTGGCAGGCAGCGAGGGAAACGCCATGACATCTCTTGGTGATTTATTTGTTTATTATCGACCCCCAAATGGTCGGTAAATCATAACTCACTTGCCTTATGTCATTTGGTTGTGCGTTAAAGACCGCGGCTTCTTTTATTCTTCTTTTAAAATTGTCTGTTTCTTTTAAAACTGTATAAAAATTATCCCATTTTAATACTGTGATCAGTGCGGCTACAATAATGCGCTAAAACTAAAAGCGAAACCGAAACAGGTTTTTGTCAACCTTATTTTTATGTTCACAATACTGACCCTGAGGGGGCGTTTGCTCTCAAAGTAAGTTTCTTACCACAGTTCATGAGAGATAGAAAAAACGGAGTCGTATTTCGATCTTGAACGGGATCCTTAGCCTAGAGTGTATGACTGGGGTCTTTTAAGACCGAACTTTTTTTTTCAAAGTTGGTAATTGTACAGCGCTCGATGCGTGGCTGTCTAGTTCGCTACCTTCCAAATAGATTGTGAAGCCTATGTGCAATATGGTCATTAGTTTTCGCGGGACTTCACCTTAGATAGAGTCCTGTTCAGTTGCTGGTCTTCTCACCGTCTGCGCCGACTACTAAGGGAGGCAAAAATTGCATACTCATCACTAGAAGTCATGTATTTTCGTTATGTGTAGGTTGATTATTTCTTCACAAAGTGTGGATAATATACTGTCTTGTTACTAATAATTTCGATACAGGGTGTTCAAAACTATATTTTTATATTTTTTTTGTTTTGCAACATTTTGTGTTTTAATATGATATATTGATTATTTATTGATTATTGATTGATAATTGATTAAATAACCATGTATGACTGTCACATATATGAAAATTATCTTATATTGGTAGATCAAAACGTCATCCTAAGTTTTAGCCCATAATAATAATGCGGTCTAAAGGACCAGTGCGCGACTACTAACGTTACAAACGGGCGACTACTCTCGGGTTAGGTTTGGTTCTTGAAAATAAACTATGAAGTGTGTTGGTGGGCATGGACGATGCTTGAGGAAGGAGACGTAGTCTCCGAAATATCGTGAATAAAAGTAATTAATCCAGGTTAAAGTTCAGTTTGAGTGGTTTTTAAATTTATAATAACAAGGTTATTTCATATTACATGTTTGCTACTTTGTATGTATGTGTTTCTTTATTGTGAGTGTGTGTACTGTGAACCCAGGTGAGCAAGCGGTCTACGCTCGACCTAGCTGGGAGAAACGACGGGAACATCAAAGTGATCTTCCCTGCAGATCAAGTCCCCGTGTCTCCAGACTCCGCAGAGGTCCGGAATATTGAACCCGGCGACTATGTCGTAGTTCAGGTAAGACGCCCGTTCAATGTTTTCCTCTCGACGTGTGTGTGCCTGGGAAGAGCTACAGTTGAGCTGTGATTGTTTCGCAGATTGATTCGTCCTCGTCTCAGGTGCTGAAGGGAACGCCGTTGTACCACATCTCACTGAGCGAGTTCGCGAGAAGCAATCACAGGAGGAACGTCGAGAAGTTATGTGTATCTGTCACCGGTTAAACATGTTTGAGTCTGTGAGAGCCCACGCACCAGTACTAGGCTAGCCACTGTCTAAACTCTAAAGTAAATATATAGTACTACTTAGGTTACTTCTAGTATTAGCAATGTTGTTGTGGACATAAAAAATTGTTTAGCTTTGTTAATGCTGAATCAAAATATTAATAGAGAATAATCTATATTATTTATTACAACACTGTTTTCTTTCAAATTTCTTCTTTTCATATGCCCACCAACCACATTAGGGCAATGCCAAGCTGGTTTGCCCGGATTCTTTTCTAGGATCGCATGATCGGGGTTTGGTCACAGGACTCCTTACATTGTGGTTCCAGTGGAACTTCCACATGGCGGTGACCAAATGTTGATCATTCTGCACTCTGGTGAGAAATCTGTCACCCACCACAACAATAATGCACTGCCGTCAAAATGTTGTAAAAATTTATATTTTGTCAACGTCCAGTCAACTGTGACCAAACCCTGATTGTTCTTTATTAGTGGGAGATTAGTTTGACCATTGCCCTATCGGTGTACTTGGCCATCATGTGCTGTTATGTTATCTAATAGTGACGAGATTACCTTCGTCATGCCCACCTATCATCGCAACGAGTTCAGCGTTAAGCGGCTGCCAAACGATCAACATAGTTGCCCAACAAAGTTGGTGTGCATTTGATAACATGCATATTGCCGGCTGCTCGCCAAACGATCAAGTCGAGTTGCTCAACACCACCACAACACCACACAAATGTTCAACATTCTAAACTATACTTGGCAATAAAAGTTAACTTCCAATCAGATCTCTTCAAAGTATCACATTATCGTTGATAACCAATCACAACAGTAGGTGTCACCAGTGTTACTTTATTTTGTTGCTCGTGTGGCAGGGCTAGCAATAAAGTTGGGCAATGGGAGTTGGGCAACTTTGTTGATCGTTTGGCAGCCGCTTTAGTCCTTTCACAGCTGAAAATAAAATATTGAGTTGATTTGATTCTGTTCCTTCTTACCGCACAAGCTTCACAGGCTTGACTCGGCCATTCCTGCATTGTGTAAATGCTTACCCAGCAGGCCATGCCGTGTGTCAACTGGACAGATGACACCTTTCTGTTCTTATATCTAGGTTTCCTTGTTACTATACTCTGCAATGGCTTGTCTTTTCCATCTTCCTCCTCCCTCTGCACCGACTTCTTAGCAGCAGATGTTCGATGGGACCAACCCAACCCAACCAACCGTGCCGTCCCCATCGACTTGCATAAAATAGCTTTTCAGAGACCGGTATTTCAAATACAAAATACCGACCAAACCAGTTGGGCCCGATTTACCTGCGGTCGTTGACAGAATCAACAAGGCTAATCCGTAACATCTTCACTGTTTATTTGTGCATCATTGCAAACACCAGCACTAGCTGTTATACCTGGTCACAACCAAAATTTGAAGGTCTATTTCTCGATTTGGTTAGTCGGGAAACACTCTCATAGGTGGAATTGTTAATATTTCACAATTCAGAAGTAAAAAAATCCATCCCGACCGGGGTTTCAACCCGGGTCTCCCACAATCCAGGTAGGCGCCTTAGCCAACTAAACCACCAAGACCGTAAGTCTTTAACTTCTGAATCGTAGTTGCATTATAGATCTGAATGGATGGAACAGTACTGCAATGAATATCTGTTGCCTTTGAACTGACTAAAACTGAGACTCGGTGGTCTAGTTGGCCGATGCTTATTCTTAGAAACTGGCAATGTTGTGTGTATTTGCAGAATTGGCAATCCCGATTCCTTGTTCAAAATATGCTGAATCCATGATTAAAACGTTCTTGCAATGTTCTAATGTCCCCCGGAAAGAGAATCTTTTTATCGGCTCTGTTTATGTTTAATGCTGTAAGATAGCACCTGTAATGAAGCATTGAGCATGAACAAGCACTGTCACCCGAGCAAGATGGGACATCAAAGGAAAGTTATATAAATGAGTGGGTAGACTCTAAATACAAATTTATTTATTTATTTTATTTATTTATTTATTTAAAAGCTCCCTAGCGAACAATGCCTTGGAAAAATCTCTGCAGACATCGCTTACAAGCAAAACCATAGGCCCAGTGTTAAGGTGCGTTTACTGTTTGGCGTTGCTCGCGAAGCGAAGGGGCAAAGTTGGCAAAGGCAAAGGCAAGTTTGCCGCGAGTCAGTAACACTTGTTATATTCACAGATTAATTTTAGGACGCCTTTTGAAAATATAAACATGGCTAATCGTCATTACGACTATTATTGTCAGGCAGTGGCGCACCAAGGGGGGGGGGGGTGGGGGGTTTAAACCCCCCCCCCCAGAGCAAAATAATAATAATAATAATAATAATAATAATAATAATAATAATAATAACAATAATAAATGGACCTGTTCGCAGGTTAACCGCTCACAAACATTTGCATAGGTCTACAATAATTTTGATTTTTGCCGTTTGCCGTCTTCTAACTATAATGGCCACACTTCCTAGTACCACGTTCTCCTCCCTAGAGTACCTGAAAACTTACTTACGATGCACAACTACGGAAAATCGCCTGAACGGTCTTGCTTTGGCTTTCATTCACGACAACATCTCAGTGACCTCATCAGACGAAGTCCTGGAAATTTTGTCTAAAACCCCAAGAAGGCTCAACATTCGATTGTTATAAATAAAGCACAGTGTGATGTGACATAGTTTACTATACAATAATAAAAAAAATGCAATAAACCGATTGGATGAGCGTAGCGAAGATTCCATTCTACTTCACTGAAGAAAACAAATCCGGAATGTTTTTTTTTGTATTTTTGTCTGTTTGTTAACACGATTCCGGCTAAACCGATACTCCAATTGCGATCAAATTTTCTGGAGACCTTCGAAATCTCTGAACTTAGAACTGCCTCGTTTTATTTCTCATGAAAATCGCAGTTTTGCGATTTTTAAAAAACATTCTTCGACTTATAACACCTACATGCTTCATTCGATTGTAATGTTTTTTTTACAGAACCTTAATTTTATGAATTAATATATTCGTGTGAAATTTGAGCGCCATCGGTAAATTATCTCTCATGAAAATCGCAATTTTACGATTATTTTCATTTAAAAAATTACGATTTTTTTCTTTTTTTTTAAATTTCTTCGACTTAGTAATGATTTTTTCCACAGAACAACAGAAAATCTGTATAACACATGGCAGCTCAATGCACCAATTACGCTCATCCAATAACGCGCATGCAAAAGCGTTTGCGAAGCTTCCTTTAGTTACGATTTTTTTAACCCCCCCCCCCAAAACCAAATCCTGCGTGCGCCACTGTGTCAGGTATATAATTAATATAATGTGGAGTCGGGGCATGGGCGGAGCAATTTATTTCCTAGTCGCAAAGGCAAAAAAGATGAACTTAGTTTATTTTTCTTGCGAGGCCTCGCGCCTTTGCGCGTTTGATTGAAAACGCACGCTGATTGGTCAATGGGCCTTCGCTTCGCGAGCAACGCCGAACAGTAAACGCACCTTAAAAGCAGATTGATCTACTAACAAGCTAGCTTTCCTCTGTGATCTAACTTAAATATCTAGGAGGCAGTGATAAGAATATTCAGTGGTTTGGCCTCCAGCATGACAGTGGTTAATTTCTAAAACGATAAGTGGGAAGACGGTCAAGGATCTGCTTCTGGGGGTGGGATGATTATTTTATTATATTCTTAGTTCTAGCCAACAATCTGGTGTGAAATGTGAATGTGAACACTAACTTTTAATTAGTACATTCTTTATTTATTTTGTATATTTATAAACCGGCACATTTTCAGTCAATTAAAAAACAAAGAACTGTTTCTCGAGTCACACTCCCACACTCTATGGATGCACAGTGAGTGGCACGGCGTCTGCCTGTGCAGGGCCGCCCCCCGCCCCCCTCCAAACAAGCAGGCATATACCGGTACTTGTCAAGCGGCAGGGTGGGGGAAAGTCCAGTCGGCACGTTAGTACAGTTTATCACAACATTGTATTGACTTTTCAATGGTAAATGTAAGTGGGTGGACGTGTCAACCACTGGCCCTCAGTGGGTCCCTTGAACTAAGAAAAATTTAATGATTTTGGTAATTATCCCAAAATACTGCTTCATGTTTGACATCTTGAATTCCTTACTTTATGACGTCCTGGGATTATTTCGACAAACCTCGTTACCGGTGCGCTTAAAAAAGTCTTAGTGCTAAAGTGGCATGAAGATGGACCTCGTTGCAAACATAATCTTTCTTGCATGAACCAGTATATGGGATTTTTCTTTGTGGTATTTTTTACCTTTTCATAGTTTGCACATTCATTTATATGATATCATAAACTTATTATTTTATTTTTATTGCTGTTTGTATTCAAACACCCGTGACCATCCATGCCCGTGACCGTGAATCCATAATTGGCCAAAAAAAGTCATGGTAGATGGCAGCACTACAAAAACAACATGGCGGATCATTGCGGTATAAAGTGATCGCACTCCATCTCCACTCATGTATTTTCGGGTGCAATTTGTCCAATCCAAATAATAATCTGTAATGTCAGAAAACCCTAAGGTTAGGTGGGACGAAGTTATAAGGTTTATAGGTGATGGCCTACGGCCGTAGGCCTATAATTAAGGAGGGGGAAGGTGTTTAGGAAGCAAATCACATAGCCTAGCCTAGCCTACTAGGGCCTAGGCCTACGGTCCTATGCTGTGGGATTAAAGGCAGAAACAGACTGCTTTGAGATTTTTACACTTTGTTTACAAACCTAAAAATTTACGCCGCCTCACAAAATTGGAAGTAGGCCTAGGCCTAAGTACAACAATACGTGATGATTTGACTAAACAGGTGCACAAGGCAGGTGCTTCTGGCCATTACTTGCTGTCACCTTGACATTGCCTAGACTAGGCCTACCTAGCCCTAGCCCTTAGTTCCTTCCTTTACCTATTTATTGTCTATTCTATTCAGTAATACAAGTCAATGATTGTTACGAGGTACATAGAGAACCCGATTACGATTTACATCACCTCACTTGAAGATCAGCTGCACCGATCTTGAGAAGTGGCGGGCAAGCTAAAACTGACTGCAGGAACTTTGTATGTCCCAAGACCAAAGAAGGAAATGTGCTACGTTAAAGAAACGGCCGTTCCTGGTGAAGAAAAGAGTTTTTAAGTGTACATTCTTGGCCTAGGGCCTAGGCTTACGACTGTTGTTTTTTTTATATCTAGGGCCTAGGACGACTATAGTCTAGGCCTAGGCCAGCCCTACAACCATTTTGACAGCTCGCGGCTAGGCCTACCCTAAAGGCATCTCTGCAAGGGCCTAGGCATAAGCAATGGATTTATATTTCTTCATTAACCTATTATTTTAAAATATTTTCTTGGTTTGTAAAGTATGAGCCACACACATAGGCCCTACATACTTTGTAATAGGCCTAGGCCCTAACCCCTATGCATAGGCTAGGCCTAGCCTAGCCCGAGTAGTTTTCCCGATTTTCAATACGTGTGCCCATCTCTTGCTAAGCGTCAGGTCTTTAGGAAAAAGATGGAAACACACAACTTTCCCCTTACTGTTGCATTTAGGAATGGAGCAGTAGCTATTACAAACATTTGTATTTGCCTAAAGAGACATAATAAACGAAGTCAACGAGCCTTGTTTACTTATGGGATGATCGCCGCCAATTACACACCAATACCGCAATGCGTAGTACACGCGCCGCCGCCGCAGCGCTTCGATAGACTTTTTTTCGCGAATATCATTTAAAAATCCCGGGGTATTCAAGTGGCGGTGATGGCTAGATGTCAAAACTTCAAAAGGCTGTGAAATTTGGTTGTGGTGGTTTCCGGTTTGGGTATCCGGTTTCTGTCACAAGAACCAAGTTTTGCTTTTTTGCATTCGGAAGTGTTTTGGAATCTGAATAAAATGTCTTTTAAAAGGGACGGTGATGATGTTGCAATGCTTAAAAATTTACAAAATCGTCGAGTAGTTGATTTGTTAGCTAACCACATTCCTGATGATGAAGCTTCGCTATTGAGTAATGGCAGGTCAGTAAAAGTGAGGTTAGGCCTATGCCTTGATTATGCTGCCCTGCTTCAAGGTTTAGGCTTTGTGTATTTCTATTTAATAACCCTTGAATAGATTAGAATGTATCCTAGGCTCCAGTAATAAGGGTTCTCCCCCCCTAACCTACTTTTCCCATTGTTAAAAAGTTGGCCCATAACAACTGCAAAAGTGCCGGTAGGGTAGGGCCTAGGCCTACCCTAGGCCTAGGCCTACCCTAGGCCTAGGCCTAGCCCTAGGCCCTAGTCTATAGGCCTAGGGTCTAGGCCTACTCAGCACAGTAAAATGGATGGTAATACTATAGTATAGGGCCTATCCCGGTTCAAACCGACGTGTGCGTGCATCTCCACTGCAGCCAACTTGCACAATGCGATAGTAACTACATTAGAAACAATAAATTTGCCTTGTTAGGCCTACTACTTATGTTAAAGGTGTACTTTTGTTAGGTTAGTGGACCTTTCCGCCTAGTTGTAGTACGCCGCGCTAGTTCTAGGATATAATCGATAAGAGCGCACCCAAAATCCTTTCCGTTAAAAGCGAGGTTGGGGATACTTGTTGTTACGCGGTTGGCAGCATTCGTTAAAAATTTGCGCGCGAAGCGGGGTACCCTATACTTTAGTTTTACCAAATGGATTAATCCAAGAGCGACTGAATAATTAAGGCCTAACCTAGGCGGTACAGGATCAAATTTGTCCGTATTATATACACTAGGGCCTAGGCCCACAGCCGGCAATGATCTTTGTGGAAAAGTTTGCTCTTGGTTTAGCTTACGATACAATGCACACAGAACAATGAACCTTCCTGTTACTGAAGCCTTTCTAGTTTCTACTGTGCAACCTACTGCCACCACCAGAGTGGAACGTAAGTTTGTGTAGACTTTATAGGCGTAAGTATAAATTCTTGTTGTTAGAGCTTAGAAATTGGATATTTTATAGAGCAGCAATGCTAGCCTAGACTTAGACCCAGGCCTATTGTTTGGTAGGCGAGGCCTACCTACTTCTTTGGTTGGGACGGACATTCGACAACTGTGGAAAAGTAGGTTAGGGGAAAGGGGGGGGGGGAGTGCGAAACGTGTATGTTTTACGATATTATTATTATTATTATTATTATTATTATTATTATTATTATTATTATTATTATTATTAATAACAAAAGCTCATGGTAAATGAAAATGGCCAAGTTACAAACAACCCACAGGAAATACAAGAAATGTGGAGGAAATATTTCAAAGATCTGCTAAATGTACAGGTTAGTGAAAATTTAAATGCAGAGAAAGAGAAAGAGGCAAGTGGAGAAGATGAAGAAGACGAGTTAACAGAACAAGAGGTGGCTCGGGCGTTAGGAGCCATGAAGAATGGTAGAGCTCCGGGAGTGGATGACATTTCTGTGGAAATGATCAAAGCATCAGGTGCGGAAGGAAGAAGATGGTTATTTCGAGTAATAAGTGCTGCGTTGGAAACAAAAGAAGGTACCGGAAGATTGGAAAAGAGGTATAATTGTACCGCTGTTTAAGAAAGGTGACCGTAAGAAATGTGAAAATTATAGAGGGGTGACATTAATGTGTCAGTGTGCAAAAATTTATGAGAAAGTTATAGAACTAAGACTGAAGGAGGTATATGACACAGATCTAAGAGAAGAACAATATGGGTTCAGAAGTGGACGGTCTACTATTGATCCCATATTTGCTATAAGACAGACAATGGAGGGAGATGCAAAATGGGAAAGAAATGCACATTGTGTTTTTGGATCTGGAGAAGGCATACGATCGCCTGCCTAGAGAGAAAGTATGGGAGTGTCTAGAGATAAAAGGAGTGGGAAGAGGTTTAATAGACAGGATACAAAGTACATATCAAAGGAGTGAAAGTTGTGTACAGACAGATATGGGTAGGTCAGAATGGTTTCAAGTGAATGAGGGCTTGCGACAAGGTAGTGTGTTATCTCCAACACTCTTTACTGTTGTAATGGATGAAATTATAAGAAGAGTGAACCAAATACAGATGGAAGGGACACAAGAACATTAGTGTTTGCGGACGATGTGTTGATTTGGGGTGAGAGTGCCAGAGAAGTGCAGGAGAAGGTGGACAGATGGAACGAAGTTACTACAGAGTTTGGTCTAAAAATCAATCAGAAAAAGAGTGAATGTTTGCGTATGCAAAAGAAGACAAAGGGCAGGCCTAGAGACATAGAAAATATTGTACTACGTGGAGAAGTCTTAGAAGAAAAAGAAGAATTTAAATATTTGGGAAGTATATTGACAAAAAGATGCAAAAGTGTGTAGGGAAGTGTCATCTAGAGTGCAAAAAGCAGAAGGGTTTTATCAATTGGTGAGAAAGTTACTATGGAATGAGTTGTTCCCACAAAAATGTAAAATTTTGCTGTATAAGGCATATTTTGTACCTATATTAACATATGGGGCAGTAACATGGGCAGTGGGAACAAAGAAGAGAGTCAGCTGGAAGCAGCAGAAATGAAGTTTTAAGAAGTATAAAGGGAGTTACAAAGATGGACAAGATAAGAAGTAATGAAATAGGAAAGAACTGGGATTGAGAGATTGAAGTTTAAGCTAGGAAGAGAACGTCTAAGATGGTTTGGACATATGAAAAGGATGGGCAGGGAGAGGATTCCAAGACGAGAATTTGAAGCGGCAGAGGAGGGGAAAAGAAGAGTAGGAAGGCCAAGAGAAAAATGGGAAAGATTAATTCAAGAAGACGTTGGAAAACGGAATGAAGTGTGGAGCATGTGGCAAGAGTAAAGCTGTGGGAGGACAGAAGAGAGTGGAGTAAATTGGTGGAGAAGAAGGAGTTGGATGATGTGGAAGAAACACTAAGTCTGGCAAGCTTAGTATCTACAGTTTCATGCCCTTGATAATGGTGGAAAACCACCACTCAACCCGACATAGTTGGAACTGAGTTATGATGATTATTATTATTATTATTATTATTATTATTATTATTATTATTAAAACATACGCGCTTCACACCCTCAACCCCTCCAACCTACTTTTCCCCTAGGCCTAACATCACAGTCACAGTGTTAAAAAAGTTGTCCTGTCCCAACCAAAGAAGTGCCTATTGTTCACCAATCCTACTGTACTGTTGGTGACAGGCAGAGTATAGTATTATAATTTGTATGCTCTGTACAGGCCTAGGCCTACCGGTATCCCTGGTTGATGGCTAGACTTATCCCCTCTAGAAGCATATTGTTTACCTAATTTGAATGTATTCTATTCTACGCAGGCTAACTTGTACGGTGTGCAGCCATCGGCCGATCTTTGATACACTGGCAATGCTGTCGGTGCACCGAAAAGGGAATAAGCACATTGCTAGTAAGATGATTGTTATTATTGTATAACATAACATATAATTTAACTGACGAGAACCCCTAGCTAGCTCAAAATAAATTGTCTGTTAATTATTGTCCTAGTGTGAATAGCCTAATGCAAACATCTGTGCATTCCCCTTCCAACTTTGAGATCAAAACACAAAGAATAAATGCTCACATTCCGATGTTATTTTACCCATTCGGTGTGGTTGTGGTCTCTTTATTTTCAGCACTGGACTTTATCTCACTGTCAACCACTCAAAGGGGGAAATATTTAGGAATGATTTGCAAAGGTTGGCATTTGGAGAATGGTAGGCCTACACATTTAAATGCGGTTAGTAGGCCTAGGCTAGGCCTAGATTTTAAAATATTTTTTTGACTTGTTGTCTAGGCCTACTTGTTGTTTTGTTGCTGTGTGTTAGAACGAGTAAAAGTCTATAAAAACTAGGAAACGCTCAGTTGGACGCGTTGATAAGCGAGCACGTGCTATAGCTAGACCCACATTGCACATTTTTTTAAATTTTTAAATTTACGACGTTCGCGTTTCCAGTATTATTTATTATTGCCAAGGTATTTGGGTAAACCCGTGTTTAAATCTTTACTTTAAAATCCACCGCCATCTAGAGGACCTTGACTCCTTGGGAAAACTTTTTAAACTCTTTGTTGACAATTAATAGACTGCTTCCTCGAAAGTATTTTGATTACTTCTAGGTGGCAGTGCATTAGAAACTTCGCGCGTCTTTTCGTTGCCATGGCAACGTTACTTTTGTTATAATGTAATTTCCATCTACACTACTTATCGGATCAAAATAAAATTAACATATTCGTGACCGGACGGACATTCTAAATGATTTGGCTATCTCAGATTTTGTCGCCGTTGAGTTTGAAAAAAAAAACTTTCGATTAACTTTAATGTAACTTTTTAACTTTTTGAACGATTTTGCCACAAAACTAATGGCATTCAATCGAGAACAAAGCTTTCGGATGGTGAAAATTTCAACTCGATCCGAGCCTCCGTTCGACCGCTATCATGAGCCAAAAAAGCTGCACGACTTTCCGTTGCCATGGTAACCGTACTTTGTTATAATGTAATTTCCATCTACACTACTTATCGGATAAAAATAAAATTAACATATTCGTGACCGGACGGACATTCTAAATGATTTGGCCATCTCAGATTTTGTCGCCGTGAAGTTTGAAAAAAAAACTTTCGATTAACTTTAATGTAACTTTTTAACTTTTTGAACGATTTTGCCACAAAACTAATGGCATTCAATCGAGAACAAAGCTTGCGGATGGTGAAAATTTCAACTCGATCCGAGCCTCCGTTCGAACGTTATCGCGAGACATACATACAAACAAAAAAAAAACAAAAAACAAAAAAACAAAAAAAACAAAACCAGTGACTATTTTTTCCGGCAGAGTCAAATGGAAACGCTCGCTTCGCTCGCTTAATGATTTTAATATTTATAACCTAACTATCCGGTTAGTATCCCTGCTGAAAAATCTTGTCAAGAACTTGACAAGAATAATACAAGACCTTGCCAAGTTCTTGCAACTATCTTGACAAGATCTTGCGAACGTCTTCTCAAGCTCTTGGCAAGATTGTGGTTGGTCTATTTATGCGGTACCTAGGCTATTAGGTGCAATTTTGATACACACTATGCCATGCCACCTTATTAGATGTTTACCAATGGTTTGTTAATCTAAGCCCTGTGAACATAAAGCAAGTAGTAGGCATGTCTGCAGGCTAGGGCAAACACAGGCCTAGTTCTACAGTGCAAGGCATAAGACTTTTAGTCACCTGTCACCTACCCAGTACTACAATAATTAGTGGTTGTAAATACTCACATAGCCTGAGGCCTGTACAAGACGATGGCTTTGTGTATTTAATATCCCTTTGACGATGGCAGCTATCTGTAGCTATTTAAGTGTAGGGCCTGTGGCCTTTGCCTACCATGTAGAATAGACTAGGTCTAGGTCTATTGATCAACTGTCTACTGTTGTTCAAAATAAACTGAAAAAATTAGAGACAGCACAAATGTTGGCTTGGCTTGTTTGCAGCCGTAGTTGTTTGATGAGGTTCAAGATGCTAACACTAGGGAAACGCCAGTCATTGATAGACGAGTGAGTGAGCCATGTGTTGAGTACCCGGGAACATCCCCTTTCCTCCCTTATACCTATAAGGCTGGATCTAGCCCAGTATGGGGAATGATACCGGGTATTCAACACATGGCTATCTCACTCATCTATCAACGACTTTGGTGTTTCCCTAGTCTAGTTGGCTAAAGCGCCCTATACCCGGAATGTGGGAGACCTGGGTTTAATCCCCTGGCCGGAAAAGATTTTGTAGTGTATGGATTGTATTTAAAATAATATGTTTTGAAATGCATATAACGCAGTTTAGTCTACATCAGCCGTGACAATACTATGGAAAACATAGCCAGTACGAAATACGAGTAAAGATTGCAAGGTTTACTCAATGTCCCAGCGGAATTTAGGGGAACCTTGGTCACTGCTATGCATGTTATCACAGCCTGCCAAAATAGATTTGATAATAATATAATGACTTCTTCTAGTTCAAAAGCATTGTTGCTAAAATGAAACCTACACATTTCAAGCATATTTTTCAATTTATTATTTCTTGTAGGTTTAAATCGCAATAGATTTTTCTCATTTTGTTAGCAGTTCTCAGTTAGCTGGTCACGGATGTCTGCTTAAAATTTCAGCTCAATCTATTTGGCCGTTCGGCCGTATGGGACCGGACACAGACAGAATAATCACGACCAAGGCCCGATCGAGTAGCGTTATAGACTTTGTTTTACTGCGCTCACTTGTCTAACCAGGTGTCTGTTAAGTTTGAAATCTTACAAGATTTTGACAAGATCTAAATCCAAGATCTTGACTATGTCTTGTTAAATCCAAGATCTTGGTAAAACATTAACTAGATCTTGTTTGTATCTTGTTTCTAATCAAGTTCTTAACAAGATATTAAGAAACAAGTTCCTGACAAGATCTTACCCTAAACAAGTTCTTGGTAAGATCTGGACAAGATTTTTCAGCAGAAAGAGTTGTTTAAACGTTTAGTGAATTCAACAAAATTGGGCAGCCCTAGTTCGCGTAGAAATAGCATAGACTCTTACTTTCGACTTGGTCTACTTTTGGTTTGTTTTCTAAATCGTTACATGTTATTAATTCAGATTTTTTTACAAAAGTCCGGGCTGTTATTATTAAAAGAAACAGCTAGCTACAATTGACAACAATAATATTATTAGTGTTAAAATTTTTCACTGTGTAGTCCATATTTCACTTACATAATAGTATATTGTTAAGGACTACCGGGTACCTAGCTATAATTTATGCTTAGGTAATTTTAATTAGTTATATAGAAGGACAACTTTCAATACCCACATGTCGTAATAACATGATGTAATGATGTATTAATACTGGTAGTAAAGATAGAGCCACCCTAGTTAACGTTTTCAGTCTAATATTTTTATATTAAAAAGTAAATTTATTAACGAAGCTTTATGTAAAAAGTAGGACTAACGGGTATTGTCCTTAATTTCCAACTAGTAGTGGGCCTACTTGCCGGAATGCAGTGCTAAATACGTTACACTTACACTGTATTAGAATTCCAGCCCTGATACCGTAGGCCTCCGCCTACCTAGTACTTACCATTCATTGAAAGTAGGACTCTTATTCATTCTGCTCTCGATTCCGGAATTTCCGCACACGATTTAATATATCTTCAATACTCAATCCGAACTCCAAAGCATAAACCAAAATTAATTTCTCGTCGAGCCTTGAAATTTATCGACACTGACAAATTTAAATTAGACTCGATATCTTTGCCCTGGGATGATATACTGACTGCAACTACTATTGACGATAAACTATCCGTGTTCAACACTCTGTTGTTACAACTTTACGACAAACACGCCCCTCTTAAGGTGGTTAGGGTAAGTAAGCCTCCGTCACCTTGGCTAAACACAGAAATAAAAGACCTTATGTCTAGACGTGACGCTGCTTACAATAGATACAAACGTAACCCTACTGACGACAACAAAGAGACATAGGACATTAAGAAACAAGACAAACCAGACAATTAGAACAGAAAAAAAGAGACACACTTATAAGTTATTGGACCCTAAAACACCTATTAAAAAAATGTGGCAAAGTCTGTCACAAATGGGCATTGGTAAACAAAAAGATGAAGAAGCTCCACTTGAAATACCATTAGATACAATTAATACCCATTTCACTACACTACCCTTTAATTTTGATCCTTCAATAAAACATTCACATATAAAAGACATCGAAGACAACCAAGCTAAGCCAACCTACGACCCATTTCACTTTAAACATGTTACCCCAAGAACGGCCTTGCACGCCATAAAACGAATAAAATCAAATGCTCAAGGAATAGATCAAATACCGATTAAACTTATTCAATTCATGATTAATCTCTCCCCCATCCTAATCGAGCCAATATTACACATATTTAATTTTTCTCTTACATATAACGCCTACCCTTATATGTGGAAACAAGCCTTTGTCCGCCCTCTGCCTAAAAAGACAAATCCTTCTACACCCAATGATTACCGCCCAATTAGCATTCTACCCGCCCTGTCTAAAGCCCTGGAATATATTGTCCACTGTCAAATATCAGATTTTCTGAAATTAAATCAAATTCTAGACGAGCACCAATCTGGTTTCCGATGTAATCACAGTACATCCACAGCACTCATTAAAGTAACTGATGACGTAAGAACTCACATGGACAGTAGACAACTTACCATACTGACACTTCTTGACTTTAGCAAAGCTTTTGACTCCGTTGACATAGACATTCTTATAAGCAAACTTCAATCTTTAAATTTTTCTCCTTCCACACTACAATGGATGAATTCGTATCTCCGCGGCAGGCAACAGTGCATTATCTCAGGTGACAATCAATCGAATTGGCTACCAGTGACGGCAGGTGTGCCGCAAGGAAGTGTTTTAGGACCTTTGTTATTCTCATTGTACATTAACGACATTTCAAATTCACTCATTTATTGCTATCACCACCTATACGCAGACGATCTGCAAATTTATATACATGTCTCTCCCTCACTAATTAATCAAGCAATTGAAATGATAAACAAAGACCTGCAATCTCTTGCTTTGTGGGCAACTAAAAACGTTTTGCAAAATAAACCCTTATAAGTCACAAATCATTATTTTAGGCTACCACAAACTTTTAGCAAAATTAGACCACTCGACAATCTACAACGTTTCTTTAAACGGTACAACAATACCCTTTCAACAACAAGTCAGAAACCTAGGACTTATTATGACTAATGACCTGACTTGGACGGAACATGTCAAACACGTTTGTAAAAAAACGTATGCTGCACTTCACTCATTAAACAGACTAAAAAACTTCTTTCCGACTAAACTAAAAACAATGCTAGTACAATCTCTTATTATTCCCCATTTCGATTACTGCGACGTTGTTTACAATGACTTGACCGAGGACCTGGCTATTCGTCTCCAAAGGGCACAAAATTCCTGTGTACGATTTATATTAGGAATAAGAAAATCTGACCATATAACCCCGGGTTTTAAGACGCTTGGTTGGGCTAGATTAAAGGATCGTAGAAACCTTCACTCCGTATGCCTAGTTCACAAACTGCTTTCAACATCGTCACGGTCTTATCTCGCCTCTAACTTTCAATTCCTTCACTCAAACCACATGTTTAATACCAGGTCTAGGTCCGGTACACAACTCTCATTTCCCATACACAGAACTAATCTCCTTGACCACTCATTCAAAATCCACGCTATTCGAACTTGGAATGCTCTTCCGTCTGAAATCAGAGACAAATATATAAATAACTTCTATGCTTTTAAAAGTGCCACTACTTCCTATTATTCAAATTCTTAACTGTACAAACAATAAGTGATATCAAAACACCCAAACAACCCAAATAATGAAAATAAATTACGTATTAATATGCTCGGTTACCTGTGTTACTCTATTTACTTTACGAGGACGCCTTCTTTGTTACTGTAATGAAACTGTATGAAAGCGATGGATGAATGCGGAGAATGAAATGATAGCTAAATTGTGTAAATTGTTTATCATAATTTCAAATGTTTATGTTTTTAGTTAATTATGTGTAATTTTCATTTGGCCAATTACTTTGTGTTCAAATTATCTATAATTTTCATAAGCCTTCATTATCATTTGTATTATTATTATTAGTTGTATTAGGTTGGATGGAAGATAAGGCTTCACTAGCCTTAATCCCACCTTACAATAAAGACCCTTATCTATCTATCTATCTATCTATCTTTGTGTTTTTGTTCTAGATCTCAGTAAATACCTCGCACACAAGCGAGAGCTTGAAAGAAGAAAGTTGAAGGTGGATCACCAGTTATCTCTCCGGACTGGCAAGGTTAAGGCTGTCGGAGAAGAACCTTCCGTACTGCCAGCCCTTGGTAGTCGACTGGTCTTCAGTCCAGCATACAGCAGTTGTGTCAAGCGGCCAAACAAACAAAAATTTCAAGGGCTAAATCGAAGAGCAGTTCTGGATCTGGACTGCAGCGTTAATAAAGAATGTTAGGAAAATTATTTCTACCAATATTTTATTTAATAGTTTTCCTGTGTGACTGTTTGGACTTTTAGAGTACGATACCGGTAGTTACGAAGGCTGTTTTGGATCTACATTGCTTGTAGTACTACAGTTTTCCTAGCCACACAGCCCAAGAGCATGGGAGAACAGGGGCATTTCAGTAGGCCTAGAACTGTAGGCCTACTCCAATGCGCTTTCATTTTGGTTGCACAATATCAGTCCTCTTTTAGTGAAACATTTTATTTTATTTATTTTTTTTTTTGGTGGTAATATTCTAATGTGTCATGACCGGGGATAAAACTTAATGTCCTTTGGCTTAATGTAGGCCTGCCGATGCTCTACCTAGTTAGCTATACTGGTATTTGGTATGGAGGCATCTCAATTGCTCTCAGCTAAAAGAGTCTTGGCTTTTATTAGTTATTATCATTGATCATCAGATCGTTTGTTTCAATGTTTCAACAGCCGATTCTGGTGACAGTTTGGTCTCTGCTTCGTCAGAGGTCCGTCGTTACCTGAAGAGTTTGTGGAAGAAGAAGGCAATGCAGAAAACCATAGAACAGCGCAGAGAAAACTATGGCTGTGGAGTCGACAAGCAAAAGTCTTCCAGCTCAAACAGTATTGAGACACGGCTAACTCCTCTAGAATCACAGCCAGCTACGTCCCTGCCTGGTAATGAGCAGCTTGAAGCCAACAAACAAGCTCAACATGAGTTGCAACTCCGAATGTAAGTCTACCTCGTCAGTGGTTAATTTCAAAACATTTTCCTGGGGTTGGGGTACGCAACATGATTTTAATAGTGATGTTATCCTAAAATGATTTTTGGGTAGGCCTATATGCTCTTTCCCAGGTAAAATACATGATGATGTCCTCCAATAGGGAGTCTGGGGTAGGCTCCCCAGCTAATGCGGATCTGGGGCACACAGACCTTTAAAACTTTTAGTTTCTTAGGGTGTGATTATTTTAATGAGTTTTTTATGCGTATGTTTTTGATATACACTGTAGGCCTACACAGCGTGGCCTGATTTTGTCTGGGTAAACTGCAAGTGGTAGGTTCTTCTAGCCTATATTAATTTTGGGTATTTGCCGTACACCTGCGTTTTCCCCCATGACACCACTAAAAAAAAAAAAAACGGAATTTTTCCAAGTCATACATTGCATTTTTTTTGTTGCATATAGTAGGCTTACAGTGTGTTACTTATAACATTGTAGGGCCTATTGAGTTTACAATTACTATTTTACTAGGAAAACGCTCAAGTCCCGCCGCGTTGTTGGATGAGCGTAATTAGAGGACCTGGATCTTATTAATTACAGAAGATAAAGCGGCGTTAAGCGTAATTGGTGCATTGAGTTGCCAAGATTTATGCGGATTTTCTGTTGTTCTGTGAAAAAATCATTACTTAATTGAAGATTTTTTTAAAAATTAATTTAAATTAAATAAAAAATAAACTCTTATTTTTCATTTTTTTAATTAATCGTCGTTTAAAAAAGAAAAAAATCGTAAAATTTTGATTTTCATAAGAAATAATTATTCGATGGTGCTCAAATTTCATACGAATATATTAATTCATAAAATTAAGATTCTGTGAAAAAATCATTACAATCGGATAAAGCATGTAGGTGTTATAAGTCAAAGAATTGTTTAAACAAAGAAAAAAACCCGTAAACTTTCGATTTTCTTGAGAAATAATTTTCGATCGCGCTCAAATTTCACATGAGTACCTAAATTCATAAAATTAAGGTTCTGTGAAAAAAATCATTAAAATCCGACAAAGCATGTAGGTGTTATAAGTCGAAGAAATTTTCAAAAAATCGAAAAAAATCGTAAAATTGCGATTTTCATCAGAAATAATTTTTCGATTGCTCTCAAAAACGTGGCAGGTCTTCGTTCAGAGATTTCGAAGGTCTCCATAAAATTTCATTGCAATCGGATTATCGGTTTAGCCGGAATCGTGCTAACAGACACACAAAAATACAAAAAAAAAAAAAAAAAACATTCTGGATTTTTTCTCCAGTGAATTGGAATGGAATCTTCGCTTCGCTCGCTACGCTCATCCAATTAATATTTAACTTGAGACATTTCAAAAGTATGTGGGTGGACGTGTCCGACTCCAAATTAATCTGTACCTCGTAACCTTGATTGCATGTTAAACATCCAGTATTGTAGCTGGTGTTGCTTGTAAACTTAATGCCTACATCTCTGTAGCCACACACCCTCTCACACACCACCTTGTTCACAAGTCAGCATTGTACGTATTAGAGGTGCCGGGTTACTCTTCATCATGCCATGGGTGAATGTTAGGGGTGTGCAAATAGTGATTTTTGAGTTCGAATACGAATATCGAATAGTACACAATAAAAAAGTCGAATATCAAAGTCGAATATCGAATAGTTGTCAAAACAGTGCGCACACATAAAAATAAACATTTAGTTGTTTTTAAGTTTTATTTATTATGGCTATTAATAATAGGATCTTTGGTCCTAGGTCTAGGCCCTACCCTAGGCTAGCCTTGGCAAAATTCAATGGCTAGCCCCTAGCACTAGGCTTAGGCAGGCTAGGGCCTAGGTAGGCTAGCCTAGGGCCTAGGCTAGGTAGGCTAGGGGCATTACACAAAGCTAGGGGCCTAGGCCTAGGTAGGGCCATTGAATAACCAGTATAGGGATACACAAAGGCCTAGGTCTAGGTAGGCTAGGGGCCTAGGCCCTAGGCCTAGCATTGTGCAAAGCACAGGGAATTAAAAACAATGTTCGTTGTTCTGACCTGTGGGGTTTTTTAAAATTTTTTTTGCAATGCATACATTCGGCTTCGTTCCCTTTTGGGTTGAAAAAGTACCAAATCGCACTTTTTTGCCGTAGGCTAGGGCCTAGACTTTGAAGCGGGTAGGGCTAGGCCTAGGCCTAGGCTAGCCTACGCCTAGGGCTATGTCCGTTTCGGGCTCAAGGCCCGCTTCTTCTTCGTAATCTGTAAGCACGAGAGCCCTATGCGGGTTTTTACATGAGCATTTACCCGAGAAAAGACCATGTTTAGAACTTTTTCGCAAGAAAGATGAGGTTTGCATCACGTTTTCGGGGTAATTTCTTATGCATCATTCACAAACAGTTCTAAGTCGTAAGGCGCAAGGTCTAAGGCGTAAGGCGTAAGTCGTAAGAAATGCTAGGCATTTACAACAACCATACCATTTTTCATTGCTCCTGTGTATTGCGCATGCGCGTACAGTCAGTTGTGGAGTTTCCTTGTTCGTGATTGGCTCGTCGTAAGAAACCGTCGTAAGAATTGGATTTTGGGCAATTCGTTACAACATAAACCATATGCCTTGCGACTTGGGACGTGTTGTGAACGTTCTGATTGAAACACATACTCGGCAATACAAAATATTACGCCTTAGGCCTTGCGCCTTACGCCTTAGAACTGATTGTGAATGATGCTTTACGTTCAACGACGTCGTGACAACGGTGACATCAGATGCTGTTGTTTGTCGAAGTTGGTACAGCTTGGTTTGGTTGGTACGACCGCTGAAACACGTTGCGCGGAGTTGACGATAGGGTGCGTCGATCGGTAATGTAGTTTCCTGCATACTAGCGGGAATTTCAAATCGAATACTTCGGGAATTCGAATACTTCGGAAATTCGAATAGTTACTATTCGAGTTTCGAATCGAATATGAATAGTAAATTATTCTCGAATACTTCGAAAATTTCGAATATTCGCACACCCCTAGTGAATGTGCATGCTCCGTATGTCCTGTGAAGTTGCATTTCATCATACGTCAGCAGTGTCACACTAAATACTCCAGCTCGGAGCCCATCTTATCTGCCCTGCCTGTCTCAGCTCACCACCTGACACTAAAAAATTAAATTAAAATTGAGCCATGAACACAGAGACAAAGAAAAACTAAGAATTACAAAATCAACATTTCTACTTTAAGAACAAGTTTAGTCTGATTGCCAGTCTTGTATTCATTGATTACGGTATTTGTTTAGGCTTGCCTACTATATGGCCCTTCTCTCATGCCTTATGGATGGTGGCAACAAAAGGTGTGCCATCTACTAGTTAAACGAGGGAGCGGGGCGACCGAGTGTCTCCATTCAACTAGAACGGCTCTCATTCTGTGATTCTGTCTGTCTGTCTGTACATCGAAAATCAGCCGAACCGCTGAACAGATTGGGCTGAAATTTTAAACAGACATCCGGTACGAGTTTACTGAAAACTGCTAACAAAATCAGCTAGATTCATTGCGATTTAATCCTACAATAAATAAAAATGTGATTTTTAAAATATCTATAGCATTTGTTTAGTAGCAGCTAGTGGGACGTAAATTACGTGGCTTGCATGACCTATTGGTAAGCATTTAGACTACCGCAGGGAAGGTTGGGGTTCGATACCCATTAGTTCGAACTTTTTTATATTTTTACACCCACATATTATTTTTGAGGGGTGTTAAATGGGAAATAAAACTTAGGTGATTTTGTTTTATCTTGGAAATTTGGTAATGTTTCACGCTTATACGTATTGAACATGATTCGCATTTTAAATGTTCAATTTAAATAACTAGGGAAACGCCAAAGTCGTTGTTAAACGAGTGAGTGAGCCATGTGTTAAGTACCCGGGAACATCGTCTTTTCTCCCATATACCTAAGGCTCGATCTAGCCCAGTATGGGAAATGATACCGGATACTACACACATGGGTCACTCACTCGTTTAACAACGACTTTGGCGTTTCCCTAGTTTTAAACGAGGGAGCGGAGCAACTGAGTGTCTCCATTCAACTTAAACGGCCCTAATTCTGTGATTCTGTTTGTCTGTCTGTCTGTCTGTCGATCTGTCTGTCTGTCGAAAATCAGCCGAACCGCTGAACAGATTGCGCTGAAATTTTAAACAGACATCCGGTACGAGTTTACTAAGAACTGTTAACAAAATCAGCTTGATCCACTGCGATTTAAGCCTACAAAAAATAAAAATGTGATTTTTAATAATATCAATGGCATTTGTTTTGTAGTAGTTAGCGGGACGTGGGTGACGTGGCCTGCGTGGCCTAGTGGTAACCATTTAACCTACCGCACGGATGGATGGGGTTCGATACCCGTCAGTTCTAACTTTTTTATATTTTTACACCCACATATTATTTTTGAGGGGTGTTAAATGGGAAATAAAAATTAGGTAATTTCGTTTTATCTTGGAAATTTCGCATTTTGAATGTTCAATTTAAATAATTATTGTGGCAAGCAGAGTGAGTTCCTGTAAGGTGACCAGACGGTCCGGTTTTAGAAGTCAAAACACTTGGCTAACTCACTCGTTTAACAACGACTTTGGCGTTTCCCTAGTATTAAGAATATGAGCGTGAACATGTTTGCTGTACTTCTGGTCATTGGAAGCAGGCCCAATATCTGCACCACTAGTTCATAAATATTAAATAGGCTGTGCCTATCCATGGGTGATGTACTGCTTGTTTGATAGACATCACCCATGGTACATGGGTGATGTACTGCTTGTTTGATAGGTCGGGCTGGATCAAGGATAGAGATGGCCACTGGGTCAAACATCCTGAGGCCGAGTTCGACAGCGACGAAGACGAGCCTACAAAATCACCTGACTAAACTCTATGCTTTCATTGCAAACTGGAGCTGGAGAGTGAGCAGTTACGAATTATGCTGGTGAGCTTGATACATTCATTTCTGAGTGACCCTAGCTGATCTTGCTTAAGAGTTGATATGCAAACCTAGTACTGTGGTTGAGTATACTGTAACACACAACATTTATATTCTGTAACTAGTTAATCATGTACACTAAAATTTTACTGAATAAGCATGATATTTTCTTTCCCATAGAAATGGATAAGTTTTATTTTTATTTTAGTATGCCTCCCTATGTACGATATCGGCGTCAGAAGTAAATCACGGGTTATCTTTTACAGACACCACCAACACTCGCTCAGCAAATCTCAGATTAAGCACCTTCAAAAGTCACACTAAGCTAGCAGTAAATACACAAAACTAGCCCCAGCAAATTGTCAAAGTGTGGATGTCTTGCCCTATTAATGTCACTAGAAAAACTGTCCCTAATTGATTTCTACACCAGAAATAAGCCTGTGCTAAATTTATGCAGTCTTTGGTGAATCCAATAATTAGATGAGGGAGCGGAGAGACTGAGGATACAATTCAAGAAAATCGGCACTTCCGTGATTCTGTGCATGTGTTTGTGATGTGTGTACGTTGAAAATCAGCCGAATTGCTGAACAATTTTACACTGAAATTTTAAACTGTCGTCCCGTACAAGTTTACTGAGAACTGCTAACAAAATCAGCTAGATACATTGCGATTTAAACCTATGAGAAATAATAAATTGAAAAATAGGCTGCGAATGTGTAGGAACTATTTTAACGACTAGCCCTATGGTTTTGTTTTTGAAAAAAAAAATTATTTGTTGCTTGTTATTTGTCTAGCTCTGAAAATGCAGTGCCCAAGGTGTATCGAATCTTGCATGCTCAAGGTACCCCCAATTGATTGGCAATGAATAGAGCTGGGAGATTGAATAAACCTTGCAATCTTTACACGTATTTTGTACTGGCTATGTTTTCCATAGTTTTCACAGATGATAGACTACACTGCGTTATAGTATGCATTTCAAAATATGTTTAATAATTTTTAAAATACAACCAGGAATTACAAAATCGTTCCCGACCAGGGGATTGAACCCAGGTTTCCCACATTTCGGGTATAACGGCGCCTTAGCCAACAAGACTAGGAAAACGCTCATTAAGTCATTGTTAGATCAGTGAGCGAGTCATTTGTTGAGTACCCGGGAACATTTGCATTTAAGTTTGATAATTATATTGGTATAAATAATAGGGTTTTTAAGTTTAGTTGGTATAAGGGCGCGTCAACTGTAAGGCCATAATGTGCCACTCTAGCTTATGATAGGCTAGGGAGGCCTTAGGTAGGGGGAAGAAAGGGAATGTTACCGGGTACTCAACACATGGCTCATTCAATCGTCTAACAACGACTTTGGCGTTTTCCTAGTAACTTAACTGTTTTGTGCCCTAAAACCCCAATAACTAACTACTAGTGTAGAAAGCTGTAAGAGGCCCAAGAGCTACAATACTACGTAGGGCTATACATTACAACTGCCTGCGATTATAATGCATGTGATTTGCTCGATGCTGCATTGTTTAGTAGGCTACCATCCACTCTGTCTCTCTGTATTGATTGAGTAACCTTGAGAAACCTATGATAGCGTAGCATTAAAATGGTAGGTAGACCTACAAGTTACCCAGTATGCAGATTCATGTGTTACAAGTAAAATATGTTGGAAAATTGGGAACGGTAATGACGGCGATGCACATAGAATTATAACAATGTTGTAATGTGTTTCAGCTATTGGTTGCGGATAAAAATCGAGGAGGAATGTCTTGGAGGTCAGCATTTCTGGGTTGTCAGCACTCTAGAGGAGCTGTTTTGTGTAAGCATCCTTATCAGACGTTAATTGGAATTGATCATTGTGACCTAAAAATCAATTTCCAAGAAAAACTTTTTAACTGTATGCACAGTTATTTTGGTGGTCATTTTCCCCAGAACCCATGATACGCGGCGATATTTCCGCGGTCGTTTGCCGCGGAGCCCGTGAAGGCGTGTCTCGCCTGCCTTACCCTATTTCGCAACGTTGCGTCGTCGTCTGTTGACAGTACTGCCTGCCTTTGTGTACGATCGGCGTCTGGCTGGAGAGAGAGGTACAGAAGACATGTGGTTCACCGCTATGCCACGCCCCAAAACACGACGCGTGAACGTTTAAACTGTCTAATGAGGAATCGATTCTGCCATGTCATCCCTTACGTCAGATTTTTTCGGCTCCGTGCGGTATTTAGGGCCACTGGTGAGCACCACTAGGTTCACTTACTGACATGTAGCAAGTATAGACGGGTCCGCAACGCCCTCTATTGCATTTAAATGGGATTGTCATGACGAATCATCTTTATGTTCATGAACGTCAATTGTTCGTCTTCAACAATGCCTTCATGTTCGGGAATATGGCCGCTATACATTGAGAAGGCAATCCCTGAAGTACAGTAATATGTCGGCCAACAATGTTTATTGCGTCACCTGCATACAAAGAATACATGAGCGGTGATTGCCTGTACATGCCCGAAAACACAGTGAAAATTTGTCCGAGTGTACGGCCGGAGAGAACTTTGTTCAAGTCAAAGTTAAGCTTTCTTCCTGAATTGAAATCATCAATGTTGAATGTGATTATGAATAGAGATGTTATGATGGGAAGACGGATTGACATCTTGGGGTTGATCGATTTGAAGTGGAAGGATGAAGGAAAGTTAGAGGTGAACGGTGGGTACAGGTGGAGTGGAAATAAAGAAGCACAAAGAAAAAGAGTGGGGATAATAGTAAGCCTAAAATGGAAGGAAGAAGTGATAGAAGTAGGGGAAGAAGGAGACTGGATAATAAAGATGAGGATAAAAGTAAAAAATGAGAAATGTGAGATATGTCAAATATATGCTCTACAAGTAGGGTGCGATCAGGAAGCAAAGGATGAGTTCGAAAAACATCTGGAAGGGCTGATAGGTAGAAGAGATAATCATCCTGGGAGATTTCAATGCCCAGGTTAGTGACGAAAGGCAGGGTTACGAGGAAGTAATTGGAAAGTATGGGTATGGTAGGAGAAACACAGAGGGAGAAAGGCTGTTAGACCTGTGTGCCAGAAACGGCCTGGTAATTGGAAACACGGGACAGACAAAATTACCAGGTATAGTTGGAACGGACAACAGAAGACACAGATAGACTACGTGGTTGTTAGTAAAGACAAGCACAGGAGGCTGAAGGATGTAAAGGTCATCCCAAGTATAGGACTAGATGGGGATCATAAGCTGCTAGTAGCAGATATCCAAATAGAGGGAAGTGTATGAAAGAAAAAAAGAGTATGCGTAAAACGTAAAGGAAGCTCAAAGTATGGAAATTAAGTGAGACGTCAGTCGGAGAAGAATATCAACAGAGGATTAGAAAAGAGATTCCAAAGGGAGAGATCCAAGGAGTGGAGAAAGGGCGTTTAAGATTGCACTGGTGCAGGCAACAGCGGAGATATGTGGAAGAACAAGTGGGATAGGATAAGAGATGGTAACAAGTTGGTGGAACGACAAAGTAAAGGTGAAAGTATACAACTGAAAAATAGAACATGGAGGGAGTACATGAAAGACAGAACAGATGAAAAGAGTGAAGCTTTCAGAAAGCAAATAGGGAAGCACAAAGAACGGTTACAGAAGAGAAAGCAGAAGATTAGAAGAAGTTTGCTAAGAAACTGGAGAAAGATGCAGAAGAAAACAAGAAGATGCTATGGCATAGTGAAGAATAAGAGGAAGGAAAGTGGGGGACAAAGGTTAGGTACCACTAGGGTCTTTTACTGACATGTAGCAAGTTTAGACGGGTCCGCAACGCCCTCCATTGCATTTAACCCGAGAGTAGTCGCGTGTGGTCTTTTAGACCAACTTTTTTTTCACAGTTGGTATTGCACAGCGCGCATGCGTGGCTTGTCTAGTTCCGCCTACCTTCCCAAATAGATTTGTGAAGCCAGTGTGCAATACGCGATTCAGTTTTCTGCAGAACTTCATCTCAGATGAGAGGTCCTGTTGGTTGCTCGGTCTTTTCGACCGCTGCGCGACTACTAAGGGAGGCAAAAATATGCATACTCAATCACTATTATGAGACATGTATTTTGTTATTGTAGGTTGATTATTCTTCAACATACAGTGTTGGCATAATATTACTGTCTTGGTTTACTAATAACACGAACTACAGGGTGTTTCAAAACATATTTTTATACCTTTTTGAAGGTTTGCTACTTTTCTGTGTTTGATTGATTATTGATTGATTATTTATTGATTATTGATTGACAATTGATTAATATAACCAGGTATGCTGTTACATATATTATAAATTACCTTATATTCGTAATCAAAACGTCATCCTAACGTTATTAGCCCATAATAAATAATGCGGTCTAAAGGACCGAGCGCGACTACTAACGTTACAAACAGGGGCGCGACTACTCTCGGGTTAAAAGGGATTGTCATGACGAATCATCTTTATATTTATTAACGTCATTTGTTTGTCTTCAACAATGCCTTCATGTTCGGAAATATGGCTACTATACATTGAGAAGTCGATCCCTGACGTACGGTAATGTCAGCCAACAATATTTATGACGTCACTGCATACAAAGATGAAAGAATACATGAGCGGTGATTTCCTGTACATGCCTGAAAATACATTGAAACTTGTGCCGGGCGTACGGCCGGAGAGAACTTTGTTCAAGTCAAAGTTAAGCTTTCTTCCTCGATTGGAATCATCAACGTTCATCCATCATCAGTCCCAGATGCACGAAACGCGTCGTGGATTAAGGTAACAAACAACTTTAAATTAGCTGCAGTTGTCATCAGCAGGTGAAACGTTTTATCGTCCCCAGTCCTTCAGGCTGGGCTTTATGTTCTCTATGTTTTCCCAACCTGTCAACCCTTCTCCAATCTAAACCAAAGTTGAGTAAAGTTTAGCTGCATGCGATTATGAATAGATTCACGTTTGATTTTTTTCTTCGGCAAAAGTGTGTTCCTGATTGCCATTTCTGATTTTTTTCTTTCTATTTTCCTTGTTATATTTGATTAATTCAGTAAATTCAATAATTTCTATTTAGATGCTGAGATTATATTGAACAGTAAGTTAATGAAATACACCTTTTAGACTGTGCACTTTCTTTTATATTATTAAGAAATTAAATTTATGAAATATTTGGGGTACTTTTGCCAACCTTTCAATGTTTGTTGGTGAAAGTACCCAATTTGTTGCACAAATGTAATTTATTTTATTGGTAGAAAAGAACATGTACAGCTTAAATAATGTATTTTGTTAATTCAATTCAAATTTATTCGATAATATGGGTCTCTACATTTTTAAATACCTTATGTCAGCATCAATGTTGTTGTTTATTGTTGTAATTTAATATTAGTACAGTAAGAACTTCTTAACCAGTTGATGAACACGGGTGCACCTCGATCATTTGCGAAACTCGTGGCGCGGTTATTGTTTTTGCTCTGTAGCATCTGATGGGGAAAATATATTGACAATGTAATGGATAAGAGACATAGAATAAACATATATTCATACAGGTATACTAAGTTATTTAATAGCTTGTAAACAAGTCACAAACAACGTACACATTAGGCCTACATGTCGTAATAAAAAACGTTGTCAGGCTAAACTCGAGCAGTAGCTGGGCTACTTCAAACTAGGCTAGCCTAGCGCTAGCTCTCTTTCTCTGTTGGAAAAACACTCACTACTATGCCGCGCTGAAGCTCAGAGCAAGATAATCGAAAGAAATAAGACATAGCCAGGAAATAACAATTCACATGCGTTAGATTGACGAAATACGTGAATCGAATGAAACATGATTGATCTAGTTCACTAAAGACCATCTTTGAACAGGTGTGTGAGATGGCTGGATACGTATGGCAACTGGCAGGCGCGCGACGCAACTGACCTCTATATGCTACATGGCACTGACGCTTACCGCTCGAAAAGTCGAATTATCGCGACTATCTCTTGCACTCCCGTAGGCATGCCTACAATTATGCGAGACATTAAAAAAGTGCGCGCGACTCTGAATTATTTTTATTTTTTATTATCATTTATAAAACTAATTTTTTATTTTTTTTTTTTTGCGCTCGTAACACGGTAAATCGATAAGGAGATCAGATAGAGAGTTTCTTACTGTTATATCATATCTAATTGTGCAAACTATCTATTTCTATTTTTAGCATTTCATGTGCCAACTTGAAGTAGGCCAAATTGTCTTGTATGTCTTGTGAAATAAACTTGAAATAAATACAGCAGAATAATGAAGACTGTTGGATGCATGAGCTTCTGGTAAACCAGGAACGCAATTTGTTAACACTCCATGCGATTGAGGTTTGCACCAGTATATCATGTTAGGGCGTGTTTTTGATTCAATCAGAGCATATTTTCAAAATATTGACTACCTTTTTTTAGTAACACCAACCAAAGAGTTGTCTTGTGTAGAAGACACATTACTTGTTAAAATGTTGAAAGGTTTATTCTTTGCGCGTTCGATGCGCACATTCTTTGCTGACTAGCTCCCAAGTTGAACATTTTTGGGTGTGAAAATTAAAGGTAAAAATGTTTTCCAGAAAATATGTGAGATTTGCAGGATTTGGCAACCAAGTAATTGTTTAGTGCTCATTCAAATTGAAACCTAAATTGGCCCGAATTCATCCAACCTTATGTACGGTTTCTTTCCTATTTCATTATCCGTGTGTGTATCACAAGGCAACTACATGCCGGCTTGCAAGTATAGTGCCTGCACATCGCATGCCTAGGCAAGCTATCCATAGCGGGGGGGGGGAGGAGGAGGAGGGAGGTGGTTGATTAATTAAAGTAGGTCTGACGTGCATGCGGAAGAAATGGTTGACATTTTGAATTCCTAGATTAACCCTTTCTCTGTTATGGACGCATCTAATATGTCCACGCGCGCCGCCCGCTGTGTTATGATGGACGTATTCAATACGACGGGGCAATTACTGAAGTCGTAACTCGTAGACTACTAAAACGCCAAAGTCGTCGTTGGACGAGTGAGCGAGTCATGTGTTGAGTACCCGGGAACATTTGCATTTATAAGTTGATTGATATTTTAACAGGTATAAATGATGCGAGTTTTGAGTTGCGAGTTTTGAGTTTAGTTGGTATAAGGGCGCGTCAACTGTAAGGTCATAATGCGCCACTAGCCTATGATAGGCTAGGGAGGAAAGACTCATACTGGATCCAGCCTCATGTAGGGGGATGAAATGGAATGTTACCAGGCACTCAACACATGACTCGTTCACTCGTCTAACAATGACGGGCGTTTTTTTTTCATGGCTTATGATATTTAAAAAATGCTATTTGAAACCGCACCAAAACGCGAAATTTTCCAAAACAACACATGACACATGAAATAAAGATTTTTATCGGTTTTAACCGCCCAATCGGCAAAATAAACTATTTTAGTAGTATTAATTGCGGAAAAATCCCGCAAAAAATCATCGAATGACAGTTTTACACTAACACAACCATTTTGTCAGTGTTTTGTAGTGTCTTTACCTGACGAATGAAAAACTAAATCATTTCGTCTTGTCGACTATCGAGTAAAAATCGATAAACCAAGTTGAATCTTTGCGCATCTTTTGCCATTGGTCCAAACTAACCATGTCTAATCAATCGTGCCTGAATTGTTACATTTATCAATTTTAATCGCAAAGAAAAGGCGCATTTAGCGACGTTTTTAAAAATAACGAAAAAGCAAAATTAATTGGTACAGTATTTAAAAGTTCCAATAGTCCAAATGCTACGTAAAATAGGGCCGCCACGTTTCCTGATGACGTCAGCGAGTGATAGCTCTGAATATAATGACTCCTGAACAAACCGAATATTCACAAGCGAGGTCGATAACGGTAGGTATCTTCCAGACCACTTGATTAACATATGATTGATGGTGTACATCATACATTTACAGGTCGTATGCTAATAGCATTAATTCTTGACAATAGTTATTGAATTGTAGTCCCACCATAGAAGGACCAATTAACATATTTGTGATGAGTAAATAGTTAATTGATGTTATTTTAATTTTAATTAGTACATCCTTCACAGCAGAAAATGAAATAACTTTCCTGGAGCTCATCCAGCGACAACTGCTGGAGTACACTGTGGAAAAATACATGTGTTCCACATGCTAAGGTTACCAAGTGAAGTAGGCCTACACATTTTTATACATACTATTCTTTATTGTTTATAAATGATCTTACTACGTATTAACAACAAAGTGATTATTTTATTTGCATGTATCTTTGACCAAATTCATACCAACTTCTAGATATGTCATCAGCCCATCACATTCACAGAGAAAGACCTTGATGTAGTTGCCAACGTCAACATGCTACGCCCACTTAAAACAATACAACTAGCTTTCAGGTAGCAGTAGTTTGTCCTTGTAATATCAAGATCGATGAAAACAAAACGCCATCCGCGTGAGAATGTAACGTGTACTCAAACACACATGTACATGTAGGAATAGAGAAGTGCGAGGTGAGAAATCACTAGTTCGGAGAGAGACGCTGACAACATAACATAGGAATGAAGAACAAATGAGTCTCGCCTGTTCAATCAATATCATCCATATTCTCTTTTGTTGCAAAAATGTGTTTGCTTTATTTTATGAATGTGCTGATTACCTCTTGGTACCTACGTACATATGACGTATCAGCCGACCGAAGCTTGCCACATACCAAACATAATGCACTAGTATGTGTCTTTGGTACTACTACATATGACACGCCGAGCTTGCCACATACCAACATATGCTAGTATGGTTCTGGTCTCGTACATATGACGTGACAGCCGACCGAAGCTTGCCACATACCAAACATAATGCACTAGTATGTGTTTGGCCTTTGGATATCTGTACTGTGCTGACACTCATCTAGTCCTCGTTATTGCGGAATAACGTTTGCATGTCACTTCACCCTTTGCTCAACCGTACAAATCTAGCTAATAATGTAATTTTTATATTTTACCCCCATTTATTTGTTGATTGTGATAGTTTTAGTTCAGACATTTCATGGCTTGCTGAAAGTAGGCCCAACTAAGTGTTACTTATTTTGTTGAGAATATGGCAATTTACAATGCTTCAATCTGTTCTTGACAAACAAACGTATTTAGTAATTAGAATGACTCGTAACATTGAATTATTCTGCTTATGTTTGAATGAAATCTTATGTCCAAGTTGCTGTTCTTCTTAAATTACAACCCCAAAACCTCAAATTTGGATCCAACCACTAGGTATGTGTCGACTTAATTAATTGTAACATTTTCTTTTCTCATGCTTGTCACAACACTAGGAGTAGCCCCGTCTCGATTAGCTTCATTACATAAACTGGGACATTAAAAGTTAAAGCCCAACATCTATCAACTCCATTCAAATTGAACAAATCATTTCCATCTGATCCCTTGGCTTGGATTAGCATATCCTTAGTGTTAGCTATCTATAGGCCTACATTATTTGAGAAACACACTTTCCTGAGAATTTTTATACAGATCTTATTTTCATGTGTGCTTCTTAGACTAATCTTAATCTATACACTAGTACCTAGATCTATATCAGTTTAAAAATATTTGTTATGTTAACAAAATATTGTAAATAGTAGCATCATCTAGAGCAGCTATGAACATATTTTCCTTTACAACAATGTCACAAATGCTTACAAAACTAGTATAATTGTCTTTATTTTACATACTTTTTACTTTGTAAACCTAGTTAGTAATTCTATATAATAGAATCTGGTCTTTCTATATTAAAAAAGAACATAAAACGATGTTTTCTTACAATACACGATTCGTAGCATTTAGCATATGCTACGAATAAACACTGTTTGAGTGTTTGCACTCCTCTGTATCAATTCTTTAAAAGTTTTTATGAAACATTCATAAAATATTTTGTGCCAGTTGTTAAAATTATGCACTGATTGACGAGATGACAGTATGATGAAAAAATTAAAACAGTCCATGGACTATAGTAATGATTGTGGTTGTGCCGGATTTACCTGCGTTTGGCTAATGGTCAGTACAATGTTTGTAACGGCAGTGGATGACGGCAGACGGAGTGCAGAAAGTAGCCCTGCTCCATTGTTTTTGTTCACAATTAGTTTTACCTATCTATGTGAAATCTTTTCACGTAATTTGTTCGTTTTTCTTGAGTGGTATTGATTCTATTTTAGCTTCCTCCTCTTCCATCTGCTCTTCAGCCGTTTTGGGGGGAGAATTCCAGGACTGCAACTCGCCGGTGCCAAATATGAGGAATGTCAGGGCGCCTAGGGCGTAGGTTCCTGCCAACACGCCAAACACAACTCGCCACGCCGATTGTGTTTGCTGCAACGAGAAGGAAAGGAAATTGGCTACCTATCACACTTGGTATATGTATTCACTGTTGGTTCTACGACTAGAATCCTTTATTGGGATGAGCCACAAGAAATGTAGACTTCTGCCATTGTGCATTCGACCAGTACCAGTACTTTCTCTACAAAGAGTTATACTTGTGCACTGTAGGCCTACCATTCAAGGTGAATAAAGCTATTTATTATTTATTTATTATTATTTTATTGGATGTATTTCATACAAACTCTGTCAAAACCGGAGCTAACATGTTGTACAGACTTGCGTCAAGTACTTCCATGTGTACCTACATTACATTATATTATTACTTGTCTTAAGTCTAATTAATATCATTTCTTATTATATAATAATTCTTTTATTATTATTCATTGATTCATAGCAGTTGTCGTAAAAGTTTGCCCCGGCTGGGGTTCGGACCCAGAACCTCCGGCTCGAACCCCAGCCGGGGCAAACTTTTACGACAACTGCTATGAATTAATAACTATGTCCGAAAAGCGGGCTTATGCTTAAAAACCTTATATTCATTATCATTATTATTATATTGTTAATTTCAACTATTAAATCAAGTTTGTCTATAGACACTACAGTATTTTGAAACTTATTTGCAAGCCCTATATAATATGAACAATTGATTTAAATGCATAACATCCATAATATATAGTATAAAACCATCCCATCTCAATACCAATTACCACACTACATATATATATTACTAGGGTATTCTTTAAGTATGTAGGACTAGTAATAGTATTATATTTACTTTACTGTACAATGTACGTATTTTCTAAGCTAAATCTGCCGAACGAACACTGAACATTGTACATACATGTATGTATCTTATCTCCTTTCTATGACATCATGTAGTAATGTTGTAAGAAGGTAATCGCAATCCCAAGCAGTTTAATCGAAGGCACCCCCACTTGAATTTCCACTTTTGCATAAAAACAATGATTATTTAGTTTCAATAATTTTCAAGTAATGCAACCAAGTCTTAGAATAATCAAATCTTCTCAGTTCATGCCAAAACAGAAGTTGTAGTGGATCCTGCTCAAACCAATGTGCTTTAAAACATGAGAGCTCATTCAGTGGAATGACAACTTTGTTTTAGTTAATGAAAATAGGGTTCAAGTGAAACACGAATAGCCTAATTGTTGCATGAAACTACTAACTACAACTGCTACTACAATGCTCTACCCCTTTCACATCTTACAACTTGCAAGGTAATTGACTGGAATCTCAAAAGGAAAACAAATAACACTGAACATTTTTCTTGTATAGGCTGCTAGTAGTATACCACAGCATGTTCTCTGCTGCCTACAAATGTATTTGCTGTACTACTAGTGTATGTCTATTATTTTGTTCCTCAACAAAAAACAATAAAAACATTTTTTAATTTGAATTTAAGAATACGTACATTGAAACTACTGTAGTTACAAACAGGTATTAATTTTACATGTTAACAATTTACATTCATAAAATCTGTGTATATTGTTATGGGATGGGTATGGAATTGCCTAACGACATCACTAGTTCTTAAAGTATGAATTTCATGCATAAACACATGGATATTGAGTTGTATGTTTTGGTTATGTAGGTAATAAATGAGTGTGTTTAAATTATGTTATAAATTTAAGAGTGTTGATAATGTTTACTCACGTTCTGGTAGGTGAGATCTCCAACCATCACCGAGGACAAGAAACCTCCAAGGGACGACAGGGTGTTGGCCATTCCGAAGATTGTGCCTAGAAATCAAGATTGTTGATGAGCTTCGGTTATTTACCCGTACATTACAAAAAAAATTTTGTTCACGCAATTGCTATTTTTGACATACCCTTGTATCATATAGTATGTATATTATATAGTATTAATGGGTTAATGCATGCACATATATCGGTAGTCCCATTCACACAGACTTACCAGAAAAGTTAGGGGCGATGTCTAGCCCATTGCCGAGGTATCCCGCAGTCACGGCTCCGTTTATTGTGAGCGCTATTGTGAAGAACGCAACGGCAGCCGTCCTGTTGCACGCAACGAATATTTGGGCAAACATCAGCGCAGAGGGGACGGCTAGAGCTGGAATCAACAGAGTACTTATATTGTACAAAGGTATACCTTGTAGTAGTATAAAAAAAGTACTAAAAAATAGGTTTTAATTTTATAGTCTATAGTAAATTGATGTCTCATTTCATATCTACATTCTACTGTATGTTTAAATTGATTTTACAACTGATAAAAATAATTTTAATATTTTTTGATGGTACCCTACCCTACAGTATTAGTTGTAGCAAATGAATGGCCTGGGTTATGCTTACCGAAAGTGGTGAAAATCTTCCGTGTGGCCGTGGTGGTAAGCTTGCCTGACTTGCGTAGATGGTCAGCAAGGTAACTGACGAACACTGCAAAGACGTATTTGCCCAAGTACGGTAAACTTGAGAGCAGGCCATTCTGAGGAAATCATAATTATGTCATGTTATTCATGTAGTCTATTACTAGTTTGATTTGGAAATATTACAGTGATAGAGGTGGCAAATTTATAAGTTTTATTGGCCTACTCGGGCTTACTTAAATTGGACCATCAAAACAGTCGCCAAATTCTGTAAAACCTACTCATGCAGATAATGTTGAAATGTAGGTAAATTGAGAGTTTGGGATGTGATGTGTGTTTCCTTTTATTGGGAATATTGTAACTCAGCAATTTTTATGTTTATGTGCTTAATTCTTAGAGACTACGTCCTTTGTGTGCATCAATTTTGTAACGGGGCAATCATACTCGGAGAGCCTTGCCAGATTAAGAAATACTTTTGGTTGCTAGCCTACAGCAACTGCAAGAGTTGTTGTTGTCCTCTGTTGTTGTAAACACTCAATAAAGATATTCAATGAATGTACACAAGTCAAATGCTCGTTATTTACTAATAGATTTCAATGGGGAGTGGGGGAAGGCATATTGTTTCCTTTGCCCTAAAATCTGATTACAGTCTAGATAGACCCCACTGACATTTATTTATTCTGTTTAATTTGTGTATGTGTACACTTTTAATAATTTAAGTTGTTACAAATATGCACTGTTTTTTTCCTGCAGGCTGAGAATTCATGCTTTAGGTTCAATATAATTGATTTCTTACCTCTTTAATGTTGAAGGCAAGGATATGTTTCATGTAGGTGGGCAGCTGGTTGACCACTGTGAAGTATCCAAAGACGCTGGTTCCGTGGGTGATGATGATGGCCCAGACGGGAAGCGAAGTGAAGATTTTGCCCCAGGGAACTTCAAGCGCCTGAGAGAAAGAGTGATTACATTATTAATTAATTATCGTATAATTTCTCGTTCAGAACTGGTTACTAAACATTCATTATCTCTTATCTCATGTAATAAGCTTATAATTAAAATATAAATATTATATACAAAATAATCTAAAGCTCATCGATCCTCATTGATCGATCCTTTGAATATTTGCTCTGTAAAATGTTATGTATAATAGACTATTATTAATAGTAAATTGTTAGGTTTACATGTCCAGTACTACATTAAATCAAGTACTTTAAGATAAAACTATCACGGAGCGGGAATGCCATCAAGTTTTCTTTCTTCATTAGATTTTTGTTGCGTAATGTCTCTACTATTGCAATATTATGTCCTATGCTCCCACGTAAGTGTATAATATAATGTATGTGCTACTACTGTATATGACTATAGTTTATACTTATCATATGGGCGGCTAAAAGAACAAAATAATCCCCCACCTTGTGTTTCTTGCCGACGGTGGTCCCGATGGCGGTCTCTATGAAGGTCCTCTCCTCGGCCGAGATGCGAGGATGGAGCGCGGGAGAGTCGAAGATGACGACGAACCAGATGATGCTCCAGACGAGACCGACCACCCCCGTCACGTAGAAGACAGACTCCCACCCGACCGAGTCGATGAGGAAACCGCAGACGGGCATCGTGATGGCGGCGCCCAGCGACGACGCTGAGGAGACCACACGTTGCATTCAGATCATCCATGTCATGTTCATGCTCCGAGAGTGCTTTATATGATATGTCGACCTTGGCTATATTTTACATGATTATGACCTTCTGCTTTATGTTAATTTTTCATATATTAAATGGAATTTACTTATAGATCTGTGAGTCGTGAATAATCTTCGCTATTAAAGTGCCCTAAAAGTAAAACTTCAATTCAGTAGAAAATAAATAACCAACTGAGGGACCTGCTCACTTTAATTCAGTTCATATAAAAACAATGTTATGAGAGTAATGGTACCTTAATAATAATTATGAATAGGCTACAAAGAATTTAAGTCAAATGATTGATTGAAAGAAAAGAAAATGTCATTATTACTAATTAAAATAAATAAATAAACCGTTAACGTTATGACATTTTCACAATTAGACCTTTTCGGATCCACCCCGGGTAAAAACAATAACACTCTGTCCTTTAACTGCCCTATTAAATTGAATGAAACGGAATCTTATTTTAAAGGTTGTTTTATTGTGTTGGTGGCAATTATATTTTACCCTCTGACAGCCACTAAGTCTGTTCTATTTTGTTTCAGCAAGAAAATATTCCAGCCGTTTCTAAAATTGCCCAATTTTCTCATTTTGTAATGTACTTAATATTTTCAACATACCTCTACATTAATTACCAGCATATAATAAAATGTATAGCCTAATATGAGAAGATTCGTGCGTCTGTAAACTCACCCATCATGTTGGACATGAACTTGCTGCGGTCCAAGGGAGGAATCCAGCGAGAAACCATGGGATGGATAGCCGGCCACGTTGCACCCTGAAACCAATAACAGGAGTTATATAATTATTTAGACTTTATTCATACATTTCCACCAGTGCAAATATAATAGTACAAAGATGAACACAAAATTACAAAGCACATTGATTAAAATATCCTCAAGGCTACGCTATTGAACCACATTAACTTATTTTTTTTGTTTTTCAGATACATTGCAATCAACCATCGATTGTATGGAAATCAATCCAGAATTTAAAAGTTTCATCTTAGGGGGGATTGTCATTGATAGCAATTAATGAAATTGACAAAAGTTGATTGATACAAAAATTTTGAAATGTTCCTACTTTGTACAGGTTGTATGAAAACATTTCATAAAGTGGCTTTTACATGATTTTAAAACATGATGATGATTTTCGTTACTTTATGTCTCGTAGTAATGCACTAAGGCTATTCGAGATGACGAGTGGTGATAGATGACGTTGAAAGACGATTACAAAAAAATCATGCCTTATGCGGGATTGCGGGATCTTGTTATCACTTACCAAGAAGAATCCAAGAAGTGCTCGTAGAATGATGACGGCGATGTAGCTGAGCTTGGCAGCGTAGGGGGTCACCAAAGTGATGATCGACGAGAACAGCATGGAGTAGCCGAACACTCGCTTCCCGCCAACAATCTCCGCTAGCCTACCTCCGGGCAGCTCCGTGCAGATGTAGCCCCAGAAGAAGCTGCCGTGGATCAAGTTCTGTTGGTATTCATCCCAGTCGAACCGTTCCGCATTGAGCACCTCCTGAGAAAAGAAAATTGGAAAACATGTTAAATGGTTTATTTATTTATGACTAGAGCACATAGGCCCTAAGTACCATGAGGGACAGTGTCATAGTTCGTAAAAAAAAAGCGCATAGCACCATTCACATTGTTTCCAACGACTTTCTAAATCTAGTATCATATTATGCAGTAAATTAATTATCAAAGTATAAAACATTGTATTTATTATTTACCCAATAAAATAATAAATAATAAATAAATCGACTTTGTAAATACCGGAACTAAATGTTGCTGTGTTTTCATGGTTTGTAAAATCAATTATCATGTTCTCTCATGTTATTTATTCAATTCATGTTTATTCAACATTATGTTATTGTTCATGTACCTTACATCATCATTCATTATAGGCCCTAATATGTTGAATTTATATTATATAATATTTTAGGATATGCAGGTCACCCAGGCTATGTTATATTTTATCAATTCCAAAGTATGTTTCATTTTTAACCTTTTTCCTTCATAGCCGTGCAGGTTGCAGTGCAGTTTATCTACCTACCTTATTTATTCCTACTCAATGCCCACACTGCAACTCCTCTCTCTCTCTATACCAAACTAGAAGGCCTAACCGTGATCTAGTGACTACCTCATGTGAGGTGGGGTTTAGCCAGCATGGGCCTTGCATGCGTGGTAATGTGAGTTCTTCATGATGAGATCTTTTATTTTTATTGCTAGTTGTGTATTTCCCAATGTTATATAGTTCATACATGCAAAACTGACTTGAGTATAGACAAGAAGTTTAATAGTAAACGCTACACTAATCACGCATTTTGCTGTCATCAATCGTCTCGATTAGTTTATTAGTGGAGCGCCAATCGGGACTTAATGCGATAAGAATTACAGATGTTTTTCGAAACTACTTAGTTGTTTATGCTCACTATTTCCAACTATTTTAGTAGATAATCTAATGCGGTAATGCCCAGATTATGATCAATAAGTGACAAACTTCTACAATAAGTGACAAACTTAAAAAGTTCGTCAAAATGTAAAACCTAGGTAGGCATAATAAACGTAAAGGAGAAACTTGTTTTTGAAGGTAAATGCAAACGATGAGGTAAAGTATGCGTACGAGACTCCTAAAGCACTGAAATTAGACTGCCCTCTGTCGCCCCTGACAACAATCGCACTTTATTCTAGCTTGCTTTACTTCATGCTCGTGTTCATTGCTTCACTAGATACGTGAAACTAATCTGAATATATGATCATGCTGGATATAAAACTGATTTTGCTTTATTTATCTTAAAACATCCTTGCAGAAATTCACCCTTCAAGGGACCGTATGTTCGCGAGGGGATATTTCAGGCGGCAAATATTAACCTCGCTGTCACGTTATACTGAATCACATTCAAATACATCTCAAATTGAGATAATGATTATTGTGAGTAGCCTTAAATCCTACTTATTTCAGCTGTGTGATTATTATGTATTATTAATAATAGTGCGTGGAAGGGAGGAATAATAAAAGTTGAAAACTATTACAATTTTAAAATTATTCAGTTGTTTCTTACCATGGATTGAACTTGTTCGTGGGGTTACTTAGTTGTTCAAGCCAGATCATCTTAATATACTTAATATTATCAAAAATGACACGAATTTCACTACAAAAAGCCATCACTAATGCGATTAGTGATGCGTAATGCTCTAAAATGAGATTTGGGAGGTCGTGATTCGATTCCTGTCACTGGCAATCTAGACTGACAGATTTCACACAACCCCCTTCACAACTACCTCTGTTACCTAAGTAAATGATTCGAAGGGGGAGACACCGGATACAAGAAGTGCAGGTTACACTAGAGCGGATATTCCTACGAAATATTGCTCTTCTCCTCTGTGTACCTAATTATAGATAATTCTCGAGTGCTCTGCGTCTAATGTTTGCGCCTGGTCGTTAGTTTTGTCTCCTAGAATAACCGACAGCTTGCAATCATTAGATAATGCATCAGGGTAGGGCGTGGCCGCGCGATTCATAGGCCCCTATACCAGAAAACCTTTCTTGTTTTCTTTCTCATGGAAATACAGACAGTTTATGTCAGCAATACGTCGCGACCGACGCGAGTCTGAAAGTAATTTGCATATTAATGCCGTCTATTTATGGATGTTTGTTACATAATACAGCTGCTAAATTAAGATGAAGTTCCTAATGCGATCCGATGGTTGAACTTCGCAATTGGCTATGGTCTGTCAAGTCAAGGTGACTGTAGAATGATAGAACGAGGATGGGTTATATATGGACGAACATTGTTGTCACAGATCAAGGTCTAATTAATTTCGAAATGGCGTGTGCCTTTATTTGTTTATGAAAAGAAAGAGTAAACTAAATTATTCCGTTTATAGGCACTAGCAACACTCTTCAACAATGAAACAAATAAATAAATTGAACTGAAGGACAACACACTGATAGCCACAGGTTGTCTAGGAATAGGAAATCAACAATCATATGTATGGTAAATTTAAAAGCCATGGATACTAATAATTTGTGAATCTAAAACTTGAATTGTTGGGTATAGTATCCATGTTTTCAGACTTATATTCCTATTAATTTTCAACGATTGAGTTTGTTTATTTCCTAGACAACCTTTGTAACTTTACCTATTCTTAGAGAAATAAATGGTGGTAGCCATGGGTTTGCAAAAATTTAAATTTCTAGCGCGGAATTAAACCTGATATACGGAGCAATTTGTGGATATGACAAATTGTGATGGGATGCCCGAGGAATCCCTCTTCAGTTAGTATTTCCGGTCACGCCGGGATTCGAACCCGGGACCTCCCGAATCAGAATCAAGCGAGCCAACACTGTCTGTGTCCACCACCCCAAGTTACCTGGTCCATGCCCATGTCCGAGATGGTGAGGTTGTCGAGCGGGTCCGCCACTGGGTGGTGTAAAGACACTCCGCACTCTGACTCTGACACGTTCATGTATTCAGTGTCGTTCTTCGCGATGGGTACAGCCATGGCGACGATAGCGATCGTCAGGTTCACGCGCAACATGTAGTTGAACATGAAGCCTAGGATCACCATCAGGTTCAGCACTTGGAGACATGTTATGCGGTCTGGAACAAAGCCATAAATTATTATTATAATTGATAATAATTTTTTTTAAATTGATATGTTGATTTTTCAAAATTGTCTTTGAATTAATTATGATTATAATGAGAGTTGAATAATTAATCGAAACAAATTAATACAAACACAAATTAGTATACCGCGCTGTTGCTGTGCCTGAAGAGTATTCCTACAATCTCTCATTTACACGTTGCTCTCCAAAGTGACATCTCCAAAAGTATTAAAGTGTGACGTAAAAAAATATATAAAATAGTGTGACTTGATATCCACTAAATTAACATCACACGTATAATTATTGGGTCGAGAAACCGAAAAGAAATTGTCTAAATGCGGTCATAGATTTCACGGTCCAGATGACGAGTTTCTACGCGGAAGGAAACAGTCAAATGAAGCGGAATGAGATTTCGAACTAAAACCACGAGACACCAGTTGGGTCTGTTCTATGCTTCATTGGGGGCAGTCGCGATAAGAACCCACCCGTTTGGACCTGTACATTTATTTAAATTTTAACTGTTGGCTAACGTGAAGACTGTATTTATAATTCTTTTATCATCTCTTTGATGGCTTCAAAGCTTACAAAAACATGCATGTTGTAACTTGTTTGTACAACATCGTGTCAATCATCTCAGTTGTCCTTCTGTTATCAAGTATTCCTTCAACGAGGTGAACACTTTAATGTCTGTGTCTGTGCCTGTCTGCCTTCTATCTGACTGTCTGTCTTTGTTTCTTATGCCTGTCTTCTATCTGTTTTCTATTTGTCTGCTTCTATCTGACTGTCTGTCTTTCTTTCTTCTGCTTGTGTTTTACCTGACTGTCTCCTTTCTATCTGTCTGTCTGTCTGTGTCTGCCTGTCTTTCTTTATTCTGCCAGTCTTCTATCGGAGTGTATAATGTGTGACATAGGCCTAATAGGTTTTCCCAGCATCATCGCACCACACTATCTCGTTAGGATTAATATAATATAATATTTATTTTCATGTTGCCGACCCAAATAATGTCGGTTGACTATGTCAGTTGATCTATATCCTCACCATTTTCCCTGCCTTCATCAGGCATCGTCATCGTCTGCTGTCATCGTGTTTCACAGTTTTTATTTTATTTTTATTTTTTATAATATACCTAATGCAGTAGTATTTAGAATATTCGAGTTGTCAGTATAGAGTATAGGATATACACAGTGAGATTGAAGTAAATTAAACTGCTAGGTAGCTTGTGATCACTATGGCAAACACCAATCAGAAGTCTTTGTTGTTGTAAGTAAAGTTTAGTGACAGAATGTGACCCCTGTGTACAAGAGCGCGCGTGTTACAATGTGTTGAGGCTAGCTCGGCACAAGAGTTAGGACTTGTCCAACACTTGTCGCAAGGCTTCACTCGACACGAGCGGCGTTTATCTCTTGAGTGTTTGTTTGTCGAGTACTAATTACTCTGTACAATTACTCTGCCCCCACGGTCGACCCCGCACTTGGCCTTAGACGCCCGAACACTCCTGCCTGGCCTTGTCAACACCGGGCAATTGAAATTATAAATAGCGCCCACGATGGTGTTCGAGATACGAACAATTGCTGGGAGGGAACAAAAGTAGAATTGTGTGTTTGCAACCCAAAAATCAAATTTATTACCAAGCTGATAAGTCTACATATTCGCAACAAAACCAGTTTTGTGATTTATCTAGATAAAAGCTGTTATCTCGTATGTTATCTAGATAAGTTTTTTGTTCTTTTTCTTTTATTTGGATAAAATAAAGTTTATCTTAACTAAGCTTTTTAAGCTTTTGGATAATTTTTTTAGATAAAATAGTTAAGTGGTACCTAACAATACTTGAAATTGAAATTGAAATAACGAGTTAATTTTAAATAAAAATTACTTTATACTAATTTACTACATTTTTTTTTTAATAGAGTACGCATATTTGAAAATAGCGGTAAAACTTGGTAAATAAATTTGCTTTTTCTGCGATAATTATTATATTTTATCTAAGCAAAATTATCTAGATAATTATTATTAACTTTTATTTTGATGATGGTTTTGTAGTTTACCCTATCTTTTATTTTATCTAGATACATTTTTGGAGGATTATCTTAATCCATATCTAGATAAAAATTAAATTATTAAGTCACAACAATGAACAAAACACATTTCCTGCGTTATGGCAGTCCACTTTTCAATTCATGTCTATAGCTTGTCATAAAGTATTGAGTGGATTTAGTCAACCGTGTCTTTAAGTATAAACAAATACGGAAACGAGAGTACCTAAAATAGGGCACTCAAACTCAAAGTAACTGAATCAACAGGTTGTCGAACTAGGATACACACACACACAACACACACACACACACACACACACACACACACACACACACACACACACACACACACACACACACACATTCAATTTCGTTAGGGCATGTATTGCCTTTGGTGAAGGTGCCGGGTTCAAAGAAATCTCCCGTTTGAGTGACGTCCCCCTGGCCCCGAGGGTCACCAAACACATTCTTTATCAACTGGGTTCGATTCCCAGTCGGCGTTAGAAAATATGTTTTAAGGGTAATGAACCGTTACGTTTAAGCTTGATTGTGACGCTCATTTTCATCCATACTTGTTTATTATATCCTTCTTATCTTTGTACTGATGTATTATTGAACATTATCTAAAAGTGTGTCCTGACGTTGTTAGTTTTTTATTATGATGGGAGGATTAGTTAGTGTTTCACACGTCTTTCTATGGATTAGTTGATAGATACGGTAACCGGATATTGGGTGCCTGCATGTGGTGATAACAGCCACCTACTTGTATGAGCATGTACATATTTGTGATCAACCACTTGTAAACCATGCTTTCGCCGACCACGGTAGCACATACGATTAGGGTGCTCGTCTGAATCGAACGGCTTTACGAGTACGTGGGTTCGAATCCTGCATAAGGCATGTTTTTTTTTGTAATCCTTCATCGTCATCCATCACCACTCATCGTCTCGAATAGTTTCTTCTGTTGTCCGTTTTTTATTGAACGTCTACTATCGTAGTTAAAAAAGCATTAACTTAGATACTTGCTGGTGCATTATTATGAGACGTTAAGCAACTAAAACCATATCATTGTAAACTATACCTGTACAGAAACATTTATTAATCTCCAACAACAGGTATTACCCCACAAGTGTTGGGTAACTAAAACTAAACATTTAAAAATACAATTTAAAACAATACAAACACGTTATACAAATAATTAAATACATGAACAAGTACTTCAAAATTAAAATATTACTACAAATACAACAATAAAAACTTGAATAACAAAAATATATAAAAAATGGCTGAAAGCCCAAGATGAATGAAGAAAATAAATGAGATTATAAAATACAAAACTGGTGAAAAGGTGATAAGGTGACAAGATTGACAAATGAGTCATGTTGATAAACTGGCATGATGTCAATTTCTGGATTAATGGCTAATAATTTGTTGTAGGTGTCTTGAATTCGGTTGATGGGGGAAAATTTAAAAACATCAATACGAGCACATGGAGTTTTGAAGGGGGTGTAGTTTCTTGTAATTATTGAAGGGATGTGTCACGTTATTGTTTTCGAACACTACGTAATATAGATTATTCTTCAATCAATCGTATTCTTATCAATGGAACACAAACATTTACCCAAGAAACTTGAAAACAACACCATCATTTAGTTTTCGTATCGCTATTCCAAAGTAGTATGTTATCAACCTAATGACATTGCTCTGAATTACGACATATTGTGTTTATCGATTAGTTGACTTGTCCACTGAACCATTAACATTGTTGGCTGTGTTTTTAACGATGACCCTGTTCGACGATGATAGATAAATATCAATTTTAATACCAGCGAGTTTATTGAGAAAACGATCCCTATAGAAACAGCTTCGTTGCTTATTGCTTTTTAATTGGAATGCATTCAATTTTATTCATTTTTAAACGTTACATAATTTAAACATCGTAAAACCTTCAAGATTGTCTAAAAGAGTTGAGTTTATTGCCAGGCAAAGGTTTTCAAGCGTTGGCCAATCACAGACGACGCGAGTATTTTGAAAACTTAGATCGATTGTGATGTCACACGTTACATATTTTAGCACTTGAGATAGCGAGGGTTCGATTCCCGCCACCTACAATCCAAAATATGGACGTAGAGAATTTGAACAGCCTCTTTCAATTTTTAATTTTTGCATACTTTATTTACGTGGAAGTTTTGGAGTTGGAGGCGACATTTTGTTAAATTTGACATAGTATATATAGAATAGTCCTACTTGTTCGTCGTTGCTTGTAAGCTATGAGTACAGTAAGATATGTTTCTTTTCTGTCCGTCCGTCCGTCTGTGCGTGTGTCAATATTAAAAACCGAACACGTCTTCCGACTGATACGATTTTTTTTGGCATTGCCCTTTAAACATAGGATTAAACGGAATGTTTTTGAGAATTCGGGGGTAAGGGGGGAGTGAGCGGGTTACCACATAGAAAGTTTGTAAATTCATTGACCCGGCACCTCCACCATTACAATACGAAAACATGTTGTGGGATGAACGTGCGGTGAATTATGTTATTTAAAAAATAATTAGGCGTGCTTCTATTTTTTGGCATCAGAATAATATGAATATTTAAAAACTAACGCAGGGAGTTTCCGCTCTCGGTGAAGTCTTGTAGAATCTGAAGGCAGAGAGAGGATGGATGATTGCACCTCCGCATCACTGCCGCGACCTTGCCATCAGCCGTGGGCCCGTGGCAGTGGGACGTATCGTCTACATAGGTGTTAGAAACCGAACGCGTATTAATACCCACACACAGTTGACGCAATAACCTTCCGATTCCGAGGAAGTTCCTTGTAAGTGCGACCGACTCGGACAGAATTAGAACACTCAGATCAAAGGGACAGTGATTCCGTTACAGACGACAGACGCGATGGATTTACTAGGACTCCGACTTGGGCTTATTGCGATATTATTGCAAGTGAACACTTGTCACACGTTATGGTCAAAACATGTATCTTTACTAGTCACAATACATCGTACTCTCGAACCCAAACAATCTGTGTTATGAGTTTGCCAAATAATGAGATATTTTATAATTTGTGTATATGTTAAGAAGACACTTCACGGAACGGATTGCCAAACTAATAGAGCCAGAAGTCTCAAGTATAAACACTGGATTATAAAGAAAAGCTACGTCTATTCTAACTAGGAATACGCAAGTCCCGTCGCGTTGTTGAGCGAGCACCGGTACGTGCAACAACGACCCAAGTACGACATTCCCATAATGTTACATACCAATAAGTCTTTAAGGTCTTGACCGATTTAGCTGAAAATTTGTTAAATAGGAGATAATGTTGTACTTATTGACCCTGCAAAATTTCATAACGATCGGAACATTTTTTTTTATATATATAACCAACGATCGGATTTTGTTCAAAAACTATACAGAAACCCGCCTAGGTGGTATGTACATGTGTGAAAAATTTCAGGTCGATCAGAGAAACGGTGCGACCTGTATCGAAGCAGTAACAAGAAAAAAAGAAAAACACAAAACAGACATTCGATTTCGAGCCATAAGAGTCAAGTGGAGACGCTCGCTACGCTTGCTCAACTAGTTTTCTGCGAATTTTTACAAAATACTGTTTTGATAATAATTTTTGTATGTTGGGTGTTTTTTTTTTTGGTTTTTTTAATAAATTGTTTGAAAATCAACTTCTGAGTAAGGGCATGCCAGCATAGATCTAAGCTTAAAAAAGAACCTCGAGTAAAGTATAATCAAGACAAGTAACAATTGTGTAAGATAGGGCTAACGAGCTAGGGAACAGTTTTAAACTAAGATCACAGCTATCACAGCTCAACTTACCGAGCCATCGTTTCGGAAACTGCTTCTCGTTGGGTGCTGAAGCCATCACGAACAATTCTGAAAGAGAATGAAACCGAATATTAGCCAGCACAGAATGTTATAGATGCATTGACCCCCTCTCTCCCCACACATCACTCCATATCATCACCCTCCCTCCCCCTCCAACCCGTTATCGTTATCTCTCTCTGTGTAACTGATGCAATGTCTGTCAAATTTAACACTGTATTGTATATCAGTGCATTAATTATCAAAATCACGACCTTTCACCTTGTACTTTATCTGAAACATGGCAAGAAGCTTTTTTTTACTTACACGAATTTAATAATTTCAGTGTAGTCCAAAAATCCGTGTTTTATCTTGACAAAGTTCAGCTGACTCAATTTTGTAAATGAATACATTTTTTCATTAAGATACTTATGACAATAATTATAAATGTTATTGGATGAAGCCAAGGTCTACACTAAATTTGTACAATATCCTCACAGAAGATCAGTTTTTGTGAATTGTCAAGATGTCAAAGAACAGATTTAATGGACAAAATTTGAAGTGTGACTTCCATGACAATATTATGAACGAAGGAGGGAAACAGCGGGATTTCCCTTCATTCCCCCCCCCCCCTCTAGTGTCAGGAGATGACTGTCACTCTAAAAGACAAAGTCAAATGCCAATAGGACTTTGTAATAGTCAATCACGATAATGATTAACATACGACGACACACCTTCTGATTAGATCCTGGGGAAACCTGAATGAAAATATAAACATATGATAAGATTACAGGAAACCAACACGATCATCGTGATAGCAAACTATGTGACAGAACAGATATGTTCTTATTGATACCTGCGAGGGATCCGCACTTTGTTTTATGGGTGTAAACTTGTAATGCAATACCTGAGTAATATATGTAAAACAAAGAAGAATGCATATTCACATATGATTGTCGGTTGGCATTTTAAAGCAGATTGGCATAGTGAGTGTCGAACCACTTCATCGATACTGAGTATAGGATTCAATATATAGTACAACTGTACGTTCAAACTTCCTAGACCCGACCGTTTGATACCTCTTCTCTCGCCCCCCTCCCCCCATGTGATGGAATTGCTAATGGTTCACTTGCACCCCCCCCCCCAGATTTATTTATGACTAAACCAAAAATCTTTGTACTTCATTCCTCCTTTCATTTGCTGTAACCATATTAGTTACAATTTCCTTTTTGTCTTTTTTTTAAATTTTTTTCCTCCCTCCCAACATTTTCTGCTGCGTATGACACGGATAATATACGAGCTAATTAGAACGTGACGTAATGATAGTGAAGCGTTCAAAGGCTGATGAAGGCGCCGACATCCGCTTCAAGACGAGTCAAGCCCAACCCAAATGGTTTTTGACGAAAAGAGTTGTAGCTCTCTGGAGCCATAACGAGTGTCCCAAAGATAATAATAAAAAAAATTGTTCTCATAGGAGATTTAAATAAAATCTATTTTTTTTTAATATTGCGGTTTTACCAAATTTTTTAATTATGCCTTGGTTAGTAAGTAGTAATTTTTATTAGCCAAAAAAATTTTAAAGGTTTACCAATCTTCAAAAACCTGTGTATGAGATTTCCTTGCATTTTTTTTCCAAAATCATTTTGTGATAAGGATTATACAAAAATTAACTATTTAAATGTTCATACCCAAATTAATAATAAAATGGTAATTTTTGTGTCGTAAACCTTTGTTTCAAAAGGTTCTAAACTCAATGGTAAAATACAGCACTTTGTAGCGTATGAAAAATGTATTTGACCAATGTAGATAAAATCCAAAATGCTATTTTTACGTTGTCATCCATCAAACTATAAGGGTACTTTACAATTTACATTTATGTGTACACGAATTATTTAATATAATTCTTCTACATCTACATAATATACAGACATTACATTATAAATCTACAATTAACGCAGTGTTTATGAGGTACTTACTGTGCAAGATAACGTGAAAGAGAACCTGCGATTTATTCAAATGACAACGTAATAATTAGCAATCGACTCATTGACCCTGTAATTACACACTTTCATTTATATTCAAACCTGTCTAATGTTAATCGTGCAACCTTGATCTCTCGCTAGCGAATAATTGTCTGAGTGTTGCACAACGCTTGACGACGCAACAGCCAAAGGCTCGACTGTAATTTGCAGACTGGAGTTGAATGGTTGGAGGTGTGTGTGGCGGTAATTAATACAGGCGACATTGAGAGATGTGACACGTGTTTTGTTCGAGTACCTAGTCCGATGGCAAAAAATTTACGGGTGTGTTCAAACGTGATGTGGTTTAAATTTTATTTTTAAAATTTTAAAACAATGTTTAAAAAAAATCTGCATTAAAACCAAAAAATTTTTTAAAAATTTAAAACTTGACGGAGCAGGTAAAAAATTTAAAAATTTAAATTTTTTTTTGCAATGCCGAAAGCTCGCTGTCGATTCATTTTTACAGTATTTTGCGTAAAAAAATCAGGTCAAAAACAATCAGTATTATTTTACAACCGAATAAAAAACAATTTTAAAAACGCTGTTTTAAACACAATTTTTGTTTTCTTAGATCGTTTTTTACATTGTGTTTTTCGAGGTTGCAAACGGGGAATTTTCGCTAGACCCCCTTTGCAACAATCCGGGGCTTGTTTTAAAGCCAACAAAACTATTGCCCCCCCAAAAACCAAAAGGGCTTTTGTCCTTGTTTCCATTCAAATTTATATATTTTTTAAATGTTAAAAATGATTTCCTTTTCCTTTTTACTCTTTGGGCGAATAAAAACATGCTTTTAGTGCTTAATACAAAATTTTAAGTTTCTTGAAATTATTGTTTTGATTGAAAAATATATTTAAAAAAATACTGAGTTTTCGAGACAGAAATCGTGTGCATCCCACATACAACACCCTCGCCCCCCCCCCCCCCCTTCCCCGCTTCACAGACCTTTGAACGTTTTGGGGGCTTGAAACTGCCCGCTGCAGGCTCCGGGACGTGGCGCGGTGCCCGACTGGAGAACTATGGGGTTGTGTGCTTACTTGCTGACTGTTCAATCTTTTAGCCCTATTCTTTTTAATTTTTTTTTTAAGTTCTTTTTTTTAATTCACTAAATTAAGACTACGTCAGTCCCCCCAACAATTTGGGGGCCCCTCAAAGTCGGGGGACCTAAGCGGCCCGGCCGCTAGTGCTCTTGGCAGTAGTTTCGTGTCTGATTTGATTACAACGGCGTTGAGTGAATTCTCGCCATGTGATATCTATGACTAGAGATTACAAGGATCCGAAAACAAACAACAAAAGATTTGCCTTTTCATTAAAAATAAAAGAGAAAAATTAAAAGCCCTACCCCCAACACACCCAGTACAACTAACGGGGTTTATAAATTTTTTTGGTACTAGAGAATGACCTTTGTTATGTTTTATCAATCAAGTTGAAATTCCAAAGTGCTCTCGATAAGTGTTATAATGAAAGTCATTCTCTTATCTGCTCCATGAGTCTGTGACGCTTCCCGGACGAAGGAAACGTTCACGTAATCGTCGCCGATGATAATTGAACACACCCCCAGCGGGCTTATCAGACGGCCAGAGAGATAGGAAGGCTTTGTCAAGAGCGGAGTTTGACGTGATTCTTTCGGGAACACCTTTTGGATACACGAGACACTACTGGCCACCCGCTGGGATCCGGGGCGTGGGGGTTTTTCGGGGTTAATTTATTTTTTTTGTTTTTAGCCTTAATGACAAAATTAAAACACGTTATTTGGTGTAGATGAGAATGTGAAATTAAAAAATTTTGTGGGTTTGAATCCTCTTTATCTTTTTTTGACGTCTCCCTCAGAAACCCCCGCGGACGGGGTTTAAAATTAAAAAGTGTAAAGTTTAAAATTTTTTGTTGGGGGCCCCTTTTTGCTTTTAACATCTCAAAAAATTTTTTTTGATTGTAAAAAAATTTAATTAAATTTTCTTTTGGGAAAAATTTCGTTGAAAATGGGCTTTTGAAATCTTTTCCGGGGGAAACCATTAGGGCTATTTTTTTTTCCCCGCCGGGTTAACCCAACTCAAAAAACCCGCGTGGGGTTTTTGTCCGGGGCTGCCAAATTTCCCCTCTTTCCTTGGTTTAAAAAAAAAATCCCCCCGCTTTTACTTTACCTTAAAATTTGTTTTCCCCCCCAAACCCCTTTTTGGGGGTTAAAAATTGAAAAAAAAGGGGTTTTTGGCAAAAAATCAGGCTTGAAAATTAGGGGGGGGTTTTTTTAAGGGCAATTTTATGAACCCGAACAAATTAAAAAATTTTTCCCAAGAGGCCCTGGCCTCCGGTTTAAAAAAAAAAACTTTTTAAAAAAAAAAAAATAAAAAAAATAAAATTTATTAAATTCCCAAAAAATTCTATTTTAGTAAAAATTTAAATTTTTAAAAAAAAATACCCTTTGAATAAACCGATTTTTTTTTTCTTTTTTTCAAAAAATTTCCCATTCAAAATAAGTTACTTAATTTAAATTTTAATTTTTCTAAAACAAAAGAAGCTCAAAAATTCCCCGGGAGCCCCCAAAAAACTTTTTAAAGAAAAGGGGGGTTAAAGGGGTGAAAAAAAAAAGAAACCTTTAAATTTTTTTCGCCAAAATTTTTGTAATTTCAAATTTAATTTTAAAAAAAAAATTTCCCTTATGAAACTGGTAATTTCCCCTTTTCCTTTTCTTTTTTTTAAAAATTACAATGCCGTCATCTTTTTTGTAAAAAACCCAAAAATTACGAAATTTAAAAACCCAAAATTTTTAGCTTTTTAATTTTTTCCAAATTTAAAAATTTCAAAAACATTTTACGAAATTATTTGCCACCCTTTTGTTCAAAAATTTTTTCCTGTGAAAAGGAAAAAATTTTTTTTAACCGGGAAAGTTTACTAAGGATTTTACCCCATTTTAAAAAAATTATCTTTTAAAAAAGTGGTTTTAATTTTGTTTAAATTAGCCTTTAAAAAAAAATAAAAAATTTTTTAACACCTTTTGGGAAGTTTTAAAATTTCCCCATTTTAAAAGTTTAAAAAATTTAAGAAAAATTAAAGACCTTTTTCCAAAAATTTCCAAAACTAAAAAATAAATTTGTCTATTTGAAAATTTAAAAGGCAAATTTGGGAAAAACCAAGGTTAAAAAAAAATTTTTTTAATTTTTTCTTCTATTATAATTTTTTTAAAAAACCCCAAAACCCCCTTTTTTTTAATTATAAAGAAAAAAAGATAAAACCTTAAAAAAAAAAACCAAACTCAAAACTTTTTTTTTAATTTAAAAAGGGGAAATTTTTAAAAAGGGTCCCGAAACTTTCTTTATTTGAGGGTTTAGAAATAAAAAGGGGTAATCACCCTTAATTTGGGTTTTTTTTTTTTTTTTAAAGTTAGACCTTTTCCAAAAAAAAATTTGGTTTAAATATAATATTTAAAACGATTTTTATTTTATTTTTTTAACCCCTTTGTCCCCCCCTTTTTTCCCAAAAACCCAAAAATTTTTTTTTGGCCCCGGGAATTTTTGGATTTCCCTTTATTTTTGCAAAAATTTGGGTATCCCCTTAATAACTGGTATAAATTCCCGCAGGGGGGAATTTTGGGGGCAAAGGGGAAAAGTTTTAAAATTTTATTTGAATAATTTTTTATTTAAAAAATTTTTTTTTTAAAAAGTTTTTGAACAGGATCTTTTTTTATTTTTAATTTTTTATTTGAAAAACCCTTTTTCAAATTCCACCCCCTTGGTGGTTTTTTTATGGGTTCCCCAGGCAATTTTCCCAAATTTTTTTTTTTAAACCAAAAAAAGCCCTTAAAAAATAATTTTTTTGTATTTTCCTTTAATCCGCTTGACTACAAGGGCTTATCTGAGATGGTGTAACGAGATTGGCGCGTGATTACTTTAAGGAAAATAAATTAGTTTTACTATGATTCCTCAAAAGTTACTTCACGGCTTGGAATTCACGTCTCAAATGTGAGACAATCTTCCATGAAAAAAACAGCCGTCTAAATGTACATAAATTTGTTCATATTTACATACAGACGGCGGTGCTCGCCCATCCGCTCAACAACAAACACAACTACACGGCTACAGTTGAAGTATCTATGTGGCAGTGAAATGATTTTCCATTGGATTTTCCCCCTTTCATGATGGCTGCTAATCGGCACGCTAGCGCTCGGGGGGAAGGACGCGAAGTTTATATTTATGTGTGTATGTATATATATTTATATATATTTGTGTGGCTCGTTGGTCTTATGGTTAGCGTATCTGCTTCCAATGCAGAAGTTCCAGGGTTCGATTCCCGCTAACGTCAGAAGTTTTTTTACTTCTGATTTGGACTTCAGTTCATCAGTTCTTGTCTTAGGAGTTTGTAAACGGTGACTTTGGAGCCGTCCTAGCAACGAAGCACATAATAAATTTCAGAGTTGTTCTGAATCGGCCTTGTTGATTCTGGCGTTGATTCGCGGGTGTTCGCACTGTCCATACCACTGATTGCTATATTTCCTATTAAAAATATTGATCTTTGGTTGGTTATCGCTCACTCGTCGATTGCGTCGGGGCCTGCAGGGTTGGCTTGGTCGCTTTGATTTAAAGTCCCCCACTGAAAATCAGTTATATTACTGAGTGGGTAGACTCTAAAGTCTAAATAAAATGTATTATTATTATTTTATGTCATTGGTTACGACTGATCTAGATTTCTCCAATTCACATTATTTATAATTATTAAAACGTTATAATATTAATACATTTTCATAATATTTAACTGATGGAAACTAAATAGCACAAGCCACGCGCTCTAAAAAGTCCCCTTGAATGTCTAAAGTGAATATTCGGAAAGAAACAGAACGACAGATAGAGGTAGCCAAACGCTGCACGTGACTCGAGTTCTGGAAGTACACGGTTCGATACTCGCCACGGGCAATCCTGGCTGATTTCCCTCCAAGGTTTTCCCACTAAATGGTGAATGCAAGAGCTGGTCCTTATGCAATTGTCAATTGGCTTGGGTGTTACTAGTGGCGTTATGATCTGGGCTCCCGGGCAAAGAATAAATGTACTTGCGCGTTCCCATTCTTTATACTATGTTAAATTTATAAACACAAAAGTAATAAACGTGGCGGTATTATTTTCAAAAATCAATAAAGCATATCAATAAGATCATTACACAAAATAGTTAAACACAAACGGAATGGTCATTTCGGGATTTCAAATCACATATTTTATTAACTTGCAAATCGGATTGTGTTTCGATAGTAGTTTCTGGCTGTTGCATGCCGAGCGTGGACGGGCGGTGACAGAACGGCACGAGGTGTAGACTGTAGAGTAGTGACCGACCATGGCCAAGAAACAGAAACTCTGTATGTCGTTTATCAACGTCAGATGGTGGAATATTTTCGAAGGTCTAGAAGGCCAAGGTTTATTTACATTATGAGGATATGAGAGATTGGATAAGTGCTACTTCTGGTGATAAGTATTTAGAGAGACAACAGTTTCTCCTACTTATAAATAAAACATGTTGAAAAACTTAAAGTCAAGGTTATTTTTTAAATAGAACAATATTTCAAAACTTCTTCAAAACTATTTAATATCATTTATCTTAATTATTATCTGAAATCATAGATTCATTAAGAAGATGATGCAATATAATATGGGCCAACCATGCATTTATCGCCTTTCGTGTGGGGCTTAGATGGATGTGCAATACATGCATCAATCATAAATCAATCGTTTTATGTTCAATTTCTGACATAATACTAACTTATCAAAATCAAATAAAACAGGAATTCGTATGATTTATCTACTCATGAAATATACACTCAGAAAGAAATTAGTTTTATTGCGCTATAAAATTTGAAACTGCAATTTATGTTGATGTTCTGACAAATCTGCCATTTCCCTATTTCACGATGAGGTTTAGAGCGATATCTCATGGTGATAATCAACTTTAATTTTATGGACCGATTAACATTTTCTTTGTTAACCCGTGAAGTGGTGGACATAATCGAAGTGACGTATATTTTGAGTTTAATTATATAGTGGAACGTCTATAACGATTAATATTCTCAAGGGGTTGAAGCTTGAGCGAGGAGAAGTCGGGGACCGTTACGCTAGTATCAAGTCTCTACGTAACCGAGTAGAAACAACAAGATAAATTGAAGGATGACGTTAATTGTTGCATTAAGTGCAATGATGCCATTCGAGTGGAAACGCTGGTAATTTATGAGGATGCCGGACAATTACGCGAATTCACATCTTAGCGGGATTCTAACCCACACATGGCTCGGACGGAAGACTAATTATTATTCTGAGAGTCAACACTGCAAGACTACCTCACTACATAACTAGCTGAAGCTACGCCCTCTTTAGAAGGCAATAACGCGCTTGTTAGACAAATAAGGGAATGCATGGCTACACCCTCCCGCCATTACGCCCACCATTATGCTTGAAGTAGTTCCAATCTTGATTGTTGTCAGATTATCACAGCTAAACGTGTAACCAACATGACTGCCTTACTGACATGCAGTACACTGTATTGCAGTTTTGATATAAGTTGTTCTTTTATTAATTTGAACTTTAATGTCAGGTAAATGTCAGTTCTGCAGGAGGTGCTGTCAGCCTGTCAACATTCATTCGCGGAGACAAATTAATAGTTAATGGCAAAATGTAAAAGACAAGTGACCCATAATTTGAATGTGTTTACTTAAACTTATTCAGGATTGAACACTTAGTGCTAATGTTTATTGCTTGTTATTTCATGCCATTCGACAATGTTGCTCCTAAAAATGTTACCTATTGATTGATTAATTAATACTGGATAGATACTATAGAAAATAATCTTATACACAAGAAAATGTAACTAAACTTTTCAAGCTTTACAACCCAATAAATTTTCTTCTGTCCATGAAAAGCTCAGAGAATGTCGTACTTAATTGTATTGTATTGAATTGACAGAGACGAAGTTATAGTCGCTTAACTTTTTAATTGGCTTTTAGATTCGGCTGTGAGGCAATCTGGTTGATATTCAATATTCATCCTACACATAGAAGTCAGTGGAGCGTTAACCCTAGGGACTTCTTCCTACAATATTGACTAAAGTGCCAATTTGTTTATAAATTTGCATTTCGTCGTTTCTGTTAACTTCAACCAACGTTGTGAGTTGAGAATACTATGTTATGCATTATAGTATAGTTCACTGGGTGACCGGCACCTCCACCAATTATATACTATTGCATTTCTCGGGTGATAAAAATAGGTGCACGTGCATTGTCCTGTTTTTTAAATAAAATTAATGAATAAAGTATTGCTAGATATTTCTAAGCGCAAGATTTTGCCTACGTTCGGAAATTTAAGATTGTAGTTGGGTACGTGTTTATCCGGGTGCGCAAACAAATTGTGTCGTGAACAGAACAATCGCACTGTTCACTGTTTGTGTACGCGTACAGAGTGGTTCCATTCTAGGGCGGTGATCATAAAATCGATTTTGTCTACACATAATTCCCGAAAAACAACCCAACAAACTGAAAACTACTTTTTCATATTATGCCGCAGTTATTTTTCACGATGACCAGCCTACCACAAATCCTGTTAATTTCAACAAATCGATTTTGTCTACACCTTTATTATGATCATTTCCGAAAAACAACTTAAACAAAATGGGAAAATAATACTTAGTCATCATAGCCGCATTCATTTTTCACGGTAACCAGCCTATACCACAACGTCAATGTCAGCGTTTTTATAAAAACAAACATTAGCATTTCTTCCTTCGGCGCTGTTTTATTTTGGAATTCTTCGCTTGCTATAATCAACATGTCATTACATCGCTCGTCATGGTCGCACAAACAAATTATATCTCTGGGTATAAAGAGCACGCTCGTCAACTAACATTTCTAGGCCTCTGCTTCAATACGTGGAAAACCGTCTCGCTCTCCCTTTCTTGTTAATATTCATGCAATCAAGCATTGACGAGACAAATACAGAATCGCATATGGCTGCATTTTAATTTTTAATACATAAATAGTTACTGCGTTCATAAAACCACGCCATAATAGACACCATGTTCATCTGATTGAGTTGTTTTGTTGTTTGTCCCTTATATGTCCGTCTGTGCGAGTGTCACGTCTCGCGACAAAAACCGAACATGACCTTCGATTGACATGCGTTTTTATATTCGACGTTGCCCTTCAACAAGGATGTTACATAATACTTTATAAGTTCCCTGGGCTATAAGCCCGGCACCTCCACCAAGACATTGTTTTTGTCTTTAATGGTTGTCCCTACTATACGTAGCTTCTTGATATAAAAATAAAAGTGAGTCTATTTTCTATACTTTGCCTTGTGCAAATAAAATTGCAAAAGAAAATAAATACAAATAATCTCTTCAGTTATTCTAAACGTCCAGCTTGGGTTTGAAAAGATAAAAAGTTGTACGAATTTTGCCCATAACTATTTGTACGATTGGGTTTAACCCCTTCAGTCCTGAATTAAATTGGTGGAAATTAAGTTAGTTTAATGTTATTCAAATATTTTTTACACATTTTTTAATGAATCTTGGAAATTTTGGATTCTGAATTTAAGTTTAAATTTAAGTTCAAATATAAATTTGAAGACCATTCCTAAAACTAGAATTTTGATCTGAAGTTTTTTGCACATTTTGCATTTTTTGTATCTCAAATAACTAGAAAATAGAAATATGTTACTTTTCTGGGACAACCCCCATTTTTTTCCTTCATTTTACCCTTTTTTGCAAATGTGTATTTTCAGACTTCTCTAAAAAGGACACTTTTTGTCCTATTGACATAGGGATTTTTTTATTCACAAAAAAATCCGTCAAATTGGAAAACTAATCATTTACTCGGATTAAAATTTTAAATTTGATGTCCATTTAAATGACAACAAGGACTGAATGGGTTAATGCATTCTCATTTCGGGTCCCCTAAAACCAAGGTCCCCTGCACGCAGTCGCGCCCGCTAGTGCGTCTGCTAGTCGCCACCACTTAGAGAACTTCCAGCTGGCAGACGATAATGTGACGGTGCAATTGAAGTAATGTCTCAGTCTTGCAATTAACAGTAATCACACTCCTCGTCCGTCTCTTCGTAAACAAAACGAAATGTCCTTGTTGTTTGTTGAGCTCTACGCATTGTCCTTGAGATTATCTCTCGGCCTTAGTAACAACATTAGTTTTAGGCTTTAGAGACAGATTTGGGGAGATATTTCCAGACATCGTTATTAAAATCGCGATACTTTGGCTTTTTACGTTTCATACTTTGACAACAATACTAATTGAGATCATCATTGAACTACAATTTAAATCTTTAACGCAAGAAAAACACCGAAACGAGAGCGACAATGGTATTTTTCCCAAGGTTAACTGAAAGAAATGATTATAAATTGCTTTTAAAATGTTTATCATGAAGCACACACCGGTACTAAATGTTACAGCATTGTCATTCACTGAGAATAAGTTCTTGAAGAGAAGACGACAAATCGCAAATTAACAAATTAATTTCTGGATTGTTTAAAGAGGAACAAATACACCCGGGGAGTGTGTCCCGATTAATGAAATTGATAAGTTATTTTAAGATGTTTTAATTGTATTACATTACTTTAATTTGAGTTTGTTGCTTAACGTATGTGAGGACAAAAATTCAATGCTTAAAGGGGCTATTACCCCCCACATTTTTTAAACCACATGATCTATGGCATAATACTACACTGAAATTACATTTAAAAAAGTTATATCTTGTAACTGTGATTGTACACGAATGTTTCAATTTTTGATCCCGAAATTTGCGAAAATTCCCGTTTTGGGAATTGGCTTTAACCTGTTTCTTTTTTGTTCCACATAGATACTAGAGCACATAAAATGGCCCTGTATTACATCGTGTCTTGAAACTGTGCACAAATATACTCTCAATCTCAAACACGCCAAAAATATGCATTCCAAAATCACACCCCTTCTTGGTAATCAGCATATTTTGACCGAACCACTTGCCCAAATTACAAAACAAAATATAGAGGATCTACAGAAAAGGCTGTAGAGTACCGTGGAGCCCTATATTTCCACTTTCGTGAGATATATTCAAAATTTCAAACACCTGTGATGTCCATCAGCCGAGCGAACATCAAATTGCCTAAAACGCATGTCCTGTAAGCCCTACTCTAAAGGTGGGTCGGCAGGCAAGTAGGAAGGTATCGTAATTTAGTCGACCGCTGTTTCTTTTAGATCTCTTACAAGTAGCAATTAGAGAGATTTAATCCCATCACCTCGCAAACCCGTTAATTTCATTCTCAAGGTCGGGCAAAACTTATTATTATAATTAACTGTGTACTACAACACGATTTTTGCGGAGGGCGTTACTATATCAGGCTACTTCCCGGTCACATTGAGTACAAAACATAGCTCACAGAAGAAGGTCTGATTGCCAGACTAATAGAGCTAGAATACTCAAGTAAACTCGGAATTGTAAAGAGAAGCTAGGTCTAAGCTCTAACGCTATTTAATTTTGAATACTTTTGAATGCGTTTTCTTCCAAACTTTTTTATAAAAATGCCCTTTTGACCATTAAATAAATAACATAAATAAATTCGTATTTATAGAGTACCCACTTAATGACACACGCACACAACTCATGTGCACAACACACGCGAATCAACGCCAGAATCAACAAGGCTGATTCAGAACAACTTTGAATTTATTATGTGCAGCCTCGTTGCTAGGACGGCTCCTAAGTCACTGTTTCAAATTCTGCCTATAGCGGGAATCGAACCCTAGACCTTCTGCATTGGAAGAAGAGACGCTAACCACAAGACCAATGAGCCACACATCTTTGTCTTAGTTTGTGGTATTTTTTAGAGAATAAATTTGATATAAATCAACTTCTTAAGGTCGTTTAACTGGTTCCCACTTGAACACCGAAGTTAAGCAGAATCAGGCGTGGTCATGGGTAGAGTGGGTGACCGCTCTGCCCTGAAACTCATATATACCGCTGGTTAGAGCAGATGGAGGGTTCGAGAGCTAGTGTAACGGCTTCGTTCTCCTCGACGTCTTCTCGGCAGTCCGGGTTAGTGGAGGAACATATGTGACTGTCAAGGTTACACCGTCCTTTCGGATGGGACGTTAAGCCGTTGGTCCCCTTGGTACTTTTCGAAAGGAGTAGGCTACGTGCCGGTACCGGGTTTCCCCTCCTCCCTTCTGTTCATAATTCATCCTCATCTATTTAAACAATATCCAATCAATCAATCAATCAATCAATCAATCTAAGCGTAATAAAGAACCTTGTGTAAATTATCACGCAATATCTTTAATCTTTCATTGTTTATACTTTTGTTCGGGAGTATGAGATGGGGCTAATGCCATAGAGATGGCATCTTAAGAGACCTTGCCTGCGGCGTTACAGCAGCGTGTATGTACGTGTATGTGCGTGTATGTGCGTGTGTGTGCGCGCGTGTAGCCTACCCGGAAGCGTCGCGACGCCCTTCAGGCCTACTAAGAGTTCCCTCTCATATCACGCACTCGAAGCGTGCTATACTGTGCGCTAGCTAGACGCGTCTATTTCAAGACTGCATTCTGCCCACGGCTGAAAATCATTACTCCTCACTCCGACTCGATCTGTTGACTTGGGTTCTTTCCGCACTTGGTGACAAGTCGGCTTTATGATGTCCCTGTCGGCTGCGTCGACGGCAATCGCGAACGCGAGGGTGGTGTCACACACACGAGGGGGGGGGGAGTTTATTCCCCCTTCCAGCCCTTAAAGTGAGGGAGGGTGCAGACTTATTTTGTAAAGTAATTTGCCGAAATTGTATCACATCGCAATCTGGAGAACTTTACAATATGGGAGATATTTGAACTTTGTTAATATCTTTGATTATATGTGTGCATAGAAAGAGTCTCATATTTTAATAATCATGCTGATCAAGACGATGTTTGGGACATGACTGTGTCCTATTCTATCATGCCCCAAGTCAGGATTTGAACCAAAATCTACCATTAGTTTTCTTATATTTTGATACCTACTTCTATCGTTTTCTCCCAAATTCTCCCAATGACTATTTCACAATGCGGATGAAATAGCGGATAATTTTAGATTTATGAATGTAAGGACGAAAAAATCTTGCCGAGTCTTTAATGCATGATACGCCACACAATAATTACCAACATTTATATAGCGATTACACAATAATAATTATTTGAACGGCTTTGAATTTGAAGGAGAAATTGATTAGCAATAAAATTATTGGCGAAATAATTATAATATGTTTAATTTTCCTCTCAAATATCGCGTGATCGTTTTAAGCCGAGGCTGGTGGAGCTTAATTTGTACGAATCAACGCCATTCGCCCGCGTGCTGACTTACTAAGTGGCAGGCACATTCAAACATCGTCCGAGTCAAGTGCCGCCATTGTTGTGCTTAGGTACTTATGACTTTGTGACCAACCGGATGGATTCAGTGTCGTATCGGGCGTCCGTCCAATGTGCTATCGTCACGTACAAAGTTAAAAAAAAATTTTCGAACACAATTGCTGCTTGGGTATCACTTCAGGTGCTTGCTTTCTCATCCCGCTTTCTAGACCCCCCCCCCCCCCACGAAATATTATATAAGCATTTTTAGAAATTGAGTACAAATTACTTGAGTATATTTGAACAGCTAATTCATCAACCGTTAGACTATTTCAAAGCTCATACACTGTAAGCTATTCACACTTGTGTGTTAATGAAATTAGCGAGTTTTTTAACGTCCTGTCGGCGGCCTCGGCTGTTGTACACGTTCTGTGAGTGGGTGTAGCTATAGTTAGCTCGGTGTCAGTTGTACCGCGGTGACACGTGTTTTATAGGTCTGGAAGTGATTTCTACAATCGCAGACAATATATATTACACTTACGTGGGGCTACTATATCAATCAGCACATTCACTTGACGCACGCGAAACAATCGCTTTGGTGGGAATGACCGTTGAAGTTGAAGGATACACAGCAGTTTAACCCGAGACCCTTCTTCGGTGAGGTATAATTAGGGTGTTTGGAAGAATGTGCAAGGGCTATTATTAAGACAAAACATTCTACAGACCGAAGAACTTTGGGAAAACCGATCAGTCAGGACTGGTGGTGTTTGGTATCGAAGCAGCGACGTAGCCAAAATATAAGGCAAACATCACCATCGAAGAATGTGGAAGTCCCATCTACGATCCGGATCAAATAAACTATTTGCTTACTTCAGATCTGAGTCTGTGAGAGAATCCCAACATCGGCATGTGGTCTACTCCTCTCTAAGAGTACCTACCCCAGAGCCAACCGACTCTCTCATGACGAGTGGATAGCTCCCCCCTTCACTGTACTCAACTTATTTACCCTCTCCTTTGTATGCCGTACGAGATTCGAACACACGTCTCCTGGTTCCATATTATTGTTAATACAAGACCCCCCAAAGGTATGAGCGAAATCCTCGACAAATCTAATCCAAACTATATGATAATGAAGTAGCTCGACGCTGGGGTTGACAAGAACCAGATGTTCAGTAAACCACTTTCATATTTCATATGTCATAGATGAAGCAGGGATTGCTAACTACTATATACTCCATCTTAGATGTTTACCAAATTAATTTGTAATCTCGACTGTGTGTTTAATTTATACCCGTTACAAATATCACAGAAGATAATAATTAACAGTATGGTAATCCCAAATCATCCTGAATAATAGGACATAGTGATTGTGAAGCTAACTTTCCCTGGAAAGGATGTGAGCCTATAGTGTTGAGTTTTGGGATTAGGTGGTTCAAACTCTTATTACCATAAATTATGTTTAAGCCTAGATAGAATATATAGGATATAAACTGTACAAATATTACTCTGGACATTACCCTATGCAAGCCATGAGAGTAACGGTATACATCAGTGATTATCAGTACAATATCGTATTGAGGTAGGCCTTGCAACTAGGTAGCTAAATCAAGCACAGCTCACACAAGGTATCTAAACCTAGTGTTAATTGCCACTGATCAAATATTGCTCCAACTCATAACTGTAGGCAAGTAAACAAACAGAACTCACACCCGCTGTACACACGTGGACGTGGTACGCTATCAGCAGTAGTTCCGCGAGTACGCACGTCGGATCGACACACGTCAGGTGATAGCGTGATGCCCTCTATGTGTTGGAAAGATAGGGCGCCCTAGACAGACACCTTGATTCGTGTGACCCTGCTACAGGTTGTGTCACCTAAGAGCACTCACCTTGGCAGTGTACGCACACAAAACACTAATATTAACTTAGTATGACAAGCTTTTTTTTAAATTAGCAAATAATTTTTTTCTATAAAAAGAGCTTATTGGCCCGGAACAACATTAAAACGTAAATAACAAAACTTATGACCAAGGCCAACTTCTTACTTACCTACTTACTTACTTATTACTTACTTTAAGTAAGTAGTGGCCTTGATCGTTAGTTTTTAATTTACGTTTTAATAACTATTTTAAAATGCAGGAAATAATTTTGTTGTGTACTTGTATTGTATTTGTCAAATTAACCATATTTCCTCTTCGACGGCGTTGTTTTGTAAAGAGAAAAGCGTCCCTGTCTTCGCGACATTATAAATTTATTTTTTAATGCACATATTATCTGAACTGAAAAGTGCAGTGCTTCTCAGTGGTGGAAGTTCCAGAAAACGTTTGTGGTCAAAGCAGTGCACAGTGGCTACAATATGTTGGTGTCAGTGCCGTGTCCCGTTTAATAAAACGCCAACGTCATCTAAATCTCAGCGTGTTCGGTTCCCGAAAGCTCCTCTAGGAGATGAGTAGTGGACCCTTAAAAAAAGCTAAGGCTGGGGCGATAAAGCAACTTTAATATGAACAAATACTGCAGTTGAATCTTTCCAAGTTTGTGTGCCCCTAACTGTATTGCTATCTCTGGGCGCGGAAACGATATATTTATTCATTATTAAGATAAAATTCCACACTTCCTGTCTTAGGATATTGAACCAACGTGTTTTGAAGCTTGCTTAATGTAGGCAATGTGTTGCAAGAATGTAAATCTACAAGTGCAATAGTGGAGCAGCTTCATAGCTAATTCGCCTTTCCTTCAGTGAGCTTGCACTCGATCAGTGCATTTGCACTAAGCGAGCACTCAATCAGTTCATGTGCACTAGGCTAAGCGTGCACTCAATCAGTGCATGTGCACTAAAGTTAATTCAGACTCCTTCCCAGGGAAGGGCACTTGACTAATTTTGGTGGGCAAAAGTGCATAAAATACATCAGGCAAATCAATCAATCTCCAATTACGTAATTTCTAGAACTATTATTTCACACTTCTGGTAGTTTTTTGAAGGTATACTAATGTATGTAGAGGCGTTGTTTTTAAAGAGTAGTGCCTCCCTACTGAGATCTCAAGTTAGCTATATACCTAGAACGAATCGCAAGTAAATATATGACGTGTGTATAGAAAATCAAATGTAAAACTGTCATTCAGGATATGAGGTGTAGATCTGATTGTCGGAAAGTAGGGAAGTGTGAAGTTCTTCCACAGAATCCATGGAGTATGATAATAGGGATAAAAATGAGCGAAGGAATATCGATTGGGAAGTGTAAACAGGAAATTCTTCAGACATGACACAATTATCTCTACAAAGAAAAAAGTAGATCGTAGGTAAAACAAGTATAGGGAGACGGGAGTAACCAAAAGAGGGAGCGAAGTGCCGAGTTTGTAGAGATTACCAAAGAAATACTTTCTGCATTCGAATATCGTTTTTGGTGGAGGTGCCGGGTATTTGTCATGTTTATTATAGTTCAATGCTATAAAAAATATAGCCCTATGCACTTCAGTATATTTCATTTTGTTACCATTACCACCTTCCTTGAAAGGTTTCAGTAATTAAGAAAAACATTTAGTTATTTTCAAATGAATAATTTAAACTCCTGGTAGACAAATATTGAATTCCGTATGGTAACTACTAACTATCGCATATTGTTTATTATGTCTGCAGAAGTATTCATTGCCGGATTGTCAAATTCTTACTTTTCGAGTGAAAAGGAAAAATATTTTACTTTCAAAGCTAATGTTTGTTGCTCGTTACGGATAAAAAAGTGATCAACATCAAATAACCAATGTAATAAAAATAATAGTCAAGTTTCGATGAAATAAACTACAGCCCATAAAGCCAAGGTCACAAGATTGCTTTTATAATTGTGCTGAAATGCTAATCGGGGCTTGTTACGTAGTTCGCCGTGTTTGTTCAGCATTGCATAAGAAAATATGCTCTGTGGGTACAGTCGTCAGCATAATGTTTTCGGCAACACAGCAAGTGGAAGTGGCAAAGTGCATCAGTACGTAAATACCATCTTCATTAACGTCATTGCAATGTGATATTATGTTAAACCCCTATAATTAATGAAATGTGTCTCAAACTGTAGGCATATTTTATTTTTTTATGCTGCTCGACGATTTTGTTGCTTCCCGCTTCCTGGAGATGTATACCACAATGTTTCTTGGGTTGCTATGGTGATGCTTTAATGTATGGGGCCATAGAAACAGTCGGATCATAGCAATATGCCCACATTATATGTGCAAGCGTTATCAGTCGGAGATTAAACCATGGATTAAACAATTGATAGTGTGCAACTGCAATCGTTGTTGAGTATTACTAGTTGAGAAATTATGAGTTCTGTCTCCATCTATATAGTGTAAATACCAGCGCAACTTGCGAAGACTAACACATTTACTGGTCTTATTTCGTTTTAAAAACACACGGAATGTTTAAATACGATAATACGCAAGTTGTTATTTCATCATAATTATTTTTAACTTGTGGTTGTATAATCTACTGTAGAAGTTACGAAAAGTTGAACAAATTTGCACTGAAAAATATTTTTTTGGCCGGTTATGAAATCAAATTTAGAATATTTACAAAAAGTTTCAACCAAATAATAATATTTAATAGTGTTTCGTATTGGTATTTGATCATTTCATTGAAAATCAAAACCTGGTGGCATATTATTAATTGTAAATACAACCGATATGGTTTGATATCGATGTATTTCTTTGCACTTGCCACTTAGCATATTTTATTCACTCCCATGCCACTGGTTGCTATAGGTGGGGGCTCGTGCGTCGCGAGACACATAGGTTGCCATGCCAATACGTTATAGTTCAAGTTCGCGAGACACATAGGTTGCCATGCCAATACGTTATAGTTCAAGTTCAAGTGTTCTCAAACCAGCGTCAATGTATAGAATCGATAAGTAACCAATCATTTCGCTTTGGATTGCGTGCCCTGTCCTACTGTTCCATATTCAACAGACTTCTTAGGTGTTATTTTACGGAAACGATCAATATATCACCCAATAACAACGAAACGAGAGGAACATTATATAAACGAAACAAGACATTCATTTACATCATAAAAAATATATGTTCACAAAGTATTCTATTGTGTACTGTATTGTCACATTTGCGTTATACGCACAACAATTAGGTTTAAAATTTTAATGATATTTTCCCATGGCATTTATAAAAATTTTGTAATGGTCCACTCATTAACCTTTTCGTTACAAACTGCAGCAAAACTTTGAGGAACAGGGGGGAGTGTTCGAGCCCACCCTATAATATCCCCAAACAGACTGACCGATGAAACTAAATCCTAAGTCTATAGCTTGTGTGAGAATCTCATCCATTTTCTAACATGAGACGCAAGAATTTGTTCGTGAAAAGTCAAAGTAATGTCGCATCTCATTAGATAGTTGTTTAATCACGAGTCGGAATATTGAAGAATCGTTTCGATGAATAATTTAATATTGATGTATCATCTATAATATTAGCACAAAATAGCAAATCTTGCATCACAAAAACTAACCCCTCATTTCGGCGTTTGAATAAATTCAATTATTATTTATAATCAATATTTCAAATCGTAAGTTGTTTTCAAGTATATGTTTTCTTAGACTATCACGCAAACTTGAACGGCACAGCTATTTTAGTGTTGTGCATCGTAAAACGTCTAGGGTAGGCGTAGGCGGAAACTTAAGAGAACTGACTTCGGGTCGACGCTACATTACCTTGTCTTTGAGTGCATGGTCAACAAACAAACACAATGTAATCATCACGATGAGCTAACTTTGAAGTACACTGCACGTTCAGCGACCTTGAGGCCAGGCGGGGGAGTCCCCTGTGATTGGCTGGTTTGTGCCACGTCACGAGACCGGTGTAATTAGGACGGTGGGCCAAGGTGTTGTGGGGGTGCTTAATTATATTTTTGAATTGCACATTTCACTTTTCCTACAATTACTACATACATTCAGACTATCACGAAAATGCTTTGCTAATCGTAGACCTGCTAATGGATAATGGTACAATAAAGAAACATAAAGTGTCTTGTTGCCTTAAGAAATACATTTATTTGTTTAAAAAGTTATAAATTCGTTTATAAAAAGGTAAATTCGTTTTATATAGCATTATTATAATATAATATTATGGATTGCTATTTAAAATAAAATCGGGACACCACAAGTCCCGATACAAAATCAATCGGGACGCGCGACACACCGCTTAAAATTGGGACGATCCCGATTTGTGATCCCTAGGTGTAAACTCCGTTCCCACGCTCAATGTCGCAAGTATTCAGCTGTTGTTGTCTAGGTTCTGTGTTTTGGCAATGAGTACCGCCTACATGTTTACATCTTACCTAAACACATACAACGCATATAGCTCGGTTGAAGCCAAATGCTTTGTGGGAAATGTATTTTGTTACGAAACAAGCTTGCCAAATTAAAGTTGGAAAACATTGGTGATGACACTTTATACACACACCTTCTATGTTGGTATTTATAGTATTTCTCGCGTTAACGATTGTGTTCTACATCTCTTATGTACTGATAAGTGATAAACTGATAACGATGATGAAAGTAACTTATCATAGGCGTGATTACGACTAAATAAACAACAATCTAACACGCGATGTGAAATGAACATTTTGTGTTTAACTACTCAGTGTTGGTTACATTGTTTGTAATGACCATTCATTTAATCAATGATTAGTTTAATGTGGTATAGAATAAGAGCTAAGTTTCGGCTAAGTTCTGAACTAACAACATGTAACTGATAAAACACGATCGCTGTGGTTTTTAAGTGTCGTTTGAGTGTGTCGACATTTGTTTAACAATGCTTAGTTGCTAACGATACGAAAGCTTTATCTAAAACATACATTTTATTTTACCAGTTTTACGGCTTTTGAGTATTGCTTTACGTTATTTTAAAACACTAGGAAAACGCTAAAGTTCCCGCCGCGTTGATGGATGAGCTTTTTAAAGTTTTTAAGTTTGCGTGGGATATCTTTACTTTCAAGTGCTTTGTTTTGTTGACTACGCATTGTAGGGGATTGTTGTCAAGTTTCTTTTGTTTCTTGTCAATTGGTATTATTTACCGTAAAAAACTTATATTAAAAGCTTTATTTCTATGGATTCTGGCTAACTTTTCCAACTTTTTCTTTCAAAAGGCACTACATCACCATACCCTAATTGTCCATGTATAATATGAACGTTGTAGCCCCACCCGTTTGGTCAGAATTGGCCCAAATGGCACGAAAATATCGCACAAAAAATCAAAAAACTTATATTAAAAGCTTTATTTCTGTAATTTCTGGCTAACTTTTTCAATTTTTTCTTTCAGAAAGCAATACATCACCATAACCTTAATGTCCATGTGAAATGTGAAAGTTGTAGCCCCACCCGTTTGGTCAAAATTGGCCCAAATGTCACGAAAATATCGCACTAAAAATCGAAAAAAATCGTAAAAGTACGATATTCATGAGAAATATTTCTTCGATTGTACCCAAAAACGTGGCAAGTCTAAGTTCAGAGATTTCGAAGGTCCTGTCAAATTTTCATCAAGATCGCATATGCCGTTTGCCCGGTAGAGAGCGAACAAACAGACAAAAATACAAACCAAAAAAAAACAAAAACAAAAACAAAAAAACACCCGAGCTAAATTTTTTTGGGGTCAGTAAAATTGAAGTCTTCGCTTCGCTCATCCAACAACAATCAAGTTATTAGTTATTGTTACTGTTTAACTGTTGTTTTTAATTGTTATTGTGGTTTTATTCTTGCTTGCAATACACAAAGTCCCGGGTTTAAATCCCGTTTCGGCAATGTGCACTTAATAATAGTTTTAGTAATATTCCCCAGTTGAAATTAATATTTAGACTTTCTGTTTTGGAATTTTTAAATGAGTGTTTGAATTGTAATCTTTTGCCTCGCCTTATTGTGTAGAATTTCTATCAATTATTTCCGAAACTAAGCTATTGGGCTCGATATTCTAAACGTATAAAAGTTATATGAAGCAATAATTAAATAAACATAATATGTATTATGCAAGCTGATATTAATCTACTTGACTGTGTGTTGCAAGTATTTATGATACTTGGGGCCCGATTTGACTCACAAAATGCATACCATAAACTCATTTAATGATAACTGCAGTTGTAAATTATACTAGGAAAACGCTAAAGTCCCGTCGCGTTGATGGATGAGCTTTTTAAAGGTTTTAGTTTGCGTGGGATATCTTTACTTTTGCAAGTGCTTTGTTTTGCTGCCTACGCATTGTAGGTGAATGTTGTCAAGTTTCTTTTGTTTCTTGTCAATTGGTATTATTTACCGTAAAAAACTTGTATTAAAAGCTTTATTTCTATGGATTCTGGCTAAATTTTTCCACTTTTTCTTTCAAAAGGTACTACATAACCATAACCTTAATGTCCATGTATAATATGAACGTTGTAGCCCCACCCGTTTGGTCAGAATTGGCCCAAATGGCACGAAAATATCGCACAAAAAGTCAAAAAACGTATATTAAAAGCTTTATTTCTCTCGATTCTGGCTAACTTTTTCAACTTTTTCTTTCAGAAAGCAATACATCACCATTACCTTAATGTCCATGTGAAATATGAACGTTGTAGCCCCACCCGTTTGGTCAGAATTGGCCCAAATGGCACGAAAATATCGCACTAAAAATCGAAAAAAATCGTAAAAGTACGATATTCATGAGAAATATTTCTTCGATTGTACCCAAAAACGTGGCAAGTCTTAAGTTCAGAGAAAACGAAGGTCGTGTCAAATTTTCATCAAGATCGCATATGCCGTTTGCCCGGTAGAGAGCGAACAAACAGACGGAAAAAAAAAAAAAACAAACAAACAAACAAAAAAAAAAAAAAAAAAAACAACGGAGCTAAATTTTTTGGGGGGTCGGTGAAATTGAAGTCTTCGCTTCGCTCATCCAAAAAACGTTCTACCCCAGGCTAACAGAGTGAACTAATTGTTGCGCAACTCGGCTATCTTCGGCACATGCTCTCTAGGTGTAGGTTGGCATAATTGTGGAGACATACTAGGAAAACGCTAAAGTCCCGCCGCGTTGATGGATGAGCGTTTTTGTAAGTTTTTAGTTTGAGTGGGACCACTTTTCCTTTGCAAGTGCTTGTGAATGCATTGTAGGTGATTGTTGTCGAGTTTCAAATGTTACTTGTTAATGGTTATTATAAACCTCAAAAAAACTCATATCAAAACCTTATTCTATAAATTCTGGCTAACTTTTTCAACTTATTCTTTCAAAAGGTACTACATCACCATAACCTTAATGTCATGTGAAATATGAAACGTTGTTGCCCACCCGTTTGGTCAGAATCGGCCCAAATGTCACGAAAATATCGCACTAAAAATCGAAAAAAATCGTAAAAGTACGTTTATTTTATGGGTTCTGGTTACCTTTTTCAACTTTTTTTTCACAAGGTACTACATCACCATAACCTTAATGTCCATGTAAAATATGAACTTTGTAGCCCCAACCGTTTGGTCAGAATCGGCCCAAATGTCACGAAAATATCGCACTAAAAATCGAAAAAAATCGTAAAAGTGCGATATTCATGAGAAATATTTCTTCGATTGTACCCAAAAACGTGGCACGTCTAAGTTCAGAGATTTCGAAGGTCCTGTCAAATTTTCATCAAGATCGCTTATGCCGTTTGCCCGGAATCGTGCGAACAAACAGACAAAAAAACAAAAAAACAAAAAAACAAACAAACAAACAAACAAAAAAACATTGGAGCTAAATTTTTTGAGGGGTCAGTGAAATTGAAGTTTTCGCTTCGCTCGCTACGCTCGCTACGCTCATCCAATTATTACTTGGGATACATTCCACGCGCGTATTGTTATAAGAATCGCAGCCTTGACTGAACTACACTTGGGCGTGCCGGTGTAGGTTATGTAAAATATGATAAAATATAAATAATTCCAATCCAATTAATTATTCAGTATTGGACGTGGTCATCTATTAAAGGAGCCGAAAAGTGCTCGCGCTTGGACCACCACATAACTAACACCCTAATGTTGCGATAGATAATAACAGTCACGTGCTGTTTCAGATATAGCAGGACAGGACCCTACCTATATACTTGTACCACATTCGTTCTTTCTTGATGGCAGCATATTCAATCAGGTGCTGGGTCGGATTATTGCATGTATCTCATTGGGGATGGAAACAATATACGCCCATAAGAAAAGTACCGAGGACATCTCCTACACTAATGCAATTTATCAAGAATAAATACCCCCACAATTTTTGTTCGAATCTCGACTCAGCAATATAGTTTGAAATATTGCACTTATTGCATGTTTTATATATTTTTTTTTTACAAAATTCAAATTCGTTTTTAAACACAAAAACATTGCACCCTGTATTTTTTCTTAACAGGCCTATAGTTGATATAATTTGATTATCTGATTAGATTATTTAGATTTTTTATTTCATACACCCCGACGTCCAATAATAATTCACGAATTATACATCTGCAGCACTAGTCAGATTTAAAATACTAGGAAAACGCTTAAGTCCCGCCGCGTTGATGGATGAGCTTTTTAAAGGTTTTAGTTTGCGTGGGATATCTTTACTTTTGCAAGTGCTTTGTTTTGCTGCCTACGCATTGTAGGTGAATGTTGTCAAGTTTCTTTTGTTTCTTGTCAATGGTTATATTTACCGTAAAAAAACTTGTATTAAAAGCTTTATTTCTACGGATTCTGGCTAAATTTTTCCACTTTTTCTTTCAAAAGGTACTACATAACCATAACCTTAATGTCCATGTATAATTTGAACGTTGTAGCCCCACCCGTTTGGTCAGAATTGGCCCAAATGGCACGAAAATATCGCACAAAAAGTCAAAAAAACGTATATTAAAAGCTTTATTTCTCTCGATTCTGGCTAACTTTTTCAACTTTTTCTTTCAGAAAGCAATACATCACCATTACCTTAATGTCCATGTGAAATATGAACGTTGAAGCCCCACCCGTTTGGTCAGAATTGGCCCAAATGGCACGAAAATATCGCACTAAAAATCGAAAAAAATCGTAAAAGTACGATATTCATGAGAAATATTTCTTCGATTGTACCCAAAAATGTAGCAAGTCTAAGTTCAGAGAAAACGAAGGTCGTGTCAAATTTTCATCAAGATCGCATATACCGTTTGCCCGGTAGAGAGCGAACAAACAGACGGAAAAACGAAAAAAAAAACAAACAAAAAAAACAAAAAAAACACCCGAGCTAAATTTTTTGGGGGGTCGGTGAAATTGAAGTCTTCGCTTCGCTCATCCAAAAATTGCACTATAAAATTAAATAGGTACGTACTTATCACAATAATTTGTATTAATAAATGATTACAAAAAATCTAGCCGCAATATGCGGTTTTCTTCTCTACCCACAAAAGGTATCCCACCTCTTATGGAAGCAGTTTCCGCGAATACGATGGATGGTAAGGCGTTCCGAGGCAATGTCAAAAGCGATCTACTACCGAGAAGTCCAGTGTTGAATTCACGCCATAAGAACTTCCTTTTGCCCCCCCCCCGAATGAAAAATAACTATTAATAGGTTTTTAGTGAAATAGGCAGTGTTGGGTAAGTTCCCGCAAAAAAGGAACTTTTAAAAGCTAAGTTACATGGCCATCAAAGGGAACTTTTAAAAGTTACAGTTCCTTCACATAAAAAGGAACTTTTGAGTTCCTGAAATAATAAAAGTTCCCGATTAAAAGTTCCTCTTTGAGATATATTATGGTGCATAGGATTTAGGTCGCGATTTTTAAGCCGCATTGTCGCGAGCAAATATGACAGGTTCATTATTCGAGGTTACGCCTCCTAAAAATCATTATGCTACTGTTTTTTATCAACGATTTTCATACTTATATCAGCTAAATATGTTTGGAAATGTAGAGGCATGGTGGGATTTGTCATCTCTAAGAGTGAAAGGAACTTCTAAAACTTTCTTAAAAGTTCCCCAAAATTTGTAACTTATGTGTTGAAAGTTCCTCTAACTAAAAATGGAATGCGTTCCTTAAAAAGTTCCCGAAAAAGGAACGCGTTTCTAGGAACGCGTTCTTTTTTAAAAGTTCCTACCCATCACTGGAAATAGGTACAGCATTTTCAATATACGCCTATATTCAGAAAATGAATTATGAATTCAATATAGATATACACACATTGTCATTGATAATCATTTAATGAAATAACCGTATACAAAAGTTGACTCACAATGTTTGATATTTCTATAGTATCGACTGCACAAAAACTACATTATTTTGGTATTGCATTCAGTCCACTACTTTTTTTCTAAAACACACCAAACGCACTCTAAAAACCTGATTTTCAAAATTTTCGTCTGCGGCGCTCCCAAACCTCCCGTACTTGGTCCCTATATTGTATTCCCCCCCCCCATACCCCCGGGTCTAAAAAGCCTGAATTCAATACTGCCGAGAACAAATCTGCTGATCCGAGATTACTCTGACGGTGTTTTGTCTACGATGAGTACGTGAACAGAGTACAATTATTGAGTCTAGAATATTTTATAAGCTTTTATTTATTTTTAGAATATTTCAACTGCAGGTGTTTGGTCTACGCTGAGTAGGCTACGTGAACAGAGAACGCCTTCCAGGTGTTTAGTCTACAGGTTACATAACAATACGTGCTCGCGAGTGTTCGCCTGCTGGGCCACCATGCAACCAAGAGGTCGCGTCTTGTTCGCGTAGCGTCGTAAAACTGTCATACAGACACGTGCTGGCTTCGCATTCAATCCTGTCGGGACTCCCTCGTACAAGTACAATATTCCCGCGCTCACTGTCACACGTTTGTTAGACATAACTTTAACAATGTAAATGTAAAATTTAAGGAAGGATTTATAAATACAATCGTTCGTATCACACGATGGAGCGAAAAGTTATTACATTTGAAATAACATACTCTCACAAATGAAATACTGGAAAGTTGCTACTCATAATTTGGAACAATATTAATGGAACGACGTTACCGATCGTAGGGAATTGAATTTGGCACAATCAACAATTGTAATTAATTTTGGGATGAAGTTTGGGATTTTAATTAAATTAGGGATAAAACGTTACGTAACGTCAATAATGGAATGTTAATTTAGTTTCAACAAAACGAATAGCAACGAAGTCTCGCAATGTATTTTAAAACCTACAAAATTGCGATTTAATTTTGAGCAATGTACCCAATCGCTTTGAAATTGAGAGAAACGTGGCCAATTTCTAATAAAAATTTGGGCATTATTGCAAATCGACACTTAATTGAGAACATTACGCAAACAACTGAAACAAGTAATATGTATTGATTCCTCCTGTCGTTCTTTGACTACAAAAAAACTAGTAACTTTTGTTAAAAAAAGAATTTCATAATTTACATGATCATGTAAGATATGACTATAATTCATTCACAAACAAACACGCTCTGTCCCCACAACACAATCGTTGTACTATCTCCAAAACGGAAACGAGACCCATTCACCCATATCTTGAATCCACCACAACACACCCATACATACTAAGCTTTGTGCAGCCCTGGACAGCTAACGTGTGCAGCGGAGTTTAAAAAAAACATGAATGGAGAATCTTTAACCTTGTCACTTCAATGTCGACATGCTCATTACACTTCACTTCAGGTAAATGCTCATCAACGAGACGTCGTTTGGCCGCATCGCAATAACCATCACACATACATCCAAATCAAAAAGTTATTAAATATGTGTGAAAATAGCATTTTGTAGTCACTTGTAGAATTTATTTGTGTACCCACCTTCAAAACTACAAATTTTAGTTTAAAAATTTTAATATAGCATCATGTATGACGTTTAATATATTCCGTATATTAAAAAATCTATTAATATATTGCAAAAAAAAAACGCTTCTGTTAGTGTTATACATTGATCAAGCACAGGTAATGGGAGTTCCCGAAATAGGGAGCGAAGCTTTTTAATGAACAGATTGTCAACGAACACAGAGATAAAATGTTTTGGTGGAGGTGCCGAGTACGATGACTTTGTTAACTATTTTGTTTGTAAAACAAATGAGCTATTTTACAAATATCGTGAGCATGATTGTGCACAACATGTTTTGGTCTGGGCTGAGTGTCGACTATGCGCCCACCACGCGCGGCGTGCAAGTAAACAGCACGTCACTCGTGGCTCACGGTCAAGAGGTGCACTAATAGAATGTGGAGATCCTAGGCAAAGGTGAAAACTGGCGCGCGGTCAGGGACAGGAACAGGACAACATTTGCCAGGTTGGGCCACGCACAATTTAAACCACGAGGAAAAACAAACAACGGTCATATTTTAATTAAAGCAAATGTCACAAAAATTCGTTATGCATTCTAGGATTCTGTCTGTAGTTGGAGTAGATTTTGGTTTCATTTTTGTTTGTTTTATGGCTGAAGATAGTTTGAAACACGTGGGTCTTTGGTATTTTAAATTAAAGTTTTAAAGTGTGTTAGAGACTCAAGGCTCCTCTCATTGACGCGTGGCGGTAAATATAGACTAGGACGAATTTAAAATGTCGCCTGGCAATATCAACCAAGTGAAGTTCGATTCAAATAAAAGGTATTGAGCAGCGGAACAAGCTTCAAATAAATTGTTTATTTTCTCGAAAATGTTTTTTACAAATGTATTCCATCTAGATATATTATAATAATTCAGAAGTAAATGAAGATTTAGTCAGATGCAGATGTTCGCAAATAAATATTTAATTTTTGATTAGTCTATACGATGTTCAGATGACAATAAGGCACCTTTTGGTGATTTTTCGTTTTTGAATTTACATTTAAAAATTAAGATTGCTTCGGTATGGCTTATTCGACACGTCGTACGAGGAGTCTTACAGCGATTATGAAACGAGCATCGAGTGGAAAATTCGAGACTATTGAAAACGTCACCCACGATCTGACACAAGTATTGATAGAATTATTACACAAATTCTAAGGCGGGTAATTTAAATGCGAAAACGTCTCCATGTGAAATTTCCTCAAAAATAAAAATTCCCACTCACACACTCACTTTTAATAACCTAAACTTGGAAAACTTCAATTTTGTAAATACCTTGTTTTTATTTTCACAGCTGTAAATGTTGAGGGGTAGCTTGACAACACGTCCGTAGGCCCACTTCCAATCAACTGTTGGTACACTTCGCTCACGCCAGCTTTTAAATCATTACGCTCTCTGCCGACATTTCGACCTGCACTGTTGCCATCTAGCGACGAACAGGCAAAGCTACTGCTCAACTGACTCGCGGCTCCTGGCTCTAAAACCTCTGCTTTTCATTGGCTAGCGCTTCCATTTAAAAACTTACACTCTCGAATAATAAAACTATTTGAGAGCACGTGTTCCATTATAAAACAATAAATACCATCACCAAATATCTAAAATCACAAAACTCCCAAAAACGTACAAAAACGTTCTAAATTCAATTCAAATGAGTGTTCGATCACGCCCTCTCAGGCTCGTCCAATGAGCGTCTCTTGTTCGACGCTACCAGGACACACCTCGCTTGGAATGGCACATGTCCAGACAGATAAGACAGACAGACACATGCGCACACTTGACGACATCTCCGTCGATGAATAAAAAACCGGCGCCAAGAGTAAATTATATAACAAGAATGTTCTTCGACGTAGAACTCGATAAATATTCATTTCATAGCAATTATTAGCAACCGACCTCGATAGAAATTGAACACTCAACAGATGGGATGTCAATAGATGGATGATATTATAAAGAAATGGGTCATACAAGTGTACAGCTCCTTTATCCTATACGCAGACAAAGTGGTTCTATTACATTGAAGATTGTAAAAAAAGCTGCAATTTTGCTGTCGCCTGCAACAAAAGAAGCTGCTATTTGAACAGGTAGTTGCATTGCAATGAATGCATTGCCTTGCACAGGCGCGTAGGATCTCTTTTTCGAAATGCGTTGGGGGGTATGCTCAAACACTGAACAGTATAAATACTACGATTGGTTGAATGATTAAATTTGTATAACTATTTATTACTTTATTACTGCCACAAAAAATCAAGGTCCGAGTATTGCACACCTTGTCCAAACAAATAGTGGAAGGAAACCGCAGAAATATCGACATAAGCCCACCCACCCAACCCCCACATCAATAAAAGTTACTGCTTTACCATGCTATCTGAAAAGGTTCTACCAAAGAATAAGACCGTCTTTGCCTTTTGATTTGAGGTTCAAGATTTGTTTTCGTCCCCCCCCCCCCCCCCCCCCTTCATCCCCTCATCCAACTTCTTTCTAAACTTATTGTAAGTAAGATATCTAACCATCAAGCCGGATTGAAATTTATTGGGACGCCAGCTTTATGAAGTAATTGATGACGTAAGCACAATAATTAAACAATAACAAAAACGGATAACATGTTCAATAATCTAATTGATCTTTGACTTTTCTCTATCGTCTTTCCTAATCGACAGCTGATTAGGGCGTTCCCCCGTCCCTCACAATTATAGTACTTTGTTTTTGTTTTAATTCATCCATATGCATACATGTGTATTAAAACCTTCAAAGCAAATTCCCCCTCGTTCTCTATTTTCATTACAGAAAAAATTGGCACAAACTCTCTACAATATATAGAAACATATACAATTTAATCAAATTTAACTCCCCCCTATTCCATTTCCCTTAGAAGCTAAATCAATCTTTATGATATAGTTGATACATTATCTATATTATAATAAGAACATAATTTATTCAATATCACTGGAACGAATGTTGAAATTTGTCATTTAAATATGTATTTTTAACATAAAAAATAAACCACTAAATTGTAACATTAATTTACTGCACAGACTCCACGTTCCATAATCATTATCGAATGTATTTTTGCAACAATAATGTAAGTAGTATTCTCAACGTATGTTTTGTTATTTCAGCCATGGATTGCAAGTTGCAACAATATTTTGTTTAGTTTTGCTTTGCATACACGAAGGCGTTCTTACTTTACACCTATATTATTTATTGATTGCAAAGCACACATTATTTCCACCTATTTACCACTAAGTACTAAATAAAAATCATGCTCTAGTTTACTACCATATATGTATTGCTAATAAGAGGCACGTGTTGTGGTTGTTTTTAGTACCGTATCTAAACGCTCAACAGCCAATCAGGTGCAAGGTGGAGCAAGATGACACGGTACACATTACACACTTGAGCGTAATTCAGGAAACTGTGACGCGTGCGCTGTGGAGAGATTAGACGCCACTGGTTACGGTGGGTTTGTTTATCTACCACACAATTTGTTTACCTCCACACTTCCTTAGCGAGCACACGGTAATTACAACCAAGAGTCTTTCACTCATTGGCTGGGAGCCATGTAAAGATTTCATGATTGATTAACTTTACCTATAAGGGTTGCACAAAATTGCAAAAATTACATTCGCAAGACTTTCTTTGTTATAGCTAAAACTAACCTTGACACTTTCCACATTAGGTAATCTCTACCCTTCACTTGGGGTGGGGTGTACGTAGGCAATTGTGTAAGTATGAAATATGAACAAAGTTAATCATTTTAATGTTTGGAATTCGGTGTAAACATTTTTTACTAGAACCATTTTATTTCTCACTGATTAAAATAGAAGTAGTAAGTAAATGAGAGGAAAGAAAACTCATGACGGACTAAAAAAACAAACTAAAAGATATTACACAAATTTGCCATCGAATCACCACTATTTACGTTCATTAAACGTTAGTGTACCCTTATAACCAGTGATTAAACATAAGCATAAATGGTTTTCAATTTTATACTGAATCGTTGAATATAATTGATGTAAAGTGCAATTTTCAAAAGACTGATTCTTCTTCTAATAAAAGTTACAAAACATTTTACAACCCCCACCAGATTTACTATTGATTTTCATTTCAGAATGAGCATTTATATTTTACTGTGACCGATTGAAAAGCAGTTTTACAGAGAGCACTGCTCTTCCATGAGTCCGAACATTCTTGAGGACATTTCACAAACTCGGTGATCAATCATGTCATCGTAACGACTAACGGGATGACACTAAACTGCTGGCGTATTTATTATTTACCTGCTATTAGTGACTTGTCCGTCTTCACCAGTGGAATGCAGTAGACCCTTGTAAAGCTTCTGATCTGGATAACAAGTGTGGAGGGTCTGGCATTCTGGGTTCTCTGAGCAACTTCTTTGCCAGGGTTGTACAGAATAAATGTTACCGAACTTGATCTGATCCAGCTCTAGGAAAGTGATCGACATTTTTGAAAGTTTTTAATGTGCGGTAATAAAATGTCGGTTAAAAAATCGTGTTTAGAGTATTCAATCAGTCATATAACTGAGTTTCAGTGGGGGCATTAAATTTAAAGCAGACCAAGCCAACCCTGTAGGCGCCGAACACCATCGTCGAGCGAACAATGACCAACTAGAGACCGGCATATTCAAAAGCTTGTTGCACCTTCAAATATAAGATTAAGCACGGGAACGGGTGTAATAAAAACAGGAGCGCAGATTACCGTTATTATAGAAAGCTTACGTATAATTTAAAATAAAATATATTCCTTATGTTTTTCGATTGATGAAATATATTTGGTGGAGGTGCCGGGTACAAAATTGTTTTCTTTAAGTAATTAGAGCCCCGCCCCCTGCCCCTGGCCACCCCTAGGGTCACCAAAAACACATTCTGTATCATCATAGTTGACGCCTGACGATGACATTGCCAATATAAATAACACGTGCCTCATCAGAGATTATCTTCGGTTTATATCGTGAGACGTGCCACTCGCTCTGTCGGACAGACGAGCATGTAGGGAAGCTTAGCACTCTTATTAGAAAGTTGATTTTCGTTTTGAATTTAATTGATGCATTTGTGTGTTAATAATATACAGTATTACAAGTGCGAAAAGAAATAATGGTTACTTTTGATTAAATAATATCTTTTGAGTTTAGGATTGTGTAATAAATGTTTACATAAAATTGAAATAAAATAAACTCGCCTTGTGATTGAGTTGAAATTACTTTGTTAAATGTATTCAGATTATCTTTACAAGCTATTATAAACTTTGTTTGTATTTCAATCGTAATTATGATATCGACGAACTTGTATATATTATTTATTGTAGCCATTTCTCTCCGCGTGGGCCGTGGTTGCAATTTAGTTCAAATCTCAGTGAAATGCTGTGATGGTCAAAATAATAAATACCTACACATTTACTTGATAAGTTGTATTATAAGATTAGGATGTGTCGGTGTCACCATGAGTGTGTCGTGCGTATTAGAGCTCTACGCCACTTGCTCTTATGCTTAAACATGCGTACAGGACAGGTCACTAATTTAGACCAAAGGTCAGATCGTGAAGAAATCAGATTCCTTCCAATTGAAATAGGCAAAATAGAGTTTCATTATACTAAAAGCTACGGGTCTGGGGCTAAGGTTAAATGGTTTTATCAACTAGATTAACTCCTCACTACGAATTACATTACATTGGGGTCATTAATATATTTATTTAGTGGTGTAGTTTAAACTTTTACTAAAACCCCGATTTGACTTTTAATTTTGTATTGACCATCATAATTATGGCAATTGATTATAATTGGTTAATTATTATAAATTACAAATTCACACCGCACACAGTCATAAAATTGATGGACTATTTCCGTTGTAAAAAATATCTGAACTTGGTTGCAATAAAATAAAACTGTCACTGCAGCAATCAATCAATCGATTAGATTAGATTACATGTGCAGAGACTTAATCGTCAAAGCAACATGCACTTCTGACTAAGAATTCAACACTATATTAATTTGTTTAAGTCATTCTGTAAAACAATTCATATTTTCCCGTCACCTTTATGATTTTATTTTGAAAAGTTGCGTTAATACTGCAATCGAACTATTTTTGTTTAGGCAGTAGATTGGAACATTCATTACACTGTACAACATGCATCATGAACAGATTTCTAGTAATACCTACCTCACATAACTCGGAGCTAAAAAGTTCCAAGAATGTATATTTAACTTCATTAATGGTGGAGATGCCGGGTACATGAATATTCAAACTTTCTGCGTGGATAGCACCGCCACCAAGGGGTAAACTATAGTGACAACAGTCAATCGACAGCGACACGCGACAAAAGTCGAACGACTACTGTCACTCGATCGACTATCGTTACTTTCGATCGATTATTGTCACTTTTCATCGACTATTATCGCTTGTCGCTGTTGATCGACTTTTGTCACAATTAGTAAATAGATCCCCTGTCCTACCAAGAACATCCTGTATCACATTGGCAATGACTATCGGACATGTTCGGTTTTTAGTGTGAGTCGTGTCCCAAGCACAACGTCGGACGGACGGACAGACGGACGGATAGAAAAGTGATACATATAGGGGGGCTTCTCTTCCAATAAGCTAATAAGTTGCATCAAAACTCAAAAACATATTTGCTACTGGAGGTAGATCCAACAATGTTCTCACCTATCTTGTAAACACTAGTTTGTACAGCCCTGGTCGCGACAAGTATCCCGCGCACACTTTGTGCAGCCCTGGCCTCGTCACGTGACGGGGGCTCGTCGAGGGGCTCGTCCGTGACGTCACAACAGCTAGACTCAAGGTCGTACGCGCTCTATTATTATCATCTGCGGCGCGGAACACTTTTTATCCCGCGCGCTCTCGTGCGCCAGCCAGCTTCACTCAGTCGCCTGATTTTATTGCGACCTTTCATTATCTCACGGAAATCACATGTTTATTGCTGGCTGTAAAACTTACATTGACGGTTGTAAGCGGGTTCACTGAACTACTTACTCGCATCCCGGGCAGGGCAGTGCTCCGTGCTCCGTGGCAGCGTCTCTCAGCGTTTATCTCATTACCCTAAGGCAGGGTTACACAACACGGACTATCACCGAGTTCATATCGTGCACTGATTTCAGGACTTTCGGTATTAAATTTTGAATGTTCGAAAGTCAAAACACAATCGACGAAAGAAACAAAATGGTATTGGTTTCCGTTTCCCTGGTTTTTCAACACGTTGCACTCTTCCTCATCCTCTTGAACTCACAACCAAGTGGAATGTTAAGTAGTGATTTGAATGCACGAACAGATCGTGTTTTATTTGGTATCCCTCTTCAAACCCGGCACCTCCACCAACAACGAGATTTACAAGTTTCAAAGAAACATATTATTTTAATATTTCAATTTCAATTCAATTCAATTTTAGTTTATTAGTTTTCAATGAGTATAATTCTGTCGGGTAAATAGGGCAACCACATAAAGAAAATACTTGTTCGTGGTTACCCTATTACAACTCTGGTCTTTTTACATTAATTTATTATTAGTATTTCTATAACTAAGACTAAAAACTAATCTATTTTCTAGTTCTAGAAGAAAGAATGTTATTTACGTAGTAACCATTTTTATCGTTATTTAATATGATGTAGATATAATTTAATACTGATTATATTCGTAAATTATATGAGAAACTTTAAAGTATAACATTAAAAAAAGGAACAAATAATTATATTTTACAAAAAGATGATTAGGTAATTAAAATAATTTCATCAAGCTATACATAAAAATTAATAACTTGTGACATAAACTTTCGGATCAAAACTTTCGAAGTGAAAATGAAAATGAAAATAAATTCAACTCATCTACCATACTCAAGAGAAGAGAGGACTTGTAAAGCGAAATGAGATAGTCATGGCACTCTAAGATAAGATGGTTATACTGATTCGTGTTTGTGTTTATAGCCATTGTTTTTAATTAAGTCTAGTCTTTTCGGTAAAACCGCAGAGCTTTGACTTGATATTTCCTCCGACTTATTGATCGATTTGTGTATAGGTTCTCTTCGTCGACGATTCGTCGATTAAATATCTTCCCTACATTTTTTGTGTACTCTCCTACTCTGTGAGCATCAGTGCTCCTCGCAAACTATTATTATGTCTACCATTGCCCGGGCTTCTAAACACAAAACCACCATTGTCTGCGTTTAAAACCCTGTAGGGAGATAAACAATGTATAATTACAGACTTGTCAATGTCATGCCAGATTTGTAGTGGCTAGCCTAGCAAGGTCGGTTGGTTTCCACGCGAAGGCGCCGTACGAATCCCGTTGCAAGTCCGCTGTCCAGACTTGTTTTTGTCATTAGTCTCACAGAAAAATAAAATAAAAAACAAGCAAGCAAGTATCAGCTAGTACATGATACACTTCGAGTAGAAGTCAGGTCCCGATATAACCTTACAAGCACGGGAACGGGAGGAACCCAAAAAAGGGAGCGAAGCAAATTAATTAACATATCGTCAAAGAAGAATTAAAAAATAAAATAATTCGTTTCGTTCCACTGTTCCAATCTCGTTGTTGACGGTGGTGCCGAGTATGTAGAGGGGTACAGAAATAAATAAAAATACGTTGGTGGAGGTGCCGGGTCAATTTTAGGTGACGCTAGCCCCGCACAAATGTTCTTCAAAATCACCAACATTATTCTGTTCAAGGATAATATCAACAAAAAGCTCGTGTCTATTTTGGGTCGTGTATGATTTTTATCGTGAGACGTGACACACGCACAGACGCACAGACGGCGGACAGACAAGTAACTTAGTTCTTATATGGGAATAACTAGGAAACGCTCAGTTGGACGCGTTGTAAGCGAGCACGTGCTATAGCTAGACCACAATGCACATTTTTTTAAATTTTAAAATTTGTGACGTTCGCTGTCCACGGGGCCATGTTTCCAATATTATTTATTATTGCCAAGGTATTTGGGTAAACCGTGTTTAACAAGGAGGTATGAATAATGTAAGGAGACAGCATGCGCTATCTGTGGCTGTACAAATGAACGTGGCCGTTTTGAACGTCTCCGATCGAGTTTTTCGCAGTATTTGCTGCTTCTCGTTGGTGCTGACCAATATGGCGGCTACTAAAACATAGAGTTTTCGCAGTATCTACTGCTTCTCGTTGGTGCTGACCAATATGGCGACTACCATCGACGGCCGAAACAGCTGATATTATACTTAAAACATTGATAATAACTCTTGTATCAATATGAGAATGAATAATAAAGAGTTGAAATGTAATTTTAGTTGATGTGCTGCGTTTTTGTTTGTTTTGGAATGCTAATAGCTTTGACAATGGCTTTAATAATACCGACGACCTTGCTTTGGGTTCGAGGTTTTTGCCGACCACCATTGTCGTTCAAAGTGGCTATGGTTTTCACGGCGACATGCTGTCTCTTACATTATTCATACCTCCTTGGTGTGTAACCCTTTACTTTGTGGATAAAATCCACCGCCATCTAGAGGACCTTGACTCATTGGGAAAAATATTTAAACTCTTTGGTGACAAATAATACACCCTTCCTCGAAAGTATTTTGATTACTTCTAGGTGGCAGTGCATTAGAAACTTCGCGCGTCTTTTCGTTGCCATGGCAACGTTACTTTTGTTACAATGTAATTTCCATCTACACTACTTATCGGATCAAACTAAAATTAACATATTCGTGACCGGACGGACATTCTAAATGATTTGGCCACCTCAGATTTTGTCGCCGGTTAGTTTTAAAAAAAACTTTCGATTAACTTAATGTAACTTTTTAACTTTTTGAACGATTTTGCCACAAAACTAATGGCATTCAATCGAGAACGAAGCTTGCGGATGGTCAAAATTTCAACTCGATCCGAGCCTCCGTTCGAACGTTATGTCGAGACATACAAACAAAAAAAAACAAACAACAAAAAAAAAAAACAAAAACGAGTGACAAATTTTTCCGGCAGAGTCAAATGGAAACGCTCGCTTCGCTCGCTTAAAAACAGTGCTAATGGTGAGAAGAAGAAGAAAACGATGTTGTTTTTCGCTTATATTTTCTACAATGCAAATCGGTTGTATTGTATTGGATATAAACATTAAAATAAATAAGTAAATAATAAAATAATGAAACACTATACGTTCCAAATCGTTTCTGAAGAACTGTAAAATTTTCCGAAAGTCTTGCAGTATTGCATGATTATTTACCTAGATGCATACTGACAGGCTAGATATTTTGCCGATTCTAAACCCACCCACTAAAAACTGTGTGACTAAACTAGGAAACGCTCAGTTGGACGCGTTGATAAGCGAGCACGTGCTATAGCTAGACCCACATTGCACATTTTTTTAAATTTAAAAATTTACGACGTTCGCGTTTCCAGTATTATTTATTATTGCCAAGGTATTTGGGTAAACCCGTGTTTAAATCTTTACTTTAAAATCCACCGCCATCTAGAGGACCTTGACTCCTTGGGAAAACTATTTAAACTCATTGTTGACAAATAATCAAGGAGGTATGAATAATGTAAGGAGACAGCATGCGCTATCTGTGGCTGTACAAATGAACGTGGCCGTTTTGAACGTCTCCGATCGAGTTTTTCGCAGTATTTGCTGCTTCTCGTTGGTGCTGACCAATATGGCGGCTACTAAAACATAGAGTTTTTCGCAGTATCTACTGCTTCTCGTTGGTGCTGACCAATATGGCGACTACCATCGACGGCCGAAACAGCTGATATTATACTTAAAACATTGATAATAACTCTTGTATCAATATGAGAATGAATAATAAAGAGTTGAAATGTAATTTTAGTTGATGTGCTGCGTTTTGTTTGTTTGGAATGCTCATAGTTTTGACAATGGCTTTAATAATACCGACGACCTTGCTTTGGGTCGAGGCTTTCGCCGACCACCATTGTCGTTCAAAGTGGCTATGGTTTTCACGGCGACATGCTGTCTCCTTACATTATTCATACCTCCTTGCAAATAATAGACTGCTTCCTCGAAAGTATTTTGATAACTTCTAGGTGGCAGTGCATTAGAAACTTCGCGCTAACTTCTAGGTGGCAGTGCATTACAAAACTTCGCGCGTCTTTTCGTTGCCATGGCAACGTTCCTTTTGTTATAATGTAATTTTCATCTACACTACTTATCGGATCAAAATAAAATTAACATATTCGTGACCGGACGGACATTCTAAATGATTTGGCTATCTCAGATTTTGTCGCCGTTGAGTTTGAAAAAAAAACTTTCGATTAACTTTAATGTAACTTTTTAACTTTTTGAACGATTTTGCCACAAAACTAATGGCATTCAATCGAGAACAAAGCTTGCGGATGGTGAAAATTTCAACTCGATCCGAGCCTCCGTTCGACCGCTATCATGAGCCAAAAAAGCTGCACGACTTTCCGTTGCCATGGTAACCGTACTTTGTTATAATGTAATTTCCATCTACACTACTTATCGGATCAAAATAAAATTAACATATTCGTGACCGGACGGACATTCTAAATGATTTGGCCATCTCAGATTTTGTCGCCGTGGAGTTTAAAAAAAACTTTCGATTAACTTTAATGTAACTTTTTAACTTTTTGAACGATTTTGCCACAAAACTAATGGCATTCAATCGAGAACAAAGCTTGCGGATGGTGAAAATTTCAACTCGATCCGAGCCTCCGTTCGAACGTTATCGCGAGACATACAAACAAAAAAACAAAACAAACAAACAAACAAACAAACACAAAAAAAAAAAAACAAAACCAGTGACTAATTTTTCCGGCAGAGTCAAATGGAAACGCTCGCTTCGCTCGCTTAACTATAGGTGGTTACGCTAATTAATACAAATTTATAATTTTAAGGAGCTGGAAGAATTCTCTGTTCAAATAACAACTGCAGTTGCACATTCGTAGCAATCGAATAGTGTCGAGGCACCTGCATACCACTCTCGTCTCGATTTAATAGTGGTGGAGATCATCAGTTTCTTCTGAATCTGTATACATTATCAGTGCAGCATCACAATATCGTTGATAGTTCCTGCGCAATCTCTTCAGACTAGAGACTTTGCTTAATTATACAACTTTTTGCATCGTGCTATTTATTACCATGTTCTGGTAGGTTACTGAGAAGCCTGTGCGGCCGAAACAAGACTGACGCAATAAACCAGGGTGTTGCATTACTCTTGCGCAGGTCAACGAACGTTCTATGAAGGCAGATCGGGGTAAAAAACACAAGCTGGACCGGAATATGCCACAAAAACTATGTTCGCTGTTTGTGGAACTTGCTGCCGTGTATTTGACTTAGGCTACATGCTTGACTTGAAATTAGTTTGAAAATACATATTTTAAAAACACAAGCATTATATAAGTGTGTCTAAACAAACGCGAGGAAAAATATCGCAATTTTTTTTTGCAAATATAGAAACCTCCACCAACTACTACTTTTGTAATTTTGCCAACATTTTTCCCTCCATTTAATTGGTTTGCCAAAATTATCTTTCGCTTTACGTCTGCAAATTGAATTTTTATTTTAACAAACAAAATATTTAAAAACCTAAATTTCACAATTCGTTGGTGGAGGTGCCGAGTACGTGGACACAATTGAAATAACTTCAACCAGAGAAGCTATACAAGTAGGCCTACAACTGAACGAAGTTGTTTCTCTATGCCACTAGGCTCGGTTTCGTAGGAGCACAGCACAGATAGCAGATTAAATACTGTACGAGAAGAATGTATTTTACCATTAGTGTAATTGAAAATGGTGTTTCTATAGTGTTTTAAAAGTATGTACATTCACAACACCCCCATCCACAACTACAAAACAATGATCAACCTTGCACTATCCAAAACACCTAAGTAATCACAGATACATCAACTCACACATACACATTCACACACACACACACACATTCACACACACACAAACACACCCTCATAAGATACTCGAGGCCTGGTATAGTTTTAGTCTAGTTTAAGCTTAATTTTAGTTATTGTATTACTATGTATATTATATTGCACTTGTGGGACCTGAGTCCCGTTGTCAATAAATACTAAATCAATCAAATCAATATACTATTCCTAGCGATTATAAGATTTTTGGATGAGCGAAGCGAAGATTCCATTTCACTACACTGGAGAAAAAAATCCGGAATGTTTTTTTTTCTTTTCCTTTTTTTGAATTTTTGTGTGTTTGTTAACACGATTTCGGCTAAACCGATACTCCGATTGCGATGAAATTTTATGGACGACTTCGAAATCTCTGAACTTAGAACTGCCACGTTTTTTAGCGCAATCGGAAATTTTTTTCTCATAAAAAACGCAATTTTACGATTTTTTTCGATTTTTTTAAAAAATTCTTCGACTTATAACACCTACATGCTTTATCAGATTGAAATGATTTTTTCACAGAATTTTAATTTTATGAATTAAGATATTCGTGTGAAATTTGAGCGTAATCGAAAAATTATTTCTCATGAAAATCGAAATTTTACGTTTTTTTTCTTTTTTTGGATGAGCGTAGCGAGCGTAGCGAGCGAAGCGAAGATTCCATTTCACTACACTGGAGAAAAAAATCCGGAATGTTTTTTTTTTCTTTCCTTCTTTCTTTTTTTTTCTGTATTTTTGTGTGTTTGTCAGCAAGATTCCGGCTAAACTGATACTCCGTTTGCGATGAAATTTTATGGAGGCCTTCGAAATCTCTGAACTTAGAAGTGCCACGTTTTTGAGCGCCATCATATAATTATTTCTCATGAAAAGCGCAATTTTACGTTTTTTTTCGATTTTTTGAAAATTTATTTACTTATAACACCTACATGCTTAATCCGATTTTCATGATTTTTTCACAGAAACTTAATTTTATGAATGAAGATATCCGTGTGAAATTTGAGCGCAATCAAAAATTATTTTTCATGAAAATATAAATTTTGTGAGTTTTTTCTTTTTTAGAACAATTTTTTTACTTATAAACACCTACATGCTTTAATTTATTGTAATACTTTTTTCACAGAACCTTAATTTTATGAATTTATAATATATTCGTGTGAAAATTGAGCGCAATCGAATAATTATTTCTTATAAAAAATCGCAATTTTTCGTTTTTTAAATTTTTAAAAATTCATACGATTAATTAAAAAAATTAAAAATTAAAGTTTATTTTTAATTTAATTTAATTTAATTTTTAAAAAAATCTTCAACTTAGTACTAATTTTTTCACAGAACATTGAACAACAGAAAATCCGCATAACACATGGCAGCTCAATGCACCAATTACGCTCATCCAACAACGCGGCGGGACTTAAGCGTTTTCCTAGTTAAACAATTCTTTGACTTATAACACCTACATGCTTTATCCTTTTGTAATGATTTTTTTACAGAACCTTAATTTCATAAATTACTATATTCGTGTTAAATTGAGCGCAATCGAATAATATTTCTTATGAAAATTGCAATTTTACGATTTTTTCTTTAAAAAAAATTAAGTTAATTTTTTATTTTATTTAATTAAAAGAAATTAAGTTAATTTTTTATTGGATGAGCGTAGCGAGCGTAGCGAGCGAAGCGAAGATTCTATTTCACTACACTGGAGAAAAAAATCCGGATTTTTTTTTCTTTCTTTTTTTTCTGTATTTTGGTGTTTGTCAGCACGATTCCGAGTAAACCGATACTCCAATTGCGATGAAATTTTATGGAGGCCTTCGAAATCTCTGAACTTAGAACTGCCATGTTTTTGAGCGCAATCGAAAAATTATTTCTCATGAAAATCGCAACTACGATTTTTTTCGATTTTAAAAAATTCTTCGACTTATAACACCTACATGCTTTGTCCGATTGTAATGATTTTTTCACAGAACCTTAAATTCATGAATTAAGATATTCTTGTGAAATTTGAGCGCAATCGAAAAATTATTTCTCATGAAAATCAAAATTTGACAGTTTTTTTCTTTTTTAAAACAATTCTTTGACTTATAACACCTACATGCTTTATCCTATGTAATGATTTTTTTACAGAACCTTAATTTTATGAATTAATATATTCGTGTGAAATTTGAGTGCAATCGAATAATTATTTCTTATGAAAATCGCAATTTTAAGATTTTTTTTCTTTTTTTAAAATTACGAAAGAAAAAAAACAAGAAATAAAGTTAATTTTTTATTTAATTTAATTTAATAATAAAAAAAGCCTTCGACTTAGTATAATTTTTTCACAGAACAACAGAAAATCCGCGTAACACATGGCAGCTCAATGCACCATATACGCTCATCCAACAACGCGGCGGGACTTAAGCGTTTTCCTAGTAAATTACACATTTTAAATACTTTTAACTTTCATGATATTTTGCATAGCTGCTGTACTTCCCATCATGTGTGCTTTTAGCGTCAGGTAGAATAGCAGTCATTCAGGCATGAAATAAGGCTGCTCTCTGATGTTTTACTACATGAATATGCATGTTCAACGAGCCTTATTATGTACCTCCCCCCATCAAGAACCTGTCATTGGTTTCTGGCTACGTTGAGCGTGTTTTTACCAAGGGCACTGCGTAAAACGAAGTCGACTCCCATGCAAGTCTTGGACCGTCGACGTGTTCTGATCCGATTACAAAGTCAAATTAGATGTTGCTTTTTACTTGTTTATCATTTGATAATGACGTGACTCTAAGGCTAGGATTACGTATACGGTGTCACGGAATTAATCAATCAATATGTGGTGTACACGCTGATGCAACAACGCGCGAATATTATTGTACTTGATAGATCAAACTACACCAAACTGAACTGAAACCTATTAACATACACACTTTTTAAAAATAAAACGTATGCCATGTGTTTTTTTTTAAATATAATACCTTACCGGTACCTTTTTTGAGGGAGCAAACCTCCCCTACGCATCACATTTCAGTCTGTCCGTCCGTCTGTGTGTGTGTGTCACGTCTATTGATAAAAGTCGAACATTACCTTCGATTGACATGCGTTCTTGTTGACATTAGGATGGGAAAAAGCGTTTAATTTCGTAAACGTTTAACCCCTTGAACTAATCGCGTTTAAACGTTTAAACGTTCAACCCCTATTTTCAAAAAAAAAAAAAAATTTTTTTTTTTTTACAAATTTAGGTTGGCAGAGACCTAGGTTTAATAACAAAAATCGTAATTTTGTACTTATGACCGGCCGACGAATAATTAACAGCGGTTTTATTAAATGACCCGGCACCTTCCACCATGTGTAACAGACAAGATGTCTTAATACAGCCTGGGACCCGGCACCTCCACCAAAATTGAGCATTTTTAGAAAATTATCGGCCTTATCTGTTAGCTCGTGTTTGTGTAGGCTCCAAAAGTGATAACAAAATAACATTTCATTAAAAAAAAAAAAAAAAAAATTTTTTTTTTTTTTTTTACTAAACGTTTTGCGAATTTAATAACCTCTAACCGTCCACTAAACGTTTAAACGTCCCATCCCTAGTTGACATTGCCATTCATCAAAGAAGATATAGGATGTTTTTGGTGACCCTGCTGAGTGTAAGAGGGATGTAGCTAGCCATCTAGAAAGTTAAAATATTCTTACCCGGCACCTCCACCATTAGTGAAATAATTATGTAACAAGCTAGGAACAATGATTAATTTGAGTAGGCATATCCCTCTTTAAAACTAACAGTTCCCATCCACCACGAAAGTTTTAAAAAAACTTGCCTAGACAAAACCCATAATATAAATTTAAACCAACTTTTAAAAAAAACTTTTTCAACTTTGGATTTAGTATTACTCGATTTGGATGGTGGGAAAACACTCCCGTATAGGTGGAATTTATAATATCTAATGCAATTCAGAAATTAAAAAAGTCCATCCCGATATAGTTGTTTATTGTATGCCACAAACACAAAAACTTGTAAAGAAACAGCCAAACATTTCTCAACTAAAATAAATGAAATCTAAAAAATGACAAGCAAAAAATTCAATAAAAATTTCACAAAATAAAAATTATGCAAAATAAAAAAAATGCAAATTTAATTATTTCAAATATCAAATTTTCAAAACTAAAAAATTTAAAATTTAAATAAATTTCAAATATTTTACGAAAAATAAATTAAAATGTGCAAAAAATTTAAAAAAAATAATGCTTTACAAAATGATTATTTATTTTTTCTGATTTATGTATGGTCGTATTAGAAAGTGTCATCAGTTTACATTTTTGTTTTAATTATTGTTCTCCCGTACCCGTCATGTAAGTACTACTACTCGGTTCAAAATAGACCAAATCTTTTCTAGACTCATCTGAAATATTTAAGGCTGTTTCACCCTGTTTTTCCATTTTCTAAAATATGCAACTATGTAAAAATGTAATTAATCCATTGGCACTATTAGAACACCAAAACAATTTTCTACAATTTTTCTGATCGGGCACACGACAAATGCAATTACATTTATAGCACAGCATTCAACGCAGATAGTTGTGTTTCTGTGACATTAATGTTTGACTGTTTTTCTTAAGTTTAAAAAAGAGAAAACATGGCATTGTACACTTTGGTATATGTTCCATGAATTATTTAGATAACCGGTATTTTTTTGTCAATTTGTACCGGAAAACAGAAAAATTCGCAAGGACACAGTTCTGATTTTCTTTTTTTCTTTTTTCTTTTTTTTTTACACTAACACAGCCATCAACCTTGAGCGTTGCGCTGCCCTAGATGTAATTGCAGTTTGGAACTATTTTGAAGTTGCAACATAATTATGCCGTGTGCCCAATCCGAAAAATGTGAAAACATTGTGTTGGTGTTTTAATAGTGATTAATCTTTGGTGCCAGTTTTTAATTTAATTCAATTTTTTTCATATTGCAATTTTAGAAATGAAAAAACAGGATGGAACAGCCTTGATGGCATTGGCATACAAAACGTTAACTAAAGAGACACCATCAGAATAATTGATAAAATAAGATGAGACTGGAAAATATATAGATAGCCAGTAAAATAAGATCAGGTAAATAAGTTTACTGTTGTTATCGTCCGGGAGTAATTCTAGTACGGCGCTGCGCTCTTGTAACAGTTGTTCAAACCAGCTGGACAGTCCTGACTGCTGCCGACAGAATGCGTGTAAGCGCGCGATTCAGATCGTGATCCAGCGGAAGGGTTCATTCCACCAACAGGATTTAGATTTTCACAGCTGTTGTCAGCTGTTTATGCCAGTTTACCATTATGGCAATTCCATGATCGCCCTTTTTGATAAATAACGTTTTTATTTTATTAGTGTTTATTATTTTTTCTCTGCAGTCCCTTTAACTCATAATATTGTTTTTACATAGTACAGTGCTTTTTTTTAGTGTTAAAATTTTAGTTATTAATTTCGTACTTATTTTGTAATTTTGTAGCCTAATGTATAGGTACCATGGATTATGCGTTTTTGTATTTTTGATTAAGTATTTATTTTTATTTATTTATTAATATTTGCTTTATTTTTACTACAGCATTTGAACATGTAACATTAAAAATAAATACGAGAATGACAGAAAGAGCTTCTGCCCCATTGTACGTACTACGTTAGTGGACCTGTCACCCTCTAATACAATAATATGATAATAAAATACAATGTCCAAGTGAAATACAGTATCAAATACAACATCAATCAATATTATAAAATTACAACAAAAACTAAACTATAAACAATACCACAACTAACAAAAACAGAACAACAACCTCCTATTGATAGTATTGATAACTGTGCATTGTATGTTAGCAGTGGATGTTGTGTGTGCTAATGGCTTGGCTAATGTGGGTTTGAAACCCGTGGCAATGGTAAAACAAATTCAATACACCAATAAACATGTAAAATATATTTTTACCTTTCTGTAGACTCGAACTACTTTTTTGGATGAGCGTAGCGAGTGGAGCGAAGACTTCAATTTCACTGACCCCCCAAAATATTTAGCTCTGGTTTTTTTTTTTTTTTTTTTTTTTTTTTTTCCCGTCTGTTTGTTCGCTCGATTCCGGGCAAACGGCATATGCGATCTTGATGAAAATTGTAAGGGACCTTCGTTTTCTCTGAACTTAGAGGTGTATTGTTTTTGGGTACATCGAAAAAATTTTCTCATGAATATCGTACTTTTACGATTTTTTTCGATTTTTAGTGCGATATTTTCGTGACATTTGGTCCGATTCTGACCAAACGGGTGGGGCTACAACGTTCATATTTCACATGTACATTAAGGTTATGGTAATGTAGTACCTTTTGAAAGAAAAAGTTGAAAAAGTTAGCCAGAATTCATAGAAATAAAAGGTTTTAATATAAGTTTTTTCAATTTTTAGAGCGATATTTTCGTCCCATTCGGGGCCCATTCTGACCAAACGGGTGGGCTAAAACGTTCAGATTTCACATGGACATTAAGGTTATGGTAATGTAGTACCTTTTGAAAGAAAAAGTTGAAAAGTTAGCCAGAATCCACAGAAATAAAGGTTTTAATATGAGTTTATTGAGGTTTATAATACCAATTAACACGTAACAATAGAAAAATCTGTTCAACAATCACCTACAATGCATTCAAAAAGCACTTGCAAAGGAAAAGTGCAAAAAAACGCAAAAAACGCAAACAAAAAATTACAAAAACGCTCATCCATCAACGCGGCGGGACTTTAGCGTTTTCCTAGTATAATTGATTGATTGATTGATTAAGGTCTTTAGAGAGTAGTGGTGTGGGTATACCCACATTTCGGATCGGGTCGGGTATTTGGGGGTTGATCCAATAGTAAAAAAGATACCCGACTTTCGCAAAACAAATAATATTTTTAGGGGATGGTGGAGGTGCCGGTCCAGAATTTACATACTTAATTGGTGGAGGTGCCGGTCCAGGATTAACATCCTTTTTTGTTGGAGGGGCCGGTACAGGATTTACTTAATTGGTGGAGGTGCCGGTCCAGGATTAACATACTTAATTGTTGGAGGGGCCGGTACAGGATTTACTTACTGTATTGGTGGAAGTGCCGGGTCAGACAGTTTTTGTATTTATTGTTCAAAATGCCATTCAATGAAAATCGAGACAATAGAAAATGATTTAGGAGAAATTCATCAAGAAAGATTCTTCACAAGTAAAATCGATTTTCATTTTTCCGAAAAACTGAAGCAGTTAACTTTACCTGAAACCAAACCCGGGTCCCCTACCCGACTGTCAAAACCTCTACCTGCACGGCCTAAATGAGGGTGGAGCGACCACCAATGAGTGCGTTGTCTGTTTTAAATATTAGACAAAATGAGACAGAATGAAGTGCTGATTGAACTAGAAAACAATCATTTCAGGTTACTTCAGGACTTTGTTTTTACGGTACCTAATTGACACATGCACTTTGCCTATCACACTAGTCGGTACTGAAACCCATGTCCTCACGTAACAGAATCTCGTTTCTCGTGTCGATAATTGTTAGAGCGTTGCTGTGTGTATTCACGTGGAACCTAGGGTGAATGAGGGAGTAAGCTAGGGGAAGGGGAAGGGTTGGACGGGGGTGAAGAAGGTTGTACTGTTTAGTACCGTTGTGCAGTTTATTATTCACATCAATCAGGTTCAATTTCTCGTGTAGTATCATCATCGTCCTCGTATTCAAGCGTTTCTTTGGATAACGTAAGATCATGTCTTCCATGTGCAATGTGTTGTACACGCTACGATACTACAGGGGTATTGGGGGGGGGGGGGTCCGGGCATATCACCCCGCGACAGGCGCGAAACTCCCCACATGATGCAACTACAACTGGTGTTTCTTCAGCTAACTAGTGACGAAATACTCTCTACCCATGCAATATCATGATATTCTTACGTCTCGCCTTGTTCTGATCCCCTGATCCCTTGTCCGACGACTGATCGACCATATCTATTCCTATGATAACATGAAATTACGCACGCACCCACACACACACAAACTCTCAAACTCTCACTCGCTCCCAGGAATTCCGTCGATTTGTTGTTCGGCGCATGCGCAATGGCGTCGCCGAGTGGGGGAGCGTCGACCGGCGAGGTGGACGTGTCAGTTAGCGTCGCGACGCCGAACAAGAACTCGTCATGGAGGAGGAGAAGAAATCAACGGCGGGTCAATCTAGCTGTTTCGCACGTAAGTTTGATGAGAAATACAATTTAAATGTGTTAGAGTTGATTTTCGAACGTTTATGGACATTTTCCCCCACCTTGCTTAGACAAGATTTTCTCAACCGACTGACCTAACCTAAGTTTAGCCGGTGCCAAACGAAGAAGTCTATATTTAAATTGGACCATGTGCTTTTATATACCTAAGGTATCATTCATTAGTCCTAGGAGAACGTATTAAAAAAAACGCAGCCATAACCTCAGTTTGATCGTACTCTTTACTTTCACTGATCATTGCTTGTCATCAGTGGTTATAGTTTCAAACTGTCAATATATACATCAGGAATAATAAACCACAGATTAAACGCAATTAAACTGAGTGCATGACAAATGGCGATGTTTTATTGATAATTAATTGAATAGTTCGACGAGCATCGTTCTAACCCCTACGACCTCGCGAGAAGGTCACCTTGAGGCGTCTTCTAAGGTCACCTTGCTGGGAGCACGCACGTACGCCCCATGGAGATTCTGCACGTCTGAAATGGAGGGGGGTTGCTTTTAATAGACTTCAGTCCAAACCTCTTGTTGCGTTTGTTCAGGGTGTTCATCCACGAATATGACGTAATGAAGGGGGTTTATTACAATACCAATAAGTTCCACCTAACCGTTGAACGAAGAATCCGTTGCGGATTTTAAACCATATTTGCAATTAAGATTCGAATTCCAAATGACTAGAATAAAAAAAGGTTTTCTCGACTCTGAAGATGATTTGATTTCTAACGACAAAAACCTTTGATAAAATAATTTTAAAATTTAAAATTTCCTTACTTACCAAAATTAACCCATTTAGTAATAATAAAAAATATCACAAAGATTTTCAATTTCTGTAACAGTTTTATAGGTTTGAACATGAAATTAAAAATGATTTGATCCAAATTTGAATTAATAAGAAACCACTAAAAAACTACCTCTAGTCGAAGGTGCATTTATGTGTTTGTTGAAAGAGTTGAAAATAATGTACCAGCTAATGTTATCTGTATCTTATGTTAGCTGATGATGTCGGTTAATAATATCTTATTATTAGTAACACCGCGTATTCCTCGCAGTCCACTCACTCTCACGTGCAACAGCTGGCTCGACGCCCCCCCACCCCCTCCCCCACCGGTGAAACAGCAACAGCCAAGACCACCAATCACCCACCGAGCATGACCTATAGTTCATTAAAAAATTCGATTAAAAAAATATGTTATAAATAGAATTAATCTACATTTTAAATTTAACGACGGCGAGTTTCACTGGTATGTTTCTCGTATAAATCAATGCTGCGTGCAGACGATTATTCACTGTTTAGAATTTGGCTCAAGTGCACTCACATAAGAGCAATCCTCCAAGACGACAACGAACTCTGTTGTAATGGAAAGTGTTTCATCCATTTCTGCAGCATCTTTCTAGTCTGTTCAGTTTACACTCTTAGCTTTACCTATATTGTCTTTTACCTCTACATTCTTATTAAATTATTGTAATTATTTGGACATATTAATAAAATTAATATTAATATAATATAAGAACAGTGTATTTCCAAATAATTAAAATTTCCAACTATTCCCAATAGTGAATTTAATAGTCAATTTACCTGTTCTACTAGTTTCATATTTATAACTCTACATTCTTGTTGTGTGTCGCAACCTTCTCCCGTTATCTAAACTTTAAATACTTTATTGAGCAAGTGCGCATTATATATCCGAGGTATTAAGTTATTATACACGTTAAAAACAACACATGATAACTAATACAGTGACAGATATCGCATGGCTGATCAGGAAATGTGCAGTAAAAGTGCAACAACTGCATTGTTTGTGGTTGAAGTATGACTCTTTTCCCTCTTAGATTGCGTGATAATATCGTGCGGTGAATTGTATATGTATTAAACCTCCTTCGAGGAAGTCTATAGATATTAGATACGTCTCGATGATCACGTAGGCCTACCCCTATCGCATGACGCAATACTGAGAGAGGGGTGGAGGGGAATTCACGAAATTGAGGGGGGGGGGGCAGTGGTCCTGGCGTTTCGTTCGTGAATTCTAAAATAGAAAATTAAATCAAGTGGTTTCAATTTATAAGCATTTGTTCTGCCTGTCCGTCCGTCTGTCCGCTGCCTATCCGACCGACTTTTCGTGTGTCACGATAAAAACCAACAAGACCTTCGATTGACATGCGTTTTTCTTGTAATGCTCTTCAACAAGGGTGAAAAAGAATTGTTTTGGTGACCCTGGGGAGTAGGGGGTGAAGCTAAAGCTAGCGTCAACCAGATCTCGCATGCAAATACCATACCCGGCACCTCCACCAACGACGAAATGTTTTCATTTTTGTATTCTTCTTCGACGAAAACACTTTATAGTGTGTATAATAGTTTATCACCTGCACTTTTCAAAATCTACACAATTAAATCTGCCATTTTTTTCATACTTTTAACCCGGGTAACAAGCTGCTTTGTTTGTTCTGTATTGGTAGAATTTTTATTAGATTCTAATGATTAGATGGATATATTGGTTCAAAAATCAAATTGTGTATAAAAACAAAAATACACAAATTTACGGGATGTCTCGGATACTTTGATTGCCTGAGTAGATTCAGATTGAGCTTGAAAAAAATGGGGGAAAATGAAAAATTGCAAAAAACAAAATATTTAATAAAATAACATTTTTGATTTTTTTTCAACTTCGATTTCAATTTGGAATCCAAAATAAGTATTTTATTCCAAAAAGATGAAAAAAAAATCTTTTTAAAAATTACGAATTTTAAATTATTAAGGTAGAAAGCAAAATTTAGGGTCCCAGTCTCTTGCCCTTTCTTTTGGGTTAAGTTGCTTCGCTCCCTCTTTTGGGTACTCCCGTACTCGGTTTTGTTATTGACATGGGTATGGTATCGACCATCTTCAAGCTCACATTGTCACTTGTGTAGATGGAATATAAGGTAGCTCATGGACATATTTATTTATTTAGACAAATACAACCGGACCAGACCAGTGATTTGGGACGTCACGGGTTCGAATCCCGCCGTCCCCTTCTGTAAGTTTTCCAAGGTTTTCTTCAGATAAAAGCTGCTCAAACAGCCCTCGGACATCCCTTCACAACCCTCACGCCTTTACTCCTAGTTATAGCCATCTGAAGAGGGTCACACGGTCACACCGACAAAACCAAATGTGTTTTCATCTCCACGAGGAAAAGATGATTTATGGTATTTTTATAGTATGAACTATAGTACAGGGCAATAGATAATGAGGGGTTTCTTTGAGTTAATATATTGCCGCGGTGTTACATATATTTGACATGGCAAAGTCAACTGAGAGTCAACAAGTTATGATTGCCTCTGTGTCTACGTGCTACTTGCCACTCGCGCACTTATCCTTGGTGAGGCAGAAACACTGGCCAAGGTTTATCCGGAATATATTGATGTATCGGGGGGGACTATGCCCAGCCCACACATGCATGAAGTGAGATTGTTATTATATTGCCGCGGGGGTTACATATTTTGACATGGCAAAGTTAACTGAGAGTCAACAAGTTATGATTGCCTCTGTGTCTACGTGCTACTTGCCACTCGCGCACTTATCCTTGGCGTGGCAGAAACACTGGCCAAGATTTATCCGGAATATATTGATGTATCGGGGGGACTATGCCCAACCCACACATGCATGAAGTGAGATTGTTAATATATTGCCGCGGTGTTACATATATTTGACATAGCAAAGTCAACTGAGAGTCAACAAGTTATGATTGCCTCTGTGTCTACGTGCTACTTGCCACTCGCGCACTTATCCTTGGTGAGCCAAAAACACTGCCCAAGGTTTATCCGGAATATATTGATGTATCGGGGGGGGGGACTATGCCCAACCCACACATGCATGAAGTGAGATTGTTAATATATTGCCGCGGTGTTACATATATTTGACATGGCAAAGTCAACTGAGAGTCAACAAGTTATGATTGCCTCTGTGTCTACGTGCTACTTGCCACTCGCGCACTTATCCTTGGTGAGCCAAAAACACTGCCCAAGGTTTATCCGGAATATATTGATGTATCGGGGGGGGGGACTATGCCCAACCCACACATGCATGAAGTGAGATTGTTAATATATTGCCGCGGTGTTACATATATTTGACATAGCAAAGTCAACTGAGAGTCAACAAGTTATGATTGCCTCTGTGTCTACGTGCTACTTGCCACTCGCGCACTTATCCTTGGTGAGCCAAAAACACTGCCCAAGGTTTATCCGGAATATATTGATGTATCGGGGGGGGGGACTATGCCCAACCCACACATGCATGAAGTGAGATTGTTATATATTGCCGCGGTGTTACATATATTTGACATGGCAAAGTCAACTGAGAGTCAACAAGTTATGATTGCCTCTGTGTCTACGTGCTACTTGCCACTCGCGCACTTATCCTTGGTGAGCCAAAAACACTGCCCAAGGTTTATCCGGAATATATTGATGTATCGGGGGGGGGGACTATGCCCAACCCACACATGCATGAAGTGAGATTGTTATTTGTTGCTATTGGATGAAAATCTAGACTCGAACCCAGGGCATTCGGGCAATAAGCTTTGAAACTGCGCGGGCAGCAGGTTTTGTGTAAGCCCCAATATCATAGAAATAAAAAATGAGATTCTCCAGAGTCTCAAGATCAGATCAGGACATCAGAACGACCTTGCCCGTGAACCCCAGAAAGCCATCCATCGTCTTATTCAAACAAGAACCTGTTCATATGGGCGAAGCCTCCGAAGGCCGAATATTATTATTATGCAGCCCATACCTTGTGCATAGAGTGAGGTAAAAAATAGCGTTGAATTGTGATGTAATGTGTGCTTGGAATGTTATTGTCAATTGTTGTAATTTTTTTAGGAGAGCCTTGCATGCAACCAGAAGTGTATAAATGTAGTAGCCTTGCATGCAACGATTCAGTTGTTATTTCCCATCCATAAGAATCGGAGCCAAGCCACCATAAAAAACAGGACAAAAAAGCGAATGTTTGTTCTTCTAAAAGAGTCTTTGAGTCCCCAATTAGTTTTATCGTTTATAATGTAGGACGTTATTGCGTCGGATGGACACGATTGATCAATCACCCGATTAGACCAATCAAATTATTATTACATTAGATAATTGAATGTTTCAGTCGTTTTCAATTAGTTCAATCACTATCTAACCCTATTTCCAACTTATAAAATAGCTCATCTCGCTCACATAAGAGCATAAATACCATTCATAAAACTTGGTCTTGTATACACTGACATTTTCTTATGCGTACAAGAGGTGACTGGTAGACGCTAGAGGGCGAACCATTACATTTTGTTTTTCGAATTTGAATTTGTAGGCTTTAAAAACGTTCCGATCATAAATTTGAACATTACAATCGTAAGAAAAGTTGAACTGATGGGGTAAACACTACAAAAGATGCAATGCACACATACTGTATCTTTCCGAAAATATTGTAATTTAATATCAGTCAAGATAACTTGTAGATATTGCATTTCCTATTTGAATGAGTGAGTGATATTTATTTATATTTATTATTCATTATTCTGTGGATGACTGTTGAAACTGTGAGCTGCTTTGTAACAAACCGTATTTCAAAGCGTATTAATTTTCACCTGTGGCCCAGTAGTGGCCACATGTGTTTAATTCGGGAGGTCGCCAGATGAATTCCGGGCATAAACTCCTGATCGAGGGTCTTCCCAAGGGTGTATTTGTATCAGTCAAAAGTGACCCATGCTGGGACTAACTAATTTTATTGTTAATATCCAACTTACAAGTAATACAACAGTTTTGCGTGTGGTGGACAGGTGTTTAGATTCCAACTTCTATGTAGTATTAGTTTTAATAAATGTAAGCTTACAAAAATGTCAAGTATACTTATGATACTGTAAAATATATTATAATTTCTGTACGACAACGCTTTTAAGTATATAATTTATTCCACTCAGATATTATTTGGTTTATGAATATAAATTTTCCCAGTCTTCTTCGAATCACATTTCCACATGTGCCCCCCCCCCCCCCCTCCCCCGGAGCGCTGCAACAGGTTGCTCCCCCACGTGGTCACGCCGTGAGCACGTGTATCAGATTGAGAGAGGGAGGGGTGCGTGACGAGACGTCCCAGGCGTCTCTAGCAGAAGAGCGAGTGTGAGTTAGTGCAGTCGAAACTACGACGCCGAACACTCCTGGTGCAACAGGAGACGCGTGGAGTGGTGTGTGTTCGTTCGTGTTGTGTTCGTATGTGAGGGGAAGATTACAGTTTGTGTTTGATTCATCATCGGGAATAAGAAATATCAATAATAACATTCAAAAAGGGACAAGTGATCCAGAACCCAATTCATTCAAAGCTTAACTGGAGCAAACCATTCACAAAGAAATTCAAATAATAAAAATAAACTCATAATATAACAGAAAATATAAAAATAATAATATCAATACTGGCTATATAGTCACGTACAAGGCGGTAGGTTTTGGGTTCGACTTCGAGACCCAAACGACAATTTTACGGTGAATTCTATTACTCCCGAAAGGAGTAACATAATGGATAGATGTATGTGAGAGTAAAAGTGCACGTCGCATAACAAAGTAATAAACAATAATATAAAATAATCGTGCACATATAGGTGGGAATCAGGACGTTGAGGGACTTTTCACAACTCATTAGGTTTATCAGAACCTCGCTGGACTAATTTTCTTTTCTTTAGTTACTGTTGGAGAGTTGCTGTGCGTATAGTTGTGCGTGATGTTAAAAACTATTAGGTACTGTTCTTGTCGAAGATAATCGAATCGGTATTGATCCTGTAGTTATTATTACTTTTACTTTTTTGTCGTAAAGAACAAACAATCCATTTTTAACAAACTCAAAGTGTTATTATGAATTCACTCCTCGTAGCGATTCCCTGATCAGTTTGATTGCGAGTGCGACTGAAGACTTACGTCGAGGGCACTAGTTTTGAGGCAGTGTTATCAGTGGACGTGTTGTGTAGTGTATCACCACACCACATAACACCCTAGTACTTGATAGTTTGTGAGAGATGTCTAATCCAGGGCGAGACAATAGCATGGAGCTGAAGAAGTCACAGAATTCAGACTACCCCACTGGAGAGCCGGGTAGCATGTCCTCACGACTAGCAGGTGATTGGATGTTGTTATTTGTATGTTCCTGACAGCAAGACTCTGATTCGGGAGGCCCAATGTTCGATACGGTCCTAATCTACTCCTAAACTCCCAAATATCTGGTTACTACCCTTGTGAAGAGGGTCCTGCAGTCGTCCCAGAGCTGGTTTCCCACGAGCAACTTGAGAATTCTTAGCGTGGTCTTCTTTATAGCACGCCAGCGATGTACAGAAATATACTCCCTCGGCCGAACTACAGTATATTTCATGCATAGTTTACAGCGAGCTTACAGCGATTGCCATTGACAACTCGATGTTCGCTGCAGACTCTGCATGGAATACACTGTAGCAAGTCGTATAGCATCAATGCTCATTTTCTCGTACTGCAGATTAACGAATAGTAATATTTTTAACAATTTAAATTTCCGTTAGAGGTGGTTGTCTAATCATTGGTACCCGGAAAGAAGGCTCTCGGGAAAAGATTTTGGATAGGTCTGGGCTTGGACATATTCAATTATCGAATGTGTGACAAAATCGCCAAAAATATATTCCATTATTTATTTTCTTACTCTCTCGTTGAATGACCCGGCACCTCCACCAATTGTAAAAGTCGTGACCTTATATTTTTTACTATCTTTCTTTCAAAGTTTCCATATATTTCTAGTCCAAATATTGACATCGAGAACATCGATATCTTTCCCCAGCCCTAATATTTTATGATTCACTCTTCTCTTAATAATATTTATTTTATTTTGTTATAACACAATTATTCCTCTGCGACCTGACTATACCTATACCCTTACCTACATACACCCTAAACGTAGGTGCATGGTGCATGCCCTGGTTTCTGAGCCGGCTTGTTTGCAATCTTGAGTCGCCTGTGGTTGCTTCTGTCAGGCACAGGCCTATTCTCCCTGTTCAAACCACTGTTACACTTATCAGTCTTATTTCATCATGGTAGCACAAAATGACCTTAAAAATACGTTTAACATTCATAAATTTGTCGTACGTTATTCAGTCAGACGTTCATGACAACACATTGTGAGCCTTCATTTCATCACCAGCATTCGTGATCGATCGTTTTGAGGCGTACGTTGCATTCAACATGAACATGAATTTTCAACCGATATTCAGTTTTATAGCTATATTTCTTTCTTTCTTTTCAAGACAGATAAATCGTTTTCCTCTTGATGTAGATGATTAATCGTGAACTTATCATTCATTCTGAGATTCAGCCGAGGAAGATGTGAGGGACGTCTCGTTTAACACTTTCATTGGTGGACATTCCGGATAATTCTCGGCAGGAGTACGCCACCTTCTGAGGCATTCGTGTTCGTCGCGTTCTCATGCTGGTTCCTAAGATTAGAATGATATAGAAAGAGAGGAAATATTGGAGCGTGAATTGCAGACTGACTGGATTATGAGGTGCAACCTATGATTGCAAGGGAGTTGTGTCGTTACAGGGGTGGCTAGAGAATAGAGGTAAATAGTTGAAGAGATGATCAGGTAATGCATGCTGGTAAAAGGACTAAACTGTTACGGTTATTCCATAGCACTCTTACCGATATTTTGAAAGCCAAAGGAAAATGGCTGGAAGTTGGTTGAATGAAAGAGGAACTTATATAAAAGTTTTTTTACGGGACAATAGCTTCCTTTTGGTCATTTTAAGCAAATTTTGGGTCAATAAGAAAAGTAAAGTTTCAGGTGCAATACTTAATTTTTAATGATTTTTTTAAAAATGGTTTCAATACACATTTGTCTCCGCTATGAGTATAAGGGAAAATAATTTTCTGAAATAACGTTTGATAGGCCTATGATTTGTTTCGTCCACCTGTTCAAAACTCTTATTTTTTGTTCCATCCCACCATTTTTCTTTGACTTTCAAAATATCTGTTTAACTCGTTTTGACTTTGGTTCTTGTGAAGAAACTATGCATTTACGCTTGTAAGCTACAAGTAAGTATGAGCGGTCTTTGTGATGTATTGAGGCTGATTTGACCGGTGATGAAGGTCCACACGCCACGGCCCACGGTTCACGGTATACGCTGTTCGGTGTTCCTTTGAACACTTATACTGAAATAATTATAATTCTGGAAGAAACTCATTGCTGAGATTGTTGAAATGTACAAATATAAATGTTCATCTGAATCTGAAAATTTTTATTTAAAAAATAAAAATAAAGTTATAACAAAATAATGTCTAGAATCGTATAAGTAGACTACATTATCAATCTGCTTATTTGAGATGACTTACAAGTGGAGAATTTACGTATAAATTATTTTTGCTGATTGATATGTTAATTGATTTGAGTATTATTATGGTCTCTACCACAGTTCAGTGACCAATGATATATCGTATGCCACGTTTTATATCCACAAAAGTTGGAAAAGGAGCAACACGTTCATCCACTCAGTTTTTATCAATAAATAGATCAACTAGGACTTGATTTTGAAGGTCTCCTACTAACTGCAGCTGTCTGGTCATATTGACAGCAGGAATCAAATAGCCCCACTCACTCTTATATGATCTGATTGATTGACATACATGTCATTTAATTTGAACTGAGTGATAAGGTTATTGAATGGGCGACAGTGATGACTAGACAATAGGCTGTGTCCCTCTACCGGCACGTAGGCTACTCCTTTCAAAAACTACATTGCAAGCACAAAATAATTCTTTCTCGCCGTCCACGTAACTACACGAAGCTCCTCTTAATTAATTAAAGTGCGAAAAAAAGTATAAAGAAAAAATTCTATAACTCAGAATGTGTCGTCTGACAGTCGTTTGTGTAAGCCTAATTACTTTTCGGACAATGATCGGAAGTAAAGGACACACCAAAGATTATAATTGCAATTATCTAAATTTAATAGCACCCGGCCTTGGGTTTTAATGGATATAATAACAAAGGCCTCACTGGGCAGTTTAGGAGTTGCATACTTTTAGTTAATTTGTCCCCTGTGAAATGGCGGTCACGCACACGCACACGGATGATATTTCCACATCGCTTCTACGCATGAAATGCATTATTTGAAAACATTATCAATTCCAAGAATCCTTCGACATTCCACGAACAGATTCCACCATCAGTTGACACATTCAATAGTTTTCCAAGAACTTGTTGATCAGAAGTAAAGTGATTAACGAAGTCGTGAGAATTTACATGATTGTGTGTTGTTGATGTTGGATGTACTACGTTCGATGGTGAGAACTGTCTTTGAGTTAGCGAAGTGTGGGAAACTGGGATTAGTGTCTTATCGTGGATGCTAGGGGGTGAGATTGAAAGCTCAGGGGTGGAAACATGTCTTTAGCAAGTAAGTAAGCTACCAAATTCTCTTAGCAAAACTCATGGTAAAATACATTCCTGACCTAAACCCGTAAAGATTAAATAATTGACCTACAGATATTCATATTGACTTATTGATAAGATAAAAATGACAATGTAAATATTACTTGCTAAAATAGACGTGTATTTTTAAATGGTTTTAGTCCGACATTTTTTGTCAACTATTAATATTGAAAAATATAATTAGCTCGTTCGTTTTCAAAACACAGGCAAAGTTGAAATGTAGAAGACGGTTACCAGTTCAACGTCTCCCTCATTATACCAATGTGATAATTGTGTCGCTATAGCTAGAAATAGAACTACGACACCACTGCAACGCTTCGAACCTAGATGTGGGTCATCGAGACTTTAATCCTCAGTGGATGTGGATGGACTGAAACAAGTGCATTGACCAGACACTGGACTAGGCTGAGTTGAACCTTGCACAGATTCATAAAATGTGAAACATGAGCCGAGCCGACCTGTCACCTAGGGGCCACCATTCATGATCATACGAACAATATTTCGTGAATTATTGGGAGTAGACAGACTGACAGTTTGGAAGACAGCATCCTGTTTATTATGCCAGGTTCCAAAGCTCTTACGTTGGACGTCGAACGTCGGATGCTAGGACGGACGATGGATATACCCATGATCCAATAATAAATAAATAAATAAATAAATAAATTTTATTTAGAGTCTGCCCACTCAGTCATATAACTGATTTCAGTAGGGGACTTTAAATCAAAGCGACCAAGCCAACCCTGCAGGCCCCGACGCAATCGACGATAGTGAGCGATAACCAACCAAAGATCGATATTTTTAATAGGAAATATAGCAATCAGTGGTATGGACAGTGCGAACACCCGCGAATCACGCCAGAATCAACAAGGCCGATTCAGAACAACTTTGAAATTTATTATGTGCTTCGTTGCTAGGACGGCTCCAAAGTCACCGTTTACAAAACTCCTAAGACAAGAACTGATGGACTTAAGTCCAAATCAGAAGTTAAAAAACTTCTGACTTTAGCGGGAATCGAACCTGGACCTTCTGCATTGGAAGCAGATACGCTAACAACAAGACCAACGAGCCACAGATCGTCCTTGTATATATATATATATACCATTCATAGGATTGAGCTACGCAACGACACAAGCGGAAGCGAAGTCTGCGTCTGACGTTAGAGAAAGAGAAACTGATGCAACGTCGTCGACTCATTCAACAAGTGATTTTGAAATATACGTAATAAACGCTCTCTGAATCTGATTCAAAAATTAAATAATTGTTTGTTTATATACAATACATCCATTAAACGAAAAAATGTTACTATTTTTTTTAGTATTATAGTATGTCAGTTACCTTTTCGCTACCACCGTACCCATATGGCAACATAAAGTTTAAAATTATTATTTGGGTAAATTTATAATTTTTCAGTTTGACCCCATTTTTTGAGAATAAAAAATAAATAATTCCCCCCCCCCAATTCAATGTGACGAGAAGATTGAAATTAATCTGCTAAAAAGGCTCATCCCGGAAAAGTAATAAATTTCCAGTACCCTACTGCTGGTACATTTGAGATACACAAAATCTAAAATATGCCAAAAAAAACACAGAATAAATCTTGTTAAGGAATGCTCCTCAAATTTTAATTTAAACCAAAAGTGAAGATTTTATTTCGAATCCAAAATTTCTTGAAAGTTGCTTAAAATCATGACAAAAAAACACAATATTCTTAGAAATAAAATCGGAATTTTGATTGGCAAAGTAGGCCTACACAACAAAGTAAATTGTCTGTCAACTTATGTATAGCATATTAGGCCTAATAAGGCAAAAAATGAAATGATTTGCAATCCTTTATGTTGTTGGTGACATGCATGATGTAATGTCCCAATAACATGACCACATAGCTATAATTGTTATGTGTATTTGTCAATGATAGCGCATGCTCTCTGTACTATACTAGTGGTGCTACCTCGCGGCTATAAGTCAGCCTACAGTTTGTCGCGTGTATAAGTCTTCAAGTTCAAGTGCCACACGTCTGGGAACTTTTCGCTTTGACACTCGTAGTTTTCTTCTGAAAGTCTTAAGTATACATACGACGAGTTATCTTCATTCTAAGTCGCAGCATTCATACACTACAGTGGAGTCTATTATATTATCTTAAACCCCCCACGCCCCGGGAACATTCGACACGCTTATCATTCCGTTATCAGCCAGAAACGAAATAAACTGGCCCAACTGAACTACTGTTAACTCGCGGGTGCGCGTGTATTTATCTAACCACGTGTTAATACAATACGGTGGTATAGGCGCTCCACGCTAAGAAAGGAGTTGCGCGCGCTTTTAACGGGTAAATTGTAGCCATTCAGCAGGCTCCAATTTAAAATAACGATCGCTGATTGGCCCGTCGAAAGCGCGCGCATCTCCTTTCTTAGCGTGGAGCGCCTATATATCAGTTTTTTTTACCTGTTAATAACATGTGATAAAAATTGCTAAAAATATCTAATCTTCATGCAGTCTGTTTACCATGTACCATGTTTACAATTGCACTGAAGAATAAACAAATTAATATCACACGAGCCCTTTCTATAACGACAATCTAGCTCTGCACACTGAACTGTCAGACAATATTGTGCAGTGCGGATCAGCAAGTAACGTGACAAGTAAACACAATGTGACATCACACATGCAAGTCATAAACAAACACCTCTTATGAGGAACACTGAAGCGAGCAACCACAATGTCTGTTGTTTTACGAGGCATACGGTTCAGGCTCTGCGGGAACGGTACAAGAAATAAATGTAAGTGTCAATTGTTCAAACTTGAACTACTCCTTCAACTGCCCCTTCTCCCCCTGCCAATTCAGTACTTCCTTGACCACAACCATCCACACACCCCTAAAAAAAGAACTAGTACGCCACTAGCTGCGGTGAAGGACGTAGTGCCCATGAGACAAGTGTATGGATCCTTGTACAATGGGGGCCGGAGGATGCCCCCAGCTAGTGCGGGTCTGGGGCGCATAGCCCCAGATTAAAAAATATATTTTATTGGGGTTTCGTCGATATTGATAAAATTGTGAAGATTGTCAGTTTTATTCTCAGTTTACAAAATGTTAATATTAAGTGTGAGGTTATGTTACGACTGTGACTGAGGACTTATGTCCCGCGGTCCCAGTGGTGGACGTATCCACAAGGGCGGCACTTTCTCCCGTAGCTTCCCGCTCAACACGCTTCGATATAGTCCGTGGAACAAGCTGCTAAAACTATAGGAACATTTCAAATCCGGAAACCAGCACCAAAATTTAGGAGCAGGTAAAAGACATATTTAGAATGTTATTTTCACGGGGGACACGCATGGTAGCAAATAAGTCACCTGTCATGGCGTCCACAAGATGGCCGCCAAAATTTTTTTAAAATTGCTGTAACTCGAAAAGTAATCATCAGATTTGGATAAACTAGGATTTGTTTTATTCGGTTTTTAATGCTCTACAAAAATGTCATAGAAATTTTAGCGTAAATACAATAGTTTTAATTATATATATATATATTATTACAATGTATTGCAATTATAGCACTTTTTGGTATATCTAATTATTTATACGTAGAATTTGCTAGATTGTCATAAAATTTTCAGAATATACAAAAATAAACGCCAATACTCCAAAATTTAAAGTCCCGAAACGAAATTCCTGTAATTAAGCATTAATTAAATCCCAATTAAAAGTTTCTTATTCACTTACCAAAGTCACGTAGTGTATCACACAAGAACAATATGACCACAATGAACCAAAAAAATATTAGTTCCAAAAATTAATTCCAATCACTTTCCTATTAATTCAATTAATTCAATTAATTAAAAATAATGACAGTAATCTCAATAAATTTTGTAAAATTAACACAATGTAGTCGACCTTGGAATCATTTTAAAGCTAGTTTTAAGGCGAATAAATGTAATGAAAAAATTAATTAATTAAATTAATTAATCACCGAATTAATTACATTTTAGATAAATTATCCCACTTTTGACATATGTATTGTTATGTATACCTAAAACTCGATCGATCGTCATAAAAATATACTACTTTACTGACATAATGCCAATGAATCCGAATTGTCATGTCCCGAAACAAAATTCCTATAACTTACCGATTAATTAAGAAATTAAATGAAGAATTACTTATATCTCAATAATTGTTATTGTCACTCAATTAACACATACAAAATGCCAACAGAAGTATCAAATATAAACAATGCAAGTATAATTTTAAAAATTAATAGTCCCAAAATAAAGTTCATGCTACTTTTCTGTTAATTGAATTTCCCACAAAATTATTTTCCTGTAAAATAAGCTTGCAAATGGTTCCCAGTTTGGCTGTGTTAATTTTACACAACAAATGGTGATTAAATCAATTAATTTTATTCATTCATTAATTCAATTAACGGGAAAGTAGCATGAACTTAATTTGGGACTATAAATTTTTAAAATTATACTCGCATTGTTTATATTTGATACTTCTGTTGGCATTTTGTATGTGTTAATTGAGTGACAATAACAATTATTGAGATATAAGTAATTCTTCATTTAATTTCTTAATTAATCGGTAAGTTATAGGAATTTTGTTTCGGGACATGACAATTCGGATTCATTGGCATTATGTCAGTAAAGTAGTATATTTTTATGACGATCGATCGAGTTTTAGGTATACATAACAATACATATGTCAAAAGTGGAATTATTTAACTAAAATGTAATTAATTCGGTGATTTATTAATTTAATTAATTAATTTTTTCATTACATTTATTGCCTTAAAACTAGCTTTAAAATGATTCCAAGGTCGACTACATTGTGTTAATTTTACAAAATTTATTGAGATTATTGTCATTTTTTTAAATTAATTGAATTAATTGAATTAATAGGAAAGTGATTGGAATTGATTTTTGGAACTAATATGTTTTTGGTTCATTGTGGTCATATTGCTCTTGTGTGATACACTACGTGGATTTGGTAAGTGAATAAGAAACTTTTAATTGGGATTAAATTAATGCTTAATTTAATTAATTAATTAATCAAAAAAGTTACAAGAGTTTCGTTTCGGGACTTTCAATTTTGGATTTATTGGCGTTATTTTAGTATAGTCTGAAAATTTTATGACAATCTAGCGAATTCTACGTATAAATAATTAGATATATACCAAAAAGTGCTGTAATTGCAATACATTGTAATAATATATAAATATAATTGAAAAATATTGTATTTACGGTAAAATTTCTGCTGACATTTTTGTAGAGCATTAAAAACCGAATAAAACAAAACTTAGTTTATCCTAATCTGATGATTACTTCTTGAGTTACAGCAATTTTAAGAATTATTTTGGCGGCCATCTTGTGGACGCCATGACAGGTGACTTATTTGCTACCATGCGTGTCCCCCGTGAAAATAACATTCTAAAATACGTCTTTTACCTGCTCCTAAATTTTGGTGCTGGTTTCCGGATTTGAAATGTTTTTACGCTTGTTCCACGGACTAATAAGAGTTATAGACAGGGGGAGTATTTCGGGCGCTCTTCCAGGTCATGTGAAAGAGTTTGGCAGAGGTTTTACCTTCCCATTACAGGGGTGTTAACCGACATGCTATACGGGAATAATTATTTTGTCCTAAAAAAACGGTAAGCTTCTTTCCCTATTCTGGATACTCCTACTATAATAATTCTTGGTTACACGCGCGCGCTACAAAGGGGTGTTTTCTGCCTGTTGCAGGGTTGCTACCGGCGCGCTATGTGCTGGCCGTGTTGGGAGGCATCGGATTCGCCATCATCTACGGCCTCAAAGTCAACCTAAGTGTGGCTATAGTCGCCATGATCAACCAGACGGCTCTGGCGGGCGACCAATCACACGCGGTCACAAACTTGACCTTGACAGAGGTCAGCGATGGCGACGCAGAGTGTGAGGCGCCCGAGTCTACAGGGGGAGCGTCATGGAGGTAAACCAATCAGTTGCAGACACAGGCATGACGAGGGATTCCCCTGAGAACACAGCACATAGTTCACATGTATATTGTGGCCTGACAGACAACGACCTTTCGCTTTATTACCTGCGTCTTATTAAAAAGCACCACAGGTGTTTTCAATGTAACATTTGTGTACTTTGTAACATGTTAGATTGATTTCGCGTGAGGTCAGCATATATATATTATTACGAGGAAGTTTGTCTTAATGAAATGCAATGTCTCCAAGAAAACTGAGCACATTTCCGAGAAGTGGTGATTACTTTGTTTACAGAATGTGCTTTTCTTCAAGAGCTACTAACACTAAAATACCTGCTTTGCAATTAAATTATCGCTATGAAAGTAGACTGTTGAATATATATGTATATGTATCTAAAACAGTATTTCAGTGAAAACGTGATGTTTTCGTGGACACTTTGAGATATAAGTGTTATGTTTAGTGATAATTTGTTGGTACCATTTCTTATCTGAACACTGTAAAGCTTGTCTTTGTGAACTTGCTCTGTCCACCATGCTCTTCAAGAAGATCCGCTAACTTCAGATGTCTACAGAATTTGTGCTAAGTTGTTAAAACGTAGTTTTGTTAGCTTTCACAGAAAATAAATACGGATTAATTCATTTGGTTAATTTTGTGTAGAGTTGAGAATGAAGCGATGCTCAAGTCAATCAAATTGCCAGTTGTAATAACAGAACGTTAAGCGGGTCGTTGTATTGAGTGTTTCATGTTGCAATCAAAATATATACGCTTGTATAAGTTCGTTGACCAAGTTGCACAACTAACTCGTTTGGACGAATCGGAAGTTTGGTATTCTTGAGAATGAGAATGCCAACTTTTGATGCGACATTTAGCTTAGCTATGTTTCAAAGTCATGCAAGTACATAAAATAAAAATAAACACATTCTCTTTAATATTATTACAGGATACATTAATAAAGTAAACAAAAGATTGCAAGTATGCTCGTTGAAGGGTGTTTTGCCGGTAAATGGATAAGAAATATGAAGTCTTGAGAGGCAGCTTGGGCACGTTCCCCCAAAAAAGGAACTTTAAAAAGTTAAGTTACTTCTGCCTAAAAAGGAACTGACACGTTCCTCGTTCCTTTTCAATAAAAAGGAACTGAAATGTTCCTCGTTCCTCTAAAGGAACTTATAGTTCCTTCACGTTCCTTAAACCATCACTCATTTAAAAAATAATAAATGTGAAATGAGTTTATTTATCATTACTCTTATTTATTAAAGTGAGTCCCAGGCCATCTGTCGAGGGTGGCGCCATTTTCGAAAAAACAAGATGTCACATTGATATTTTCATACTGCAGTTTACGATATCAGCTACTGGAATTCGAAGGGATTACGACGACGAAAGGAACTTATAAAGGAACGTTAAATTCGTTCCAAGTTCCCACGAAATAGTAACTTTGACGTTACAAGTTCCTGATCAAAGAAAAGGAACTCGTTCCCACAAAAGTTCCTGAAAAAGGAACGCGTTCCTCCCCAAGACTGTTGAGAGGCTACCAACTCGGCCGGCGTGTACATCATGCAACAAACTCAATCTCAAACAACCCGGCATCTCAATCTCATTGACGGAACACACACGAGTTCGAGACTAAAATAGACGCTCCACTATTCGACTTTCCGTTCGTAATATCGTTTACTTTTACAAGAGAGCAAGCAAAACACCAGGAATTTGTGTTGGCTGGAGGCCATGGCATTTATATCATTGCGTTATTGCATGACATAAAGAGGCTAAAGAGCAATAGCGAGATGAGAATTGTATGTTCATGTTTGTAATTTGTATTATACGTTAGTTCAGATTTACGACATTTACTGGTGCAAAATGTCTTAAACTAATGTGTAAGATTATTGATAGTGTAAATCTGAAAAGAGGAACTCGGCGTGGACGGCAGATACTCAGGTCGTATTGAAAAGTACACATTCAGACGGAATAACGTAGCAACTTGTTCGCCAACCACACTGAACGTTTTTAATTTTTAATTTTTAATTTTAATTTTTTTAATTTTTAATTTTTTACTTTTTTAATTTCTGAATTGTAGTAAATAAAAAACAATTACACCCACGGGAGTGTTTCCCCGATTAACCAAATCAAGAAATACACACTGAACGTATTGTACACCGGTACAATGAAAATTATACTATTATTTGTATTTTACCTTATATAAAGAAATACTCGTATATAACACACTCTTCTTTAAATGCAGGAAATGGACGTCAAAACCATCAACTATGCTGAAGGTAATAAATGAGGTGTAGGCTAATATGCCATCTCTGAATTGAATTAAATATTTATTGATTAACAACATTAATTCAATAAATATATATATATTGACCCCCGGTTAGAATAACTTACTCGCAAGTAGGGGTTTTTACATACAGTTTTATCTGTTATATTATTTGCTTAATCTAGTTGGGTGTGTTTCAAGGTCCGATATAAGGCCCTATATTGTTTACAGGAGAGACTATTCGCGTGGTCTGGAGGCATGCAGGGCCTGGTCCTTGGCTCCTACTTCTGGGGATACATGATCAGCCAGCTGCCAGGAGGGATGGTGGCGGAGATGTTCAGTGCTAAATGGGTGTTCTTCACGGCGGTGTTGATCAACGCTATCGGCACCCTGCTCACACCCCCTGCCGCCTACTTACACTACTCGGTGCTGTTGGTGATGAGGGTGCTGGAGGGGTTGGGAGGGGTAAGTTCGTGTATTCACCAATCACCTGTAGGCCTATTGTGTTTCATTTCGTGCACACTTTGTGACCTTTCTCTGTAGTGAAATGGTTAATTTAAAGTAAACACATCATATTAAACTATTTGTTGTGCCAAAGTATTGGTTGACTGAAAGCTTGATGCTAAAAGTAGTGTATTTAAAGGTTTTAACGTTTACTTTACGTTTAACTATATTCACTTCTCGAGAAATAATGATTGCCCTTCTAAAATCGATATTGGGCAAATCCCTAAAATTTAGTAGGTAGCCCAGTCAGTTTTGAGCGTCACTAATGATCTTGTATCTGTGTCCTAGGGCGTGACATTCCCCGCCATGCATGTGATGCTTGCCAAGTGGGCGCCACCTCAGGAGCGGTTCGTCATCTCATCCATTGTTTACGCGGGTAGGTAGACCACTGCACATGATGTACCCGCTGCTTGTATAAATAGTACGTGGTCGGTGGTTTACATTATTTTTCACTCTGCCAAATAGTTTGTTTTATTTTTGAGCAGTTTGTAACATTGGTACACAATGACAAATAAATAACTTGCAATGCCAAGATTGTTTCAGTCGTGACTGCATTGCATACTTTGCTGTTGCATATTAGAACCTGTTGCACATAGCTACAGGCTAGAATGATAGAAGCATATTTTTTAAACTTTACCACATACAATTGCTACTCATGCTATGAAAACAATTTGTTTATTCCGTACTATTTAAAATAAGCATACATATGATACTCCCTTATGTACTGTATGTATATAAAATACTATGTGTATGTGTTAAAATGTGTACGTATCAGTATTATTCTGTTATTCTAAAGTTATGGGTCAGTGTGAAGAGAGACCAATCTTTAGCATTCCAGAAAGAATACCATACAACTCTTACAATATGTTGACTACAACTTTTATCATGAAGTCTGGTAGTTTCTGCTTGTGATAAGATTAAGTAAGACACATCTACTATTCATCTATTGAGTATATTGTGTGAAGGTAGAGAACCAGTGACAGTGGCTGCTTGTAGGTGGTCACACTGCATTGATCTGCGCATAGATTTCACTTTCAAACTTACCAGCTAACTAGTGTGTTTTGGCGGTATACAAGCAGCCACTGGCTAACAGCGAGTACTGTGCGGATACTACACATTTATGTTCGGTTCGGGTATTTTTGGGACAATTCCCAATAGTAAGAAATTTACTCGATTTTCGGGTTCAAAGATATATATTTTTTGATGGATGGTGGAGGTGCCGGCCCAGGATTTACTTACTTTCTTGGTGGAGGTGCCGGTCCAGGCAATTTTTAATTTTTAGCTTGTATACAAAACGCCGTCCAATTAAAATACATATTAACATTGAAATTAAATTGGAAGAAAATCATAAAGTTAGATTCTTCACAACTAAAAGTCAATATACATTTTTACATGCAGTATTATAATGGCCGACTAGCCCTTACCCGACCCAAAAACCCCAAGCAGTGTGGTACAAAAAAATCTTCTACCCATACTGTTCTACACCACAGTACCAGTACACTATAAACTAGGAAAACGCCAAAGTTGTTGTTAGACGAGTGAGCGAGTCATGTCTCAAAATGTTAACTGCATGCTAAATACTTGTACAGTATCTCTGTTTAAAATGTCAGCTCATCTGTTAAGCTGTTCGGCTGTTCTACAGCAGTCACTCACTCACAGACAAAAACAGATCTAGTGCCGTTTGAGGTGCGTTCTAGACTTAGTCGCTTGGCTCCCTCGTCTAATTAAACTCTACGTTGTTGAAGGTACGGCCCTGGGTACGGTGATCTCCATGGTGATGGCTGGAGCTCTGGTGTCGTGCTGTGGGTGGGAGTCTGTGTTCTACGTCATGGGTGGCCTGTCGCTCATCTGGTGCGTTCTGTGGGTGCTGCTGGTTCAAGACTCGCCACAGAAGCAGAAGTTCATCACTGCTGAGGAGAGAGAGTTCATTCAGTCTTCGCTGGGACAGACCGAGGCGTCGGAGACTGCAGTGCACAAGGTATAACTTTTTGTAGGGTGCCAGCTGTAGGGTACACATCAGAATTACCGGGTGTGACCCTCTTCAGGTGACTAACCAGGTTATTAGGGATTTGTGAAGGAATATCCGAGAGCGGCTTAAGCGGACTCAATCCCTTGCATTCGCATTAACGAATGAGGAAAACCTCGGGAAAATCTTCAGTTAGGATTGTCGGTCTCGACGGGATTAAAACCCGGGACCTCTCGAATCAGATTCTCAAAGTTAACGCTTGAGCCAACATTGTTGGTGGACACGGTATGTCGTTTACTCGGAAATTTAACATGGCTCAGCACCCAACTACGTTTGTCTAAATTTCAGTACATTAACCCCCTAACGGGTTCCAAGGGGGAGGGGGGGGGCGTGTGATGTCTGATGAGAATGATTGGGAACAAGTATCCTAGAAACTGATATCTAGAATCAGATCAAATTATTATGTCTCAAATTCTTATTTATACAATCCTTGTGACTTAGATTTGTATGATGCCCAACCTGGGAACCTGTGGGGCGTGAGGCTCTTCCGTGCGGGTGGGGGGGGGGGAGACTTCAAAATATCCACCATTAAAAAATCGACTGAGAAGAACACACAATCGATGAAACACTTGTGAAACCGTACATGTTATAAAGCTACTGCTATGATTATTCTTGGTGATGAGTCTCGTAACAACAGTGAAACGTAGGAAATAATAAAAATTAAAAAAGTATTTGAAGCTTAGCAAAAACATTGAGGGGGTGGGATTTAAAATTATCAATGGGGGCGTAAGTAGAAAATGTTTGGGAACTACTATCTTAGGAACTGATATTTAGAATCAAGTCAAGTTATTATGTACCAAATTCTTGTTTATACATTACAATCCTTGTGGTTAGTCTTGCAGCAAATAAACTTGGTTGTTGGTTGTTTCAGAATCTCAAGGTGCCGTGGTGCAAGGTGTTCACATCTGGCCCCTTCCTGGCTATCCTGGTGGCTCACATATGCAGCAACTTCGGGTGGTACCTGTTGCTGACACAACTACCGAGCTTCATGAAGAACATACTCAAGTTTCCGATTAAGGAGGTGTGTTGATTGACATATTATTATACAACGTGACTCGAGATGGTCCACTTTCACTTAAGGTAGACTTTACTAACATCTGAACATTGCCATTCTAAGTGCAATCTATCCAGATCTATAATACACCAACAATTCGGATGTTATACAGTTAACCATCTTGGTAGATTACAGGTAAATTACCCAACCAAAAATTGAGGGACTCGGATTCGATACCCGGCTGATATGGATTTGGTAATTTCTTGATTGATTTCCATATTCTAGTTTTACTGGGGATTGAACCTGGGTCTCCGGCTATTTCCAATCCTCATTCGAGATGGAATTAGTATTTTCTGGACATTATTAAATATTAGAAGCTTTGTCCATTGAAGTGTTTCTCGAAAGCAAACCCAATTGAGAAAAATTTGAAAACAATTTTGTCATGAATTGTATTTTACAAAACATTATAATTTGTAGATGGGGAGTATTTTCCTCTGTCCATTACAAAGTTACTGCTAGGATAGCTATTTTATGCTGTAGCATATATTATTTATTTTGTGTAAAGTTATCATCTGGACCCGGTAGAAACTTCTTCAACTTGCTCGTGGGTGTAATATCCTTGTATTGATTGTATCAGTGCTCCTTGTACCTACCAATCATACGGTTTGTTCCAGGTTTTCTTAATTTCCTCTGTGAGAGCTTCTCCATCTCGTTTCGAAATATGTTTTCCTCGTATGTAATGCGATGTTTTCTTCTACAGAATGCCGGTCTGTCTGCAATGCCCTTCCTCTGCCACTGGGTGTTCAGTATGACCTACAGTAAGATCCTGGACGTTAGTCGTGCCAAAAACTGGATCACCATTACTCAAGCCAGGAAACTCTCAACGGCTATTGGTGAGCATGACAACAGGGTCACAGATAGAATGACCCGGGGCTATAACTAAACAAATGCTAGAGACAGCTCTCTCGAAACAACAAGGGTTTCCCCTTAATTCCTCCTAGGGCCATAACATTGTGTACCAGATTGTTTTTTTTAAATCTATCTGTCTCGTTGTGGAATAGGGAACTGTCCTTCATTACCAAATTTGAATATGTCCCTACTAATAACCTCAAATACCGACCAGTAAAGTTTTTTATGCGTCCGGCTTTTATTAGCGCTAACTGTGAGCGAGGAAAAATTTGAACCGGGCTTCGCGCCGGAAAACGGCCATGCGCCATTGCAGGTGGGTGTGACGTGATCGTGAGGTTCGCCGAGGCGGCGAGCTGGCAGTTCTGCCAATCAGCTTCCCCTCCTCACCTCACGATAACGTCACAACCAAAAGAGCGCGGACTTAAGTCTTTGTGCGGGAAGTCAAAACCCAGGAACTTTGAACATGCATAGAATCTACAGATTTTATTTTTTATAGTTTATTTTAATTGCGATGTTTATTAAATTGAATGTTACAAATTACTTAATACGTGTAAGATATATTTGAAACCAAAGCCAGTTCCCTATTGTCTACTACTTTACCAAGTAATTTTTATTTAAAATGTGTCAGATTTTTCAACATTGGTATTAAGAGGTTTTATATATAGCAATTAGCAATTATTTTTTAAGAAGTTCTTGTGGAATTGTTTTTATATTTTATTTATTTTGTGTTGTGTTTATTTATTTAATTGTTGTAATGTACCGGTAAGGATGGCAGGTAAGGTAAGCTAACAGGTGTGGGCAAAATATGCTATTTCTGTTGCTCTAGCATTCATATTTCTTTAAAGAATGATGGCGTGTTTTATAATGTTAATACTATTTAATCAAGTGAATGCAAAATATTAATAAAACAAATAATATTCACTTAAGTATGTATAATATTATTATGTATGAGTGAGATAGGATTCTATAAACCACTTATCCCAGTCTGTGCTTTGATTGATTAATTGATTGGATATTGCCTAACGTCTCATATTTATGCAACTTGGCTAATCGAGACGAAGGGAGGGACGTAAGGGATGACGCGGGGGGACAAGGCTTAGAAAATCTGATTAAATATGAATCTTTGCCCTCACTAAATATCCATTGCACATTACTGGGCTTGCATACAAGTCCCTCTATCGAACTATAGATGGCGTCATTCTCAAGTTCTAGTGGATTTAGCATCCATGTTTTCGCTCCACAATGTTGTGAATGAGAGCTAACAGTCTTACCAATGTTCCAGCCTCGGTATTCCCCGCTATCTGCCTGATCGGGGTCGGGTTTGTGGGGTGCGACCGAACCCTGGCTGTGCTTCTCATGACAATCAGCATCACAATGATCGGATCGATGTACAGCGGCTATCTATCCAACCACATTGACATTGCTCCGAACTATGCAGGTGATTCACGAGTGGTTTCTCTTGCAGTTTTCAGAATTCTTTGACGTCATTATACCTCTCACTTCAACAATCACCATTTGCCATGATATGTAAAATGAACCTGGTTTGTACAAAAAAGCTGCAGAGCCTTCTACTTGCACATAATGGCTGATTTTATTTTTGTTTATAGTACATTGTTATTAATTTTTAATTTTGTATATTATAAATATTATTATTTTATTTAACTTTCCACATACCCATGCATGACAAGGGTCAAGGTTATTTGCAATCTTTTGTGTTATGTAATATTTACACTGTATTCAAGGCATAGACATGAAACTATTGTATTGTATTGTACCGTATAGCTCGTTCATGGAGATTTAACATATCCTGATCCTCATGGTTTCACAAAAACATGGGTGTCTCTATGTGGTACTGTTTGATTGGACTCATTAGATAATAATTGAGAAAGATACTGCAAGCATAAGGTTCACTTCAACAACATATAAAAACATATGTTTATTGTCAAGGAAAAATCATATGTTACTGTTAGTACTGTTACCGATGTCTACCTACAATATACAAATTTGTGTAGTAAACAATAAAGTTTTTTTAAAGGACGTACTAATTACCATCGCAATCATGTACAATAAAATAATGGTACAAAACATATCTATGATAAATGAACCACATTAATAAATAAAAGTGCAACCTGTATGCACATACGAAAGATAAATTTCAAATTATTTTGTACCCTTTCCTTTCTTTAAGGCAAATTATTTTTATGACAAACGTGGCCCGGATGAATATTGAGACCTATTCCTTGACTTTTTTCAGGAACCTTGATGGGAATAACAAACACGTTTGCCTCGATCCCTGGATTTGTCGTCCCCCTGTTTGTGGGATATGTGACACAAAATAAAGTAAGTAACTATAGAGATTGTGGTATTTCAAAAGCTAATCTTTGGGTAAATAACGTTTAAATGATACGTTTGTTTTCAGCAAACAACTGGCCAGTGGCGCATTGTGTTCTACGTGACTGCTGCCTTGTACCTGGTCGAGGCCGTCATCTACACACTCTTTTCATCTGGAGTAGAACAGTCGTGGAACAAACAGGAGGAAGAGGGGAAGGATGAGGAGAAGGAGAGTGTGATCGGCAAGGAACAGAACGGCAAGGACGTGTAGAGGATCAGGTCTTTGAACAAACACGAGAAAGAGAGGAGAAGAGTGTGATGAAGCAGAAGCAGGTCTAGAGGGAAGAAGATTATCTTCAAATGGTGTATACCTATTCTCTTCATCTATTTGATATGCACATGGTGTCACCTACACTTGTGGCAACCAATATACAACACAGGAAATCTCATTGTTTTAGGAATTGTTGTAAATTACGGAATATTAAGAGGGCTTTCGAAATTGTGTTTTGCAAATTTAACTGCAAATGCAAATTGTGAAACTATGAGTGGATGTTCATTGATGGTTTTGACTTTTGGTAGTAGAAACAAATTGTGATGCATAATAATTATTGCATTTAGATAGAAAAATTCAGGAAATGTGATAATCTTATCAAAATTTTGGGAATTCCTTCTTATTAAATCCATTTTCAAATTTTAAGCAGACTTATTAGTATTATTTATTTCTGAAGATGTACATTACGTGGAAAATTAATGTAATGTTCAGACTTAGGTAATATCTATTGTTTGTATACTAAAAATAGCATTTCTAATTAGAGAGATTCTGATGTATGTGTTGGTATCTGTGATGGACTCACTCTGTACAAATCAGGGTGAAACTGTGATGTGAAAACGATTGTTACGATATATTGAACATATCTGCGGGTTATTTAGGACGTGAATAGGTGTTTGTACATGTTATACATGATCTGTTGCTGGTATCGGGTTATAAAACAAGTAAAGTAAGAAGACTGTTGTTAAAGAGTTATGAAAAGATTATGGACGAGGAGAGTTACAAGATCTCAAGGGTAATAATATGAAATCTCTAAGCTGTGTTGTATCAAATAAAGGGAATATTTTCTTTCCACACATTTACCCACAATTATTGTGGGTATGCAACCAACGCTTCAAGGAAATGTGAGCATTAAAGCGTGACTCTGAAATGCTTGACCTAGCTTGGGAGTGATGCTTTGTTGGAGATTTTCAACAAACATTACTTTAAAAGTATTTATTATAGGTATCTGAAGAAGTGATGGTATTATTTTAAGCTATGCAATGTTGTACACGCTTAAATTAAAGTACTTCGTTGTGCAAAACAAATATAAATATACACAAATATTAAACTAAAGCTTACCTTATAATAGGTAGTTAGCTTAGTTGAAAGTGTCGCCATGTCTCACAGTAGAAGCCTACTATTTTCTTACAGACTGTAAATCCTCAACATCAGTATGTGAATATAGCAGAAATCAAAATATACTTTTTAAATATTTAATGGAGGTCATACTGGTAAAAGTGTGAACATTGCAAAATAACTGTGCCAAGTCTTTGGGCCAATACAAATTATTTGCATGGGATGTGAATCCTGAAGGTGCGGTTCGTCGTATGGATTGTGTGAAAAGACAAGTTTTTGTGAGGATATTTAAGACTGTGTCCATTCTTCTGCTCGACTGGCAGACGTCGGCCCTGCAAGTAGTAGACCCTGGTTGAACCTCCAGTCAGGATGTAGATACTAGATAGTATTTTATTTACTCCATTTGAACTAAATACATTTATGTACGTTACTGTATCTTTATTGTTTAATTTGCAACGGCTAGAAATATATTTTTAGTCGATCTAACCTCTTCTATGCTTCGAACAATCTTGAGTTTATTTTTAAATTCTAACCATGCACTAGCTATGATTGTTGAATGTATAAATCTTATTTGACCTGTGACTATCACATATTTTGCATTTCAACTTGATTTTGTATACCTACTGAATGAAATAGTAAACAAACAGTTAACCCAAGTGTAAGATATAACCTGTGGTTTCTGTATTTCAGGTTATAACGAGCTTCAGAGAAATACATACACGTTAGCTGTTTAATACATTGCACATGCAGTCTATAAAATATTGACAACTCATGCACATAGGTAGCAACTGTGTTCACAATTTAAAAATCTTGTGAGATCATTATTAATTTTCTGACCGAATGCACATATTTTTAATAGGAAAATATGAATTTTTGCAAAGATTACTGTTATATTTCTGAAACTGCTCATATACTGGTAACTTTCTTAGATAATATCTTAATGATGCAACTTAATATAGTATAGATGGATATTATTGGGATGTTATGATATTAATATGAGCATAGGTACTTTTTTTAATAATATTATGCTTTCATCTTATTATACACCTTAAATGTGTATTATAGTTGATATTAGTGTGAGCGAATGTACATTAATAATTTTATTCTTTCATTTTGTTATACCTATAACTAAAATGTGTAGGTTAGTTGATTATTTAAAAAATTACAAACTACTAGTAGTAGATATTAGTGAAGATTTTTGTAACATATGTATTTAGAAGTATAGTCGTTCTTATTTTTGTATTTGTGTAGCGATGTCTATACTAACCACTGTGTCAAGCCTGGTCTATACCTCTCTTAGGTCAATGTTGTAATATTGTAAGAAAATGCAACATTAACAATAGGGTCTGATGTATACATATGTATGTCCAATAGTTTACTCTCAACAGTAAGTACTCTCTTCACTGATGAAATAGCTAAGCTCGGCATATTTTGTGTGATGAACGTGGGAGAGCCTAAAAGCATTTAAAAACTCCTTTCTTGGCAAGTGAAGGGTAATCCAAAAGAAAATAACTCTCGTCACCGACTCCTAGTAAACTAAAGGATATTGTGCTTTTAGTTGCAAAGTTTCGACGACATTGTGTACAACATTTTACTTCAAATATTTTGTTAAAGAATATTAATTAAATCTATTGGATGTTGCTATAGTATATTTAATTCCCTATTTCTGCACGGCAATTTCTTATACCCTTACTTAAGATTAGTGTGGGTAATCTTATTTGATCGTGGGGCCGTTTGATAGTAAAATCTGTTCGCTCGAGAGTCGAAACGCTCCGCCTCAACCCCAGAGCGTTTGATAATTGGTTCCGAGTGCACTCTATCGCGTTGGATGTTGCGCTCAGTCAGAGAGCACTCCAATCACTGGTTAGGCCACGAAATTGTGCGAATTTAAATCGTAATGGATTTTGCTCAAAAATGTTAACTGCATGCTACTTGTACCGGATGTCTGTTTAAAATTTCAGCGCAATCTGTTCAGACTTCATTTGCTGCACTCGTCTTATAATAACTTAAGTTAAGTGTTTTAGTATAATATGTATGCAATAGCATTTAATAACGTACATATTGTGACATGTCATTTCATAGCATGTTTTTACATCTTTTTCAAAATGTCAAATGCTCTTAGCCTTTTAACCAGTTTTATAAGCAGTGAAAAATGAAAATGCATTTTTACTAACAACATAGAATGGTGTAAATAGATGAGATTTACATTCCCAGCTAGACAAAATGAATAACAAACAGCGTTTATCGTCAGCTGAACATATAAAGAATAGGCTTACATGTGGATGAAATACAAATTAAATTTTGCAGAGAGACAGAGTCTGTGTGATCTTGTGACCAGAGAGAACAAACTGCTCTCCGAAAATTGGCTTTATCAAACATCGTTATCGTATTTAAGCAGTTGCAACGCGCTCGTTAACAAAAGTGACATCCACACATATCCTTAACCTGCCAAAACATGGAAGAGTAAAGGGGTGCATGGCATGTAGTCCCATGGGTATTGCACCAAGTCTATTGCAGCCTAGCCTTTGCCTAGACCTAATTTTTGTAGGCCTATCAAGGGCACATAACTAGGAAAAGGCTAATCACATGCATGCTCCAGTTCAAGACAAGAAATTATAATTTCTTCATAGGCATTTTTTAACTTATTGATAAATGAACACACAAATTTTAAAACACTTTATCAATATCATTGGGTGTCACATCAAGTGCTGCACAACTTCGATTAAAATTTGGGATCTAAATAAAAGCACATTGAGCATCCAATACGCCATCTTCTACTGCTTTGCCATTATTCAATTTGAATTTTGTCGCCTAAACAGAGAGGAATCCATCGCTCGCTCAATTTTTACCTAGCGATTGGAGTGCTCTCTGAGCGCAATTATCAAACACTCTGGAGTAGGCGTCAGTGCTGACAGGGTTGGGTTCGTCTGCTTTAAATTTAAATCAACCACTGAAAATAGTTGTGTGGGTGAGTAGGTAGACTCTCAATACAAATTCATCTCATTTATTTAAATAAAAATAACGGGTAGATTACACGACTAGCTACACACAGTAATTCACATTTCACATCACTTTGTTCTGACAATCTTGCAGAAGTAGAGAGGTCCAAAGTTATTGGGAAGGAACGGAATGACGAGGTGTCCGTACTTTAAGCCGATGTCTCGCCCTCCTAGGCTATACACCGTCTGGGTCTGTGCCAAGGCTCCAGTCATGTCCCTGAAAGAAAAGTAAATACATAAGTACTACAATGAAGATGACTGGGTGACATACAAAGGCCCACTTGTGGAGAAATATTCTATTTCTATGTTATCAGTAGGTTACTGTACCTCTGGTAGTTAAGGAAATGTACATTTACATTTTACAATTAATTAAGCTATGGACACAACAGAGGCCTAGAATCTCTTTAGTATGTTCTAGGTAGGTAGACGTATGTAATTTTAGATAAGCTTCAGATAGCTGTTACTTTATGTTTTTGCAAAAATGGCACAACAGGATTCAAGTGGGATGGCACTTATTGATGGAACATAATAATATCAGTTAGCTTACCTGACTTCCAGCTGAACGTGAGTCTCCTCCCATATCCGGCGTAGAGCCATGTGCACCACCCCGTCGTTCTGTATGGGAGACAGTGAACAGGTGGAGTAGACCACGGTTCCACCTGGAGACAGTTGGTACACATGTCATTAAAATAAAATAAATACATTGTTGTCAACAGGATTCATCCCAAAGACATTGATACCGTAGTAGCACACACACACACAGAGAGAATCTCTGGATTTTGTTGCCGTTATTTATGGTGAAGGGAACGTCAAAGGTGGTACTATTGATTACATTAAGAAAATGGAAATTGAAACCTCAGATAAGGATTTGAAGTGGCAGAAGGGGTAGATGAGAGTAGGAACAAAGTAATGAATTGTGATAGCACTACATGGGCAAGAGAGGACAAAGGGGGTGGGTGGAAAGTAGAAGTTTATTGGTAGAGAGGTAGGAAGATAATGGAGAAGAAAGGGGAGCCAAGCGAGCCCAGACATTGAATGTGCTATGCGTAGACCTATTAATTTATTATTGAACTTTTATTATTTTTATTTTTTTGCATATAGAATAATATGCTAATACGTAGTATCAAAATATAGGCCTACCTAGGCTTATACATTTTTATTTTATCAATCATATTAACGTGACTTAGCTTGGTACAACCATGCTTTTAGTTCAGTACAATCTTCATCAAGCTTGGAAACAACATATCAAGTACTAAACTGGTGAATGTTATATCAACAACTTACCACAAGCAACTATATTCAAGGCGTTAAACAGAAGTTCAGCTTGCGTTTCTGGCAGTTTTAAGCGTTCTTTTGTCCTCCCTGCTTTAAAGATGTTGTTGTCATTCACGAGTACCGAGTGACGGTCGGTTGTGCACGGAACATCCACTAAGATCTGTCAAGACCAGGACATTGATTACTGATAATTGAAAGTATTGACTACGTATACTAATAACGTTAGTAAGAAGTCGTGGTGACCCCGTTACAAAGTGAAATGTCAAGACATAAAATGTACCGGCCTAGTAGGCTTATTTTTTCCATGAATATTGAAATTACGTTCAAGATACGTAGGCCTACTTCTATAATTAGAACCAAAGGCAAACTGAGTAATTTTATTTAAAATATATTTTAAATAAAGGAATCGGTATCAGACGGCAACTCTTTACCTTATTAAACACATCTTTTTCATCAATGGACCGGCCATCTTTCTGTGTGACAATCACCTCCTTATGCCTCTTCTTCATGTCGTACAAGTACTGCTCGAGTACGGAGTTTATTCGGGCCGTGCGAGACATTTGTACGTCGTTGCACACCACAAGGTCTTCGAACACAAAACATAAATTGATAGGTAGATCCTACACAATTATAAATTTTGTTTATCAACCTCTTAATGCATGCAGGCACTGCCTCCTAGATGCTTCTCGTGGCTCAACTAGGAGTCACGAGTAGCATCTAAGAGGCAGGCATACTATTTACTTAAGGAGAAAGACCCCACCAGTATTAAAACCATGTAAAATTACAGTGTTTTTAGCCGTATCTCAAGAACACTGCCAAACAATGAAAAAGTTATCAGATCAGTAAAACAGTTTTCTTGGAACTACTATATCATGAATGAATAGGCCTACACACTGAAATAAAATAATCTGTCACAATTTTTATTTAAAAAATAACAAATATGCATTCAATCAATTACTTTTCAAATTAAAAATCCTTAATTTTTTACTTAAATCCCTTTTCTTGAGATACAACCTACAAAACTGTAATTCCGCATGGTTTTAATAGTGGTTCACCTTAAAGTGGTCAAGTCATATATGAGTGGTTGTTGTTACCTGGGTAGAGGGTCTGCAGCATAATGAGGGCCTTGCCGCCCGGAGCAGAACACATGTCTAGCACTCGGTCACCAGGCTGAAGTCCCAGGGCCAGGACTGGCAGGACCGAGCCTCCGTCTAGAACGTAGTAGCCTGAAAGAAGACGCGTGCAATCGTTACTTTCACTACCGGTAGTTATTTCAAGCCGGTGATGTTCAACATTTCAAAAATATAGAGCACCATTAACTTAAACTAAATTTAGGCCAGCACTAAACATAAATCATGTTGCAGGCCTAGCTAATTGCACTTTATAATGTGATTTCATAACCATCATTTATTTTTATACCGGTATTTTTATTATTTTTATTTAAATTATGTCAAAGGAAATAAATTATAATTATAGAAAGAACACTGAGACACACTTGCAAACACAAAAAAATGTGAACAGGCTAAATAATTTTCAAATCAAATTGAAAGATTAATTGGGGAATTGGTTACTAAAATTAGATTCCATGCATCCAAACAATTGGCTCAATATTAAACCCAATTGTCCTCTCTAGCAAAGACTTTTGACGATAGGTTATAAAACTCACTCAAGACTCCTGTTGATCCACGTCTCGGTGGCGGGAATGAAGATATGTTTCCCCGCTCGAATGTGTAGACGTTGAGATTCTCAGGGAAATGCAAGTCGTGTTCGTCCTTAATGGTCACAGGGAAGTCGGATTCCCTGTAGTAGTTGTAGTGTTGGGACTCTGGTACCCAGTCCTCCATACCCTTCAAAACAAATAGACACACAGGTATTGAAACTTGAGTTGTTGTGGCTGGACTCGGATATCCAGCCTCCATGCCCATCAAACCAAATACGTACACAAATAGGCTATAAAAACTTTAGTTGTGATGCTGTGACTTTAACTTAATTAATGGTGCATATGTTTCAAAACAAATAATCCCACATTATTTTTGATCATTCATTACTAAATAAATGTAAATGTAAAATAATATTTATTCAAGGCAGCAAATGCATTTTACTGTACCAGTATTTCAAGGAGTTTGCAATTGTATTCACCTTTAGTTTTGTAGCCGGAATAAATTCATAGAGGCCGGCGGCAGACACCCCGCTAGACGGATCAATCATGCGATGCTCGTCAAAATCTGCTTCTTCTAAGCTCTTTTTCATGGACACCAAACTTCTCCGCTTCAGCTCTAATGGTAACATAGGCTACATTAAAATCAGCTTCTGGAACTATTTTATAAATACTAATAGCAGTGGGAATCGGTAGTATTACGTAGACTGAATTTCCTATCTATGAAGTAGACCCACAGAATGTACCCAGTACGCTCCTGCCATTGGCTGGCATATGTTGCAATGCATCATCTTAAAAACTAGCCTATAATATTGTGAACCAGATATCAAAAGGTCGTGACTTTGATCAATAAGGCATTACCTAGGCTTACCATTGGTAGGCGTATGTACAGAATACCTACCTACCTACCCATTGCATTAGATCTTCAATATGTAGGCATATCATAGATTGCAGTTAAATGCTTTTAAAAAATGCAAAAAAATTAATCTGTGATTTAAAAGCTATTAGTAATGTATTGATAATAAATGAAGATGCAATGTCATGTAGGTAGGGCTACTGGTAGTAAAGTCTCATTATACCTTCAGCGCTGACTTGTGCTTCTCCCGAGGACTCATCAGAGAGATGGGTCGGATTCGGAACGTTGATACTTCCATCTTCATTCCTTGGATACACCGACTCAAGTTCTGATTGTTGTTTTCTTAACATTAGTAATTCCATCGTTTTGTCGAGTTTATAGATCTTTTTAAAATCATCATCAGGTGTTGAGGGGGAGACATCTTCTTGGATTCTTTTTGCTTCTATTTCAAACAAACTTCTCATATTTAATGATCCCTGATTCTGCAAAGAAATTAAAATGTGCCTATAGAGACAAGCCTGCATAGTAGCCTACTACCACCGGTAGGCCTACAGTAGGGCCTATAGGTCATCGGTCCGGTAGGCCTAGTCATAGAAATTGTTACACAGGCACTTGTAAATAAATAAATAAATAAATAAATAAATAAATAAATTGTATTTAGAGTCTACCCACTCAGTTATAGAACTGATTTTCAGTGGGGGACAGTAAATCAAAGCGACCAAGCCAACCTTGTAGGCCCCGACGCAATTATGACAATTATTTCACTGAGGAACAATAGTCTGGTCACTTACTGAGTAGGGCTAGTCAGTAATATTTCAATATCTGAAGTAAAAACTACCCTATAGTATTCCTACTGAACACAGTAAAAAAAAAAAAAACATTGGGACAACAGGTTTTGAATGGCAAACTAACTGTGCTCTCCAGACGACCACTAGTAGGTCTACTTAATAAGCCAGGCTATCATTAATTGAATTAGCCTACATTTGCTTTTACATGCCCTTGATGTCCACTAAAATGTATTTGTTGCTGACCTGCTGTACGCGCTACCTACTTGAATAACAACGCAAAGTAGCCAACATTATTGGGCTGATAAGACTACACAGAATCAGTGTAATAATAATAATAATAATAATAATAATAATAATAATAATAATAATAATAATGAATATAAGGTTTTTAAGCATAAGCCCGCTTTAAGGACATAGTTATTGATTCATAGCAGTTGTCGTAAAAGTTTGCCCCAAACTTTTACGACAACTGCTATGAATCAATAATAATAAAAATAGGTAATATTGTTATCTATTATAATTACACAAATTCAAATAACTAATGACAAACACTAAATATAAATAATATCATTTATGATTTATTTAAATTAGTAAAACACAGACAATTATTATTAATATGAACCAAGTCCAAGAACAAATAAAAGGCCTAATAATAAAACTTTTATTGGACATACGAAAATATAGCTTATACAATATTTACTAATACAAACAGTTTCCACCGTGTTATCCAGGAGAACTGGAGAACGTAAAACATAATGGGGCCTATCTAAATCTAGGTACCATCAATATCTACCTCTAAATTAGTAATAATTTTCTCTGTGTCACTGTAGTTATTCACAACAGCACAGTACTTATGTTGAGATAGAAGAGCGATTCGTATTGAAGGCCACTTGATCCCATAAACAGTTTTGTAGAAATCATCATAGTGCTCCAATGCTCGGTTTATAGGAAACTTATTTTTAACTACGACAGACTGAAAATGAAATGAAATATGCATTAGACTTATAATAAATTCAATAAGTAGAACTCAGTTCAGAGGAGGTTGGGGTACTTGTTGGGTACTTGTAGGGGTAGGTACTTGTTCGGATGGAACCGGACAACTTTTCAACACCGTCTTCGGATGGGAAAAGTAGGTTGGGGGGGGGGGGCGGGCGAGAAGCGCGTATGTTTTAATATTTAATGATAATGTTGCAAATATACGCGCTTCGCGCCCCCCCTCACTCCCCCTAACCTAGGCCTACTTTTCCCCTAACATGAGAAGTTGGCCGGTCCCAACCAAACAAGTAGGTAGGGCTAGGCCTATTTAAGCCTTACATAACCTCAAAAATATACATAGGTAGGCCTCACATGAAAAGCTTACCCAATGAGTGTCTTTGTGTTTACATCTTTTATGCTCCTTTATAACACGCTTACATGACAAGTTGTGAAGATTAAGTTTATAAACGTTTCTTATCATTAACATCATCTTCAAAACAAAATAGAGGGAGACATTTTTCAACCATTCATGATGACCAAATAAACAACAAACAAAATTCACTAAAGTTGGATACCCTGATCCACCGCCTTCTTGATACTTTGTGAAATGGTGTTTGATTGCTCAATTCCTATTGGTTGTTTTTTTACATCCTCCTTCGTCTTTTGTTGCGAAAGCTGTCTGCTTTTTGTTGACCTGTCAAGTGAGTGAAGTAAAAGTGACACGCTACGTTTGTTATTACTGCAATCAAATACGTTTGAAGTGGCACTGAAGTAAATTGGACAGAAACACCAGTGTTGAGTTTACTTTCTGGAAACGTACACATCAAATAGTTGAATACAAATACCGTCAATGTCAGGGAAAGCCATATTTTGTCCTGGAGGCGTATTGGACAGGCTCCCTAGGCCTAGGTAGCTGCTGAAGGTAATCAATATTTCTGTGTGCGTTTATAAGTTTGATTGCCGATTAGATTTGCTCCACTTTAAGTGTGCGCATAAGATCACATTGGCAATCCTTCCATTTGATAAACACACCAGCTTGTCATCAATTCGTGTTATTACATATACAAAACAATTATTCTGCTCACGAAAAGTACACTCAAACGTACGTAAAGATAGACCTGTAATGTAAATTTTGTTATAATATGACTGTGCTAGTAACATTATAATTATGTCCACGATGTAAATTAGGCCTGATTAACGAAACGCATATTTCGAGATCTAGACCTAGGGCCTAGACCATACAGAAACTAAAACTTACTTATAGAACCTGTCACACTAGGCCTCTAAGGCTAAGCCTAGGGCCTAGGTCCTAAGTTTAGGCCTAGGATCTGTCTAGACCTAGGCTCATAACTGTAGCTTAATCAAAGTAATTTGATTGATTGATTCTTTTTTAAATTTGATTTTCAGCTTTTGTAACAAGTAGGCCTAGGCTAGGCCCCCCTACTTACTGTAGGGCCTATCTTGAAAACCAAGACATCAGATTAACACCTGGCCTGATTTGATTGTGAACAGCTGCAGTCTAGGAGCTAAAACACATGCCTGGCTGTACACCTAGATATGAAGAGTTAATCTCTTTGTGAATGTGTCAAAATAAATTGGACATTTTCAAGCTCGTCATGTGCAGTGAAGCAAATAAATGGATGTCATTAACCGTGGACTGTTGATTGCTGATCGGCAAAATTTGGACACCGTACGAGCATTACATCAGACCGTAGTTTCACTACGAACAGCTTTAGATAAGTCACGAGATGAGCTCAAGGAGTTGCGAGCAAAGGTCCAAGAGCAGGTTGACGCCGCGCGTTATGAAGATACAATAGAAAAGCTATCCCTTGAAAATCATGTTCTACGTCAAAGAGTAATTGGTGATGGAAAGCTCTCTGATTTTGTAGAACAATTTAGTGAAATACCACCAAAGGCTAATTTAGACTCTTCGAGAATAAATATCGAATCTATGGATCCCAACACTGGAAGTGCAGAAAAACCAGATGATACATCTGCACTAGATAAGTCAGGTGACATGTCTATTCCACTGGAAAACAGTGGAGCCACAACGGTGGAAGAGGAGGTGGTCCTACAGGCCCAGCTTGAGGAGAGTCCAAATGCAGACGCTCTCGGTAAAGAATCTGAAATTGTTAATGGGAATGAAATCTCCGAGCACTCTAACCCCAAGGAAATGAACCGAGGTATTTCAGAAGAAAACGATCAATCATTTCATAGCGAGACTAGTCAACCGGAACTTGATGTAAGTAAGCACGCAGGTGAATCGGACAATGACTCGGAAGAACTGGACGATATTGAATTGATATTTACTACGGACGAAACCAAAGAACTTGGAGTTCTCCAGGAAGATTTAGTATCCTTTTCTGACAACGAAGGGTGGCAGACGGGTACGCCTCAAGTCACTGTGAAATTTCATGAAGATTCTTTCGATGAAGCGGCAGAAAATGATGCAGAGGAAGAAAAAAATGGTCATTTAGATAAAGTACAATTTAATCTCAAGACATGGACCCATTCCGTTTTGGTGGAAACAGATATTTCCAAGTGTGGAGTTGTTGATGAAAATGAAGCACCATCACGAATAGGCAGACGAAACACGCTTCCCAATCCTCTGATGTATACACCTGTAAGTCATCGAGAAGCTTTAAGCGGAAACAGGGGTCAATCTGGTATGAGCCCAGTAAGTCCTCGACCTGGTGTGAAATTCTTCCCTTCAAACCGTAGTCCTCGCAATGGGAACCTAAGCTACGGGAAATCCCCAGTCAGACCTATACTTGTAGAGAGAAACTCCGCCAAACGCGAATCTGAGGCTCAAACCGATATTACTGCACTTCCCTCTCACTGGAAATCTGAAAGTTACTTGGCTCACAAGGTGTCGCACAATTTCACGACATTGCCGTCAAAATTTACATTGCCAATTCAGCAAATCTCGAGCAAGTACTCTCTTAAACTCTCCGACAAGACCCAGGAAGCCCGACGAACGCTTCTCTCCGACATAAACTTCACGAGCATGGTGCCCGAACTGTCGAGAAGTGCCGATCATCTGTGCAGAGCGGGTCGTGAGAACTGCAGCAACCTAACGCCGTGCAAGAGTTATTCCAGGCCGCACTCCTACCTCAAGAGTACCACAGAGAATCTGGTTTCACCGAGTTATTTCCATTCGCGTGACTACGGTAAAGACATGTGGTCACCATGCGACTGTGCCCAGAGCAACTTGCTGCAGTACGGGCGCGTTCGGTCCAGCTGGGACACGTACCAGCCTCCGAGATACCGGGGCTCGTTGGCTTCGATGCCGTCGTACGACTACACGGACGCGAAGCGAAGGCATTCATCTTCCGCCTGGAGGGACTCTCCGGAGATGTATCGCAGCCACTCCATGAGTCACAGACCCACGTACGGCTCGGTTCCAACCTCCCCAACGCACAGCATCCGATCACGCAGTGTCCCGTTTTCTCCATCCTACGCTTCGTCTAGGAACGACGTGTTTCCGTCGACGCCGAGCTACTTGTCTGGATCGCGAGACTCTACACACTTTGCTTTGACATCCAAGAACCCAAAGATTCTGTCCACAACTAGAAGCAGAGCCAGGAACAGAGTCACTTTCCATGGTACGTCTTTGTCATTAAATCCAGTCTTAACATGACGACATTCCATATTTATATCTAGGGTACCATACATCTTTCATATAAGTAAGTTACCTAGCTAGTTGGCTTGGTCTTTTTTATATCAAAGTACCTCACTGAAAATCAGTTCAAGGGTATAAGACAAACAAATTTATTTGATCAACAAAGAATGCTCTTAAAACAAATGTAGTCCTATTTATTTTTATCCAGCATTGTTTAATTGGTTTTGTCAGTGTAATGTGGCATCTAAGATACCTGTATTAAATCAGCTGAGGCACAGGCAAATCACGGGATACAATTCTAACATGTAATTCTTTCATGTCTTAAATCAAAGAGTAGGCATAGGCTATGCATGATAATGAGCAAAACAAAACGTAGGATTTTGCAGCCTAAGAAATACCTTATAGCCTATACAGAATGGGAAGGTAATAATGAGTGTAGCCTACTTAGGCCTATGGTTTACCTATCTTAATGTATTACAGAGTCTTCCTTCCGTCGCTCTGCGCACCCGGGCCAGTCGCTGCCCGACTTGAGGTCGGACTACGGGCCCGAGAGCGGTGACTCGACTGATTCTCTGATCGACGAAGCAGAGGAATACCTCCGACGATCTATCGACTCAATTCTGACTGGCGCAGACTGGGGGAAAGTCGGCCAACGGAGACAGAATAGAAGACATTCAGACCCAGATCCGATTAGAGGTAACTCTACCTAATTCTCCTGTACACATCTACAACTACAAGACTTGAAACCCGTACTGGTTATACATTAATCCACCAGAAGTTGATTAAATTTTTGTCATGAATATTCTCAAGAAAACAGTTCATTAGCAACCATATCAGTACAGAACGACCCGGCACCTCCACCCACATCATCCACTTCACGACTTGACTTTTCTATTGTATTTTAAAGTCTGAAATTCAAATTACCTTATCCAAATTAAACAATTTCTTCTCCCCCCCCCCCTCACTCATAAAATATATTGTGCCAGAAAGCCTGAACAAGGCATTTTTAATATTTTTAATACTAAGCTATCATTAAACTTGAATGTGTCACCAGAGCAAGATGGTTGACTAATTAATAAAAAGCTTGGACCTACAATCGATATTTTAAAGCTGTGCGACTATGTTTGTCCTGCAGAGTTCGTCCCGCCGAAGACGGCCCAGCCCTTCCTGCCCAAGGTCCCTCGCGACCTCAAGCTCGACCACCTGGTCAAGGTCATCACAAGCGAGGGTCGCGTGACTGTCGGGAGGGTTCGCTATGTCGGGACCGTGCAGGCCGGGACCGAGCCGTATGTTGGGGTGGAGCTGCCCAGGGATTCTGGGAACTGTGACGGCTCGTACCAGGGCAGGCGCTACTTTGACTGGTGAGATTCAAACCTTGTGTACAATAGACTCAGTTCAGATCGTAATGCTAACAATCGGAGCTGATTGAATGGCAGTTTTCTATTTTTTTGTACTTGGAAGTGTAACTTCAAACAGAGTTACTGATTATATAGGTACATATATTTTTTTACATTATATGACTAATCTCTAGAGCAGGGTATCTTTTATTTAGTGTCATGACTGTCATGCAGTATATTTTATTTCAAAGCCAAAAGTATGCGATTTAAATCTATCTATGTTACCTAAGTGTAAATTTAATTTTAACTTTAATTTTAGTGTGAAAAATGCCTATCGGCTAGTTAGATTGGAAAAGGGTTGATAGGTTGGGAAAGCAAAGAGAACATAAATCCCAGCCTGAAGGGCTGGGGGCGACAAAACTTTTCACCTGCTGATGACAACTGCAGCTAATTTAAAGTTGTTACCTTGGTGATGGTGATTGTGATGGTGGCCACCATCTGCCTGATGAGTCCCAGAAGGACGAAACGCGTCGTGGATTAAGGTAACAACTTTAAATTAGCTGCAGTTGTCATCAGCAGGTGAAAAGTTTTGTCGCCCCCAGCCCTTCAGGCTGGGATTTATGTTCTCTTTGCTTTCCCAACCTGTCAACCCTTCTCCAATCTAATTTTAACTTTAAGTTTCATTTTCCTGCGGAATCCAATATATTGCTTATATTAGCTAGATATAGATAGAGTAGGTTAGTCCTTATTAAATAAGTATGCCTGTAGTGCTTGACTTCTGTATGATCCTTGGGCTGTTGTGACTTGCGTTGTGTCGATGACGAGGCACTGCTCGACCACCAACAAAGCCACCAACATGGGTGCCTCATCACTGACACATCGCAACAGCCCAAGGATCATACAGAAGTCATCTATGGGTTGTGAAAACAGGCGCGGTTTTACGGGGCGGCCCGATTAGGCCTGGTCCGCCCTTGATTTCTCTGATAATTATTTCCAAATTCATATTATAATTCTTTTAAATACGTCTACTAGGTCCTATGGAAAGCGTTGAACGTCTCATTGTTTATCTGTCAACTTGAAAATTATATTTTATCATATCATCAATGTGTTGTACGAGATCCCTCTATAATACCTCCCTTTGACTGCCAAAAGTCTCAAACTATATCCAGACCTGGAGGTGCTGGCGTGAATTTCTTATTATTGGTGATGTAGCCAACATGTTTGTAATCTCCTGCGAGTACGAGCTTAGCGGGTAACTCATAGAACATCCAAACTTAGTTATCGATAAGTTTTCATCAATAAATCGGCGTTTACAGTTCACCTTGTAAATTCTATTCTTCTATTGACAGTGTTGCTAATACAGTACGACAAAAAAAAACATTTCAATTTTCTAAACCAATTTGCAAGCTGTAAGAATTTCTTAGCTTTGAGCCACATATTTTTTGTTTGCGCGATCAAAATTAAAATTAAAAATCTGAATTTACATATTGTGCCCAGTAAATATTCCTACTCATAAATACCCCCTTATTGAAATCTCCGGAATTTACGTACAGTCAAAAATACACCTTCTAAAGTAGGCCTACATGAAAATAAAAAAATGCCTTGCGGGGCAATTCTGTGGGCGTTCCCCCCCAGACCCCCCCCCCCATGGCGAGACTAGTTAGGCCTCCCCAAGGTTTTGGGGCTAGAACTGCGCCTGTGTGAAAGCCTACAATATCTCAATATGGTGCTTGTTTAGGTTATCATGAGTTCTACTACCTACATGTTTGAAACTTTAAATAGGCCTAATGGCTTTGAAATCTAAATCACTGATAGGTTAATTCAAATTGACCTAGTGGGTTCTAACTTTGTGAGTGTAGATTAGATTTTAATGTTAATTGTTGAGAATTATTTATTGACATACCCGTAGCTAAAGGCGGGAGAATAGCTACTGTACATAGACTACAGGTAGGCCTATACTATTTGATATGTGAATGCTAGGCTGTAGTAATTTGACTAATTTCACTGTTATATAGAAAGAATGGTATCATAACTTTACTTTGTGTGACAGGAAAATGGCACAAGGTTTATTATTGAACTCTATGACAATTGTTTTTTCCCTTGTAGTAACCGGGATCACGGTGTTTTCGTGCCATTCAAGAAAGTTGTGATGGGCTGGAGTTTCTAAGGCCTCCCCAGGATCGTAGCACACAGAGCCAGCAAGAGTGAGTGCAGTATTCAACCTAGATAGTATGTAAGCCTACTTGTTTTTAGAACCATCTCTCTAACTAAACTTTTGATGTCAACTAAAAGTCTGAATGTGTAGGCTATTACCTACAGTACATACTATGTATATACCGGTAATCTGGGCTCTTACCTTACGTATACGACGCCATATTTTGCACTCATATTTTGTCCACCTTTCTACCAGAACCCTTTTGTTGGCTAATGGAATTAATTTTTCACAGTGTGACCCTGAAAACCTATAAGTATAACCCTTAGTTCATATTTACAAGAGAATATGTACTACCAATCTCAACTAAACACGCTTGCCATGTGATTCAGAATAGAATGTGTGGGGCAGAGAGAGGCAACATTTTGCTGCTGCAGTAGGTACAGAATGATGTGCAAGTGCACTAACCGATTGCATTGTCGCTTGGTTTTCGAGACCTGCATAATTGTCTTGGGGATTTCAATAACATCGATTAAAAGTACATCGTTTTCTTTGTATTAATAATTAGGCCTACTTGCTATGTGTATTCAACATACATTATACTTGTCCTGATTAATTTGCAAATTTATATATAGTTGGTTTGCATATCCCTATTGACATTTAAAAACAATTACCGGTAGTTGTAGTACCAACAATTAAGTTACGTTTGAAGGTTCTTTTATTTTTATTTTAAGTTTTAGGTAGCACTCTTTGGTAGTTGAAGGTATATTATTAGTCCCAAGGTACACCTAACTATTTGTAAGTGAGAAAAATGGTTTAATTTTAGATTATTTGTTGATTTTGATTTTGAAACTTACTTGGCAAGTGACAACTAAGATGATACGGCATTGTTTTTAAGTCGCTCGTATGATAGCCAGAGGACCCATGGACGTTTTGCTCCCTTGACCAAGAGGTTTTCCAGCTAGAACGTTCCATTAGTTCCAGGGGATAGACTTCAGCTGAGTGGTAGGGGCAGAGCTACTTGGATACCATCCGTCTAGCTAGAAATATCACTCGATACCAACCGATTAGCTGGAAATATCACCACCATATCAGTCGCAGGTCTATATTGAGAACTAGTACACAGTAGGCAACGAAGTGGACATTCTTGTGCATACAATGCAAAGAGATTGTACTACAGTTAATACATTGGGACTAGTATCTTTTAAGTTAAAGCTCTTGATTTAAATAGGCTGTTAGTACCCTATTTAGTATTTACAATTATAGTGGTTGGCCTACCTATTGTCTACCACTTCTTAAAGTTGAAACAAGCTTAAGTAGCTTTTGCTTTCCTAGACAGACTGTACCTTTGTGATTGATGTACTCAAGTTTGAGCATTCTTATGTTCATAATTAGAGATGTGCACAAATGGTGACATTGAGATTTGCGAATTTTTTTAAAGTTACAATAATCCCTTCAAATTCAGTTTGCACATGAATCTCATGAATTGTGATTGAATGGTACCAATTACCAATTCGCGAATTTCCGCGAAATTTTAGTTGATACCGCGAACTAGTGGCGAAATTAGCAATTGTGTCCTTAAATGCGAATTAGGTCACGAAATTTTAAAAAAATTAAAAAATTTCAAAGTTTTGGTGGAGGTGCCGGGTCGAAGTCGAAATTAAATTAATACTGGCTGGTACATATGGTGGAGGTGCCGGTTCATACAACGCGATTGTGAGATCGTAATAATCGTTTGAACGAAGAGTAAGCTCAAAATTCTTCATCCATATCACAAGATATTACATAAAAAATGCATAATTTCGTAAATTTGGTGGAGGTGCCGGGTAGACGAAATTAATTCTGGTAAAAACTGTCGGAAACTTTGAAACTGAAGGCTGAAATTGAGCTTAAAATTAAAACTGATTCTGAACTTCACTCTCATGAGCTTGTTTTTCTTTTAAATCATTAAAATCAATCAAATTATCCTGAAACTTGGATTTTTTTTAATTTTAATTTTTTTTTAAAGTTGTGCATGAGAAAATTGTGTTTTTTGGTAAATCGCGACAAATCGTGAATTTTTATTTTTAAGCGCGAATTTTCTAACCTTAAAAAAACCATTTTTGCACATCTCTGTTCATAATTAATAAATAGTGCTTGTTTTGCAGGTAGGTAGGTAGGCTTACATCCTGCACCACTTTTCATTAATTAATTAAAGTTTTTATGAAACAGATCTGGAACGTAGGCCGGTACTATAGTGGGATACCTAGGCTATAATAATAGGCATATAATTTTTTTTTAAATATATTTTTTACCTATCTTATGTTTTAAGTTTTAACCCTAATCAAACACATTTCAGGAATTTATATGTTAGTACTTTTATTTTGTAATGTTGGTACATAGTTTTTAATGTCCAGTTGTCTAATGTGTTCACTTTGACAACCCCAATGGAAATACACGATACCTATTCCATCTTCAACTGACTTGTATGTAGCTTAATATAGGCGACTCATAACCAGTACATTTTAATGTCTTAGTTCGTTAATCTCAACAATGGATAATGATGATGAGTGGCATATGCCCGCATATCGTCATATGGGTTTTACTTTTAACTGAGATTAGTTAACCCCACGTACCTTAACAAGCCATTACAAAGAGAGAGAAAGAGAAAACCTATATATTTTATTAAGTAACTAAACTCTGTTGTACGGGTACAATTGCCACATGGACACAGAATACTCTAGGTTACATACCGGTAACCTTTTATTAATTTTGATATCTTCAATATTTGATATTACCTATGTATTAATTTGAATATTTTTGTAATTTATTTTATTTATTTACTTATCTAATTTGTATTTTATGTTTACATTATGTAGGCTAATATTCTAGTTGTCTGATTAGTGAAAATAAGAAGTGGTGTGTACATATACTGCACTGTTGGTATCTTATTGAGATTGGTTATTGCTATTGATCATTCTTCAAAATAAAACTGTCATTCTTAATCTTACCTTGTTAATCATAATATGGTAGGTCTTCTTTTGACTCCCAAATATCTTCAACTTTACTCATAGTACTAGTTACAGTTTGTAACAGTACTGCACTAGATATTATCTCTCTTGTGGGTACTATATAGATAGCTCGACTGTCGTGTACACTAAATTCTAGACACACGTACCCCTACCCCATGATTCAATCTGATAGTCTCAATCCATTCAATTTTATTTTCTTTGTATAGGGCAATAAAGTTAATACCTTAGTAGTACTGTATCTTAACCATTCTCGTATAACATTGCCAGTATTAAAATAGAATACCCTACTTAATGTACTCAAAACATTCCCAGGCTTCTCGTGACATTCAGGTTTCTGAAAGAACTACCCTTACAGATGGTGTTGTGGTAGGACGCCCAAACAGCAACTTGGCAATTTTAAAGGTTGTGTTAACCAAGTAGAGGTACATACATCAGACAAAATGTCTGGTTCATGTGAGGTCATAAAGCATGTGCACGTCATTTAACAATTGAGATTGCAGGGTCCCTACTTAACTACATATACTTATAATGTCCTGAATTGGATTCAAATAATTTACAAATAGTATATTTAAATTATGTGTGTTAGTAGTAGGCCCAAAATAAATACTATAACCTTTGACGTCATCTCGTCATCTACAAACAATATTTGTATCCAGCTTTAAATTCACGGACAAAGATTCAAATTACGTAGTTTTGTCCCATAAATTTGGCCATTACAGTTTTGTTTTATAATAATAGTCAATAATAGATAAGATAACTTGACCATTTAATTTTGGCTTCTAAATTTCATAGTTGGGATGTGTGAAGCAGTTACAAAAACATAATCACGTTTTCTCTTCTCTTGTAAAAGTTAGTATTACGGTAGTATTGTTTCCAGGTATTACAACAGTGATAGAAGCATGTTCTTGTCATTTCTGATTGGTTTATGCATCAGGGCTCAATTTGTGCAATATTTTTATTTATTTTTCCATACTAGCCCAACCTATTACCGGCAGATACTGTTATTATTATTTTTTAGAAATAGACAATTGTACTTGGGAGACTTGGAGTTACTTGTGTACAATATTTCTTAGTGGTATGGTACTACACTTGTGGGAAGCAGTCTAGCTTCTTATTTTTCTTTCTTCTTCTATCAGTTGTGTTCATAATATTATTTACTTGCCACTTATCTCAGATCAAAGCAATCACTTATATCAATATTGTGTGAAAGGCATATTTTTAAAACATTAGTGCTTAAAAGAAAGTGCTATCTGTATTTCTATTACTTCTTGCCAATAGACCAATGATGCTCCGAATAACGTTTATATCAGAGCCACTCAAAATAAGTCAATTGTTTTATTACCTTACGTACGTACATACGTGATCGTATTCCGAACTGAAAGTCGTGTATAATAATGTGTATTCATGTGCAAGTAACTTAAAAGTTATGGACTGAGACGTGTTTAGCTTTACGCCAGATGTGTTGGCCACTTTCATTCACACTAGATGGGAAAACCAAAGTTAGATTAGTATTACATTAGATAAGATTAGATAAGATTATCGTCGTATTGTGTGTTTATTGTACACTATGTACAACTATGCAGATAATTAATTAATATTGTTGATGATTGCAAAAAAGTTATTATGGTTATTTAGTCATATTATATTGTGAATATTCTGGTTGGCTAGTTTTCATTAATTTTTGTAAAATAGCATTACAAGTTTTCAACATTTTCTTACATTAGGCCTACACAAAATTTTGTTCACCATCTTATTTTAGTTTACATAAATGTAACTACATACTAATACATCATTCATACATAACAAAACAATTTTATTTCTACTATAGTAAATGGTTCAATAATATCAGTGACGCTAGTGTAGCGGTAGTAAAACCTCCCCCCCCCCCCCCAAATAAAAAGGTAATGTTGAGTATTTTTCATTGCTACATAATGTGTTCCGGGTAACTTGAAATTATTTTATGAAGTAGGCAAAAGTATAGCTAGAAATATATACTTAAAATGTAAAACAAAATATATACCTACCAATATAATATATTACGAGTTCTGATTTATGTGTTCTGGCAATGTTGTTATGCCATTGTTGTTAAATGTTAGCTAGAGGACTAGAATCTCTATCTACAGTTACTTGGTCATTACCTTGGGCCCTGGTTAACTATGTGCTAAGCTGTTACGTGGAATGTTATCTAGATGTTGACTTAGCTAATCAATATAATGTAATTTGGTGGGAGAGCTAATGATACCCTTTAGGTATTGATTTCCTACGAGTTTTATTACGTGTCATTAAAACTTTAAACACAGACCTGGCCAGAAACCTTGGATGTGTTCCGCAAGGAAAGCAAAACCTGCTGATAGCAGATAGCGTGATTGTTAGCTGGAGGTACTATTATCACAGAGATTTTAGTAATATGTACACTTTGCTCTTCTTGGGGGCAATCATTATCAGGTGAACAAATCAAATGGAGGTATTAACTTTTCACTATTTAATGAAATAAATCTCAAACAAAGAATGATGAAGAGTTTCCATTCTCAATTCTCAAGGCCATCCACTGTGGCACATACGATTAGGACGTTGGTCCTAAACATATGGCTAGATGAGGACGTGGGTTTGAATCCCGCATAAGGCAAGGGTTTTTCTTTTTTGTGATAGTCCTTCATCCTCATCTATCACCACTCATCGTCTTGAAAAGCCTTAGTGCAATTAATAGAGATGTTAAGCAACAAAAAATCATCAAATCTCAATTCTCAACTAATAATTCATTTTGGAATTAATTCATATTTAAAACATATCTGTACAATGTAATAATTGAGATATTTTTGAGGAAAACATGTTTTATTTGGCTCTGGTTTGCCTATTGAACAGGCAAATACTATTACAAACTATATATTATTTTGTATGCAATTATTTTAACACGTGTATTGTTGGCTATTGTAAGACTTGTAAGTTTAATATCACAAAACACAATATTTTGAAATAAAAAGAATAGGCTATAAATTATATGAAGTAGACCTGAAGTCTATGTGACAAATTCCACCTTTAATGACAGATCTTTACATGGTGATGTAGGCCCTAGATGTTTTGTTTGTGAGGGTAAGAAAGGTAATTAATGTATGTTAAATGCCATGAGTAATTTTTCAGTGCAAACATTCACTTATATCGGGTCAAACAAACTTTCTCTCCATATGTACTTACGAGTATATAGTTACCCTCAATGTTTTAAAGCACTCCTTAATGTGAACTTACTCGTATATCACGAATGAAGAAATTTGGAAAAACTGTATTGGAAATCTACCTTACTAAGTTAAATGCTCCGTAATGGGAAACCATATCATTAGCTTTCCCACTGAAACCGATTAATTGGGCATTATTTCCTTAGTATCTCAATAAGAGCAATGTGCACCTTTAGTGTTAGTGTAATAATATGTTTGTCTTCTTGTCTTCACTCTCGTTGAGGCCAACCCACTTAACGGCCAACAAGTTACTTCATCGCTTCCGCAATATTGTGTTTTAACTTTGTTTATAAAAATGGCCTATTATATTGACTTGCTAAATGTGCTGCCAGTGAATAAATACAAGATTAAGTTTTGAATAACTTGTAAAGCTGCCAATGATTCTTGGGCAAAGCAATCACAGGAAAATTAACCGCATAATACTGAAGTAAAAAATCTTTTGTTTTATTTTTGTTGCATGCTCACACTGCTGTTGTTTTAAATATCCTGTAATGTAGCAGGGGGGTTATAAGTTTTACCATGTGCTTATGTGGTTAAGAAAAGTCAATATGAAACTCCCCCTACTCATAAAGCATTACATAAGTATCGATTCAGTTTGGCTATACTGGATAAATGTTAAAACTTGATTCTCTCGATGACGTAAAACTATACTTTTACTTAAAGACAACGGCTTTCTTAGATGCACTCCAATGATAACATTTGTTACAGCCAGTTTCACTATTCATTCTCAGATAAGGGAAACAGACAGAGGCGGCTCTAACATAAGGGCATTGGGGCATGTGCCCCTTCTACTCTTCCCGCCAACAATCACTCACATATACGAGTTGTAGACGTCATGGTACACATTTACATAAAATCAAATAGTTTGTATTTTCAATGTGAACGCGCGCGCGGGAAGGAAACAGCAACAACTCTTGACTCGAATGAGCCTTCTACGGGCTAGACGAAGTTGCGCCCAGGTTGCGCCTGCAGTCAGTTTTAGTCGGAAATAGCCGAATCTTTGCTTCGCAATAAGCGTTGGAACTCCGGCAGGATGGGCAAGATTTTAGTCCGCCCAGAGCTGTTGTAAGGAGAACACGTTGCGCGCTGCGTTGTGCGAGTAATCGAGGAATTTGCCGTGTCCAAAGAAAGAAGAGTACAACTTATTTACAGGCATTAAAATACCAGTTAAATTTGCATGTGCTACTATTATCTTCTTTTACTTTTAAGCAAGGTCCAAAAATCTAGACAAATTACCATTTTTAAATGATAACTCAGATTCAGATTTTAGATTCAGATTCAGATTTTATTAACCAACTAGACAGGTACATGGCACACTGTATGGGCATTGTCTGAAAAACTGATTTGTGCCCAGGCCCGTATTACCATTAGGCTAACTAGGCCCTAGCCTAGGGGCGCAAGCTCTCAGAGGGGGCCCTAAAAAAATATTGAAAATATTTTTGTGTTATGTGTATAGTTCTCCCTTGCTCAAATCGCTGTAAAGGCTGTCTTGGAACTAAATTTATGCCAAAAAAATTTCGTCTCCGGCGGCTGGGGCTTCGCCCCAGACCCCTTGTAGCCCACGCAAGTCCATTCAAATATATTGTGCCCTACCTATTTTAAACCCCACGAGCCGCCACTGGAAACAGACTTTCTTATCCAGGACTTTAATAAACAGAAACACATGTTTTGTTTTACAAAATAGTACTGTGCATGCTACAATAGTAATGATACAGACGGTTAGTTTTATGTTTATTAGGAAATCATAAACATTAAATAGACTATATTTTTATTTTTTATGTAATGATTTATACCATTTTGAATGTTTATGAATTAATATGAGCTTCAAGCAAGGTACTTTAGAATGCCAAATCATACAGTTAACTTGTTTGTTCTGAATTATTTAGACAAGTTTTGCTTAAGCTAATATCTCCAAGTTGGTCTAATTAATTAGCTGTTAAAAGAATTTAACGTCTCGGTTTCCGAGCGAGGAATTTCTAGAAAGCTCTGTCCAATAATCTGATATAATTATATACTTTTTATTTTATGAGAATCTGGAATGTTTTCAGTGTAGTCATCTCTTACTTCCCTTGAGGTAGCCTACATGTAATCAAAATTTGATATGTACTATTCGTATAATGTAGTCTCTAAATATTATGACAAAATAATTATGATGATTAATGATATAATATAATATAATTAATGAAAATAATGTCTTATAAATAATAATTACCAAAAAAAAGAGATACTTAAATGTAAATATATATATTTTTCCTCCTAACAAGGAAAGTGCAAGAGGTGATAATGGTATGTGTTAAGATACGATGCAGTTGCGTAGGTCATGAATCTTTTAGGCACTGTATATAAGCTTTTGATGTATGTAATGTTTCTATAGTCTCCTCTGTTGCGTTGAATGTGTTTCAACAGGAAACTGCTCAAAGTTATCTTCAAGAGATTGTGACGTAGATGGTAGTACTACACGCGTGACTGGGCTTGATAATGTTACAGTGTAGTGTCCTCAAGAATTTAGCAAGAACTCAGATCTGCATGTTGCATTGGAACACAGACTGAAAAGAACTCTGCAAAAACTTGCTGTTTTCTTAGTGATGTGTAGGAAACTGCATCATATTCATAGACAGCTGTTCAGAGATTGATTGGCCATTTAACAATGTAGCAAGACTTAAATTATATATAAGTCAGTACAGACACATTTAATGCAAAGATGAATTTGTTCGGTTTGGATTGAGGCTTCTCAAAGTTTGACTGCAGTACGCAAACGGCAATGCACAGCTAGCATATTGAATGCAAATGACAACGGTGTCGATCTGTATTTGAAACATTTATCAATGTGATGTTGTGTCCACACTGTGTACCCTGTTTTAAAACTTAAACATAATAATATACTTAATGGTCTCTTTCAAATGTGTCTATTCAACGTAAGTAAACTTTAGTAGGTAGTTATTACGATCCTTAATTACCCATGGTTACCCACTTGTCAAAACCATCTATAGAATTCAACTAGCATCAGACAATATTAACTGTAATAGTAAATGGTAATATAATGTCATATTATGCTAATTTTCTTGTAAAGAAATGTTATGCTCACCATAGTTTTGAATTTGAATGACTACAAGACAAAATGCTTGTAATAAACACGGATTGCAAAGCCAGTAACATGCGGACACAAAGTAAGGACTAGTAAAATGGTCCCAAATTTAAGTTGCAGTTTGTTCGTGAGTCGTGACAATGTAGTTTCATGGATGTAGTTAGATGAATTTTAAGAAATAATCAGTGAAATATTTTGTGGCGGATGCAATGTAGTCTTTATTTTTGTATGTAACCTTTTGTTGGGTATTTTATGTGAAATGGGTACATTATCTTTTCACAATTTAATGGCTGGAACTAATATTATTTTTCCTTATAGTCAGCATTCTAGATATGGGTAAGGTACCATATTGTTGCAGTGCTTAACATGATGTACATACGTACATTTAGACGAGCAAGACTCTGCATAGTAAATGGCAAGCCTCGTTGTGGCACTCTGATAGACAAAGTTGCTGATTCTTGTTCTTCAATGATGTCTGAGAATCTACATACTACATGTATTACTCATATTGTATAGCAATAGCATACAGGACTATGGATGCCATCCCAGATTGCACTGATTATCAAATGGTTGCATTTGTATTTTGTGAAAGAAGAAAGGTAAAAGCAATTTTAAAATTACGTGTTCTTAAATGATAATGATAATAATTTGAGAGTGTTAAAGATGACTGTGTTGCTGTGGTGACTAAAATAGCTAGACTTAAGAACTACTGCGAGTCAGTAGATGATGCACAATGTTGCGGAGTGGAAGAAAGGGTACCGTATTGGTGAATAGTTACTGCTATAGAAATGAGGGACCGTCCATAAGTTAGGTAGGGTGAAATTGTAAAGTAAATATGACACATTTTGTTAGTTGGATTATTTACAAACTCTGGTCTTGACAGTGTCAGAAGTGGTTTACAAGTCCAGTCCTCGTTGATGTGGTGTGGTGAAAGTCAAGCACCCGGCATTGATGCGGTGATTGCATTCAAAACAATAACATCATTCAATGTGGCTTATCTGACTCTACTATTGACAGCATTTTATGTAGCTCTGCCTAGGGTTGGAAAATAAAAATGTCTGGTTTGGTGCTCAACTAGGCAGCACATTTACCTAAGTGGGAAGATTTTGTTCCTCACTTTATCATCATCATTATTTGTTGCTACGTCCAACTCTGCATTGGGTCGGCATTGAAGACAGGCCTCTCCATCTTCTTCTGTCCTGCCACCACAATATAATTATATTTATTATTATTCTGGTATAACTTTGAGAAAAAGCCAGTTTATTATGCCACCATGTGTTGAGGGTCCGTAGTAAGATGTTTTTAAAAAAAAAATAACTTGTTTTATGCATACATTATTTTCCAGTAATTCTCCAGTAATGACAGTAAATCCACAATTCTTGTTTGTGCTTGAACAATGAATTTAAAAATAACATTATTAATAACTTATGGTATAAATGTAATCACTCATTATCTTGGGGAGGAACATGTTCCTTTTCTTTCATCAGGAACTTCTTCATCAGGAACTTCTTCGTGAAAAGTTACTATTTTGTGGGAACTTGGAACGATTTAATGTTCCTTTATAAGTTCCTTTCACCATTGTAATCCCGTCGAATTCAAGTATCCAATATCATAAACTAGTACAGTAAATTATCTTGGGTATTCCCGTGTTTTTGAAAATGGCTCCACTCCACCCCCTTATCAGATTCGAGTGGTGGAAACGGGTGGATTCCTTGGGAAAACTTTTGTCAGTTTGTTTTATTTATCACTTTACTAAATAAAAGTAATGATAAATTTACTCCTATCACATTTATTATTCTTTAAATCAGTGATGGTATAAGGAACCTCCTCCAAGTTCCTTTTGAGGAATGAGGAACTTCTCAGTTCCTTTGTTTTGGAAAAGGAACTAGAACTTGGATCATTTCCTTTTAGGGCAGAAGTAACTTAACTATTCAAAGTTCTTTTTTGGGGGGAACGAGACCAAGACTGTTCATTATACATCAGCATAGGCTCCGCTACAATATTTTGAATTTACCTTTCAAACTCAAGGTGCTCACTGAAGTATCTAACTTAGTAATCCTCCATGCCCACGGAGTGAGCTGATCGAATGATTAACATGCATGGTAGATAAAACTAACATAAATAGTGCATCAATTCCTATAAACAGTTTATAATATAATATTAAATATATAATGGCAAACATTATCAAATTATGATTATATTCCAAAATTGTGCCCTCATTTATGATGAAACTTGTAAACTGGCCACATGATGCATTGTTAAGAAAAGCAGTTTGTAAAAAATCGTGTATGTAAATTGTTGAAATTGGTATTCTAGAAAAAGGGTTTGGATAATAATAGCATAATTTGTGAAGGTACATTTTAAAGTACCTTAGAATCATATCACATTGAATTTTGATGATGAAGTTTTTCTTCGTCACGTGACAAGGCACCTGGAAAGTACACAGTTCGATTGCGGTAGATGACATAAGAAGTAGTTTGGTCTGAGTGTTGTATAAACTGTAAGTTAGTGCAAGATAATCAAAATTAATTACAAAGAAATAGTTAATTTATGGACGATCCGAAAAGAGTTGTGGGAGAAGATGGAATATTATACCGTATTCTGCATTGTAATATTATTGTTTGCAATTTAATGATCTGTTTTACGTTATGTGTACTCGTATGTGTATAATCAATCATAGCAGTCACATGTTTTAAATGTAAGTTTTAACCTTAAAGTTGTATAATTATCCCAGGGACCATTGAGTTACCTCCAATAAAGAAAATTTTAAAATGATTGAATACAACTTCATCCCTTATTGTTTATAATTCCATTCCACTCATTCCCTAACACCCGTTTATATTGCTAGCGTTCAACGCGGGTTAGGCGAGTTACGCGGGTACAAATTGTCAGTTAAACGGACGCGGGTTGCAACGATGGTTGAGTTTTCAATTTATTTCAACCTGCGTTTTGACTCGCGTTGAACGCTAGTAATATAAACGGGGTTTAACACTCTTGCTCAATCATGTAGGCTACTAATATACAGTAATGGTTATTAATTACTATATACTGTATTATATTAGTGTTAGGGATGCACACGATAATCAATATTATCGATTGATAATCAACAATGGATATAATTTCGATAATCGATAATCAAAATTCATTATTGATCATCGAAATATCAAATAATTAATCAATGCACGAACCAAACTATAATGACGGAGATTATCTCGTGTTGTGCCATTGCTCTGGCTGGGCTGATTGTGGGCTGATTCCTTTCGTGCTGAATTATGTCTTCTCTTGTTTTAGCTGGAGGATGTGGCATCCGCATAGGATAGGGTGGGGATGGGTGGTAAATAAAATTGTTAAGACTTTTTATAACAACATAAAAACAGATTTATTCAATTTTTCAAACTTAACAATATCACGAGGTAACGAACGGATGAGCAGGGCTTAGTTCCCGGTGTGCACTGGGAAGTCCGCGTACCAGCCGAACGCTCCGTGGTGTCCTGTGTGCGCCCCGTAGTCCACGTGGTCGTGTCCCCCGCCCCCTCCCCCTCCCGCCTGGCGCTGCAGCCTGACGGTGTCCTCGTCGGCGTCTTGTTCCTCCTGCTGGTCGTAGTGGGCCGCGCCTGCGCGCCGGGCGATGCGCACCAGGGGGGACCGGGGCGGCTGGGGGCGCGCGCCGAACTCGTCCACCTCCACCACCTGCACGTTCTCGAGGGGTATCGCGATGAAGCGGGGCCGCGCGTGGACGGAGACGACAGCCAGCGCTACCAGGACGGAGAGGATAACCTGCAGGGAGAAGTTGAGACATGAGAACACCCCCTTGTCTTTTACATCCCCTAGGCTAGAGTGGCGAGTTATGACCCAACGGTTGGCGCGCCCTTACTATTAGGACGCTGGTTCGAAGCGTATGACTCTACGAGGACGTGGGTTCGAATCCCGCAAGGCATGTTTTTTGTATTTTCACCCTCCGATTAGCCAAGTTGCATAAATATGAGTAACAATATCCAATCCAATCTATATCACCACACATCGTATCGAATAGCCTTCAAAGTATGAGACGTTAAGCAACAAAATCACCATAATCAATCAAACGAAATAAAGTCAAACTTGAATTGAACTCCATTTCAAACAGGGATGTGCCACCCCTATATACATCACTTTTCTGTCTGTCCGTCCATATGCACGTGCATGTGCTTAGTCTCACAATAAAAAACCGAACATGACCTCTGGTTGACATGCTTTTTTTGTTGTCATTGTTCTTCCACATGGATGATACGGCCTACGGAATGGTTTTGGTAACTTTGGGGGTCAGGGGGTTGGAGATAGTCACACTGAAAGGGAACCCGGCACCTCCACCAAAGATTAATTGAAGCTTTTACAAACGATGTATAATAGCGGAAAGCTTCGAGACCCTGTCGGGGTAAATTTTTACGATGATAATTGTACACTAATAATCGAGTGATTCCAAAATGAAAGCAGTCAATGGGTACTAACGCACATACATTTGTTTTAGTTATATTTTTATATATTTATTTAGTTTCTTACTGTTCAGATTAAATGACAAGAGCGATGATAAATTTTCAAAATAATGCTAAATTTTATAATTGTGGAAGGGGTATTCACCCGCTAAAGTCAAAAAATATATTTCATTCAGGCCAACTTGTTATGCATTTAGAAAGTAACAGAAAAATTATTGGGTCCACCATGACACTAAAAAAATTGTCTAACGTAGTAATTTTCGAGCTAAGTCCCATCGGCCAAAATCTCCCATAAGAAATAACATGGGGACGATTTTATGCCCTGTGGCCTTGGAGGATTTTGACCCAAACAAATATTGGCCTTTATTGACGTACTCGACAGCCTTTTCTTTTTCTATAAATCTATTAAATTTTGTTTTGTAATTTGGGCAAGTGGTTCGGTCAAAATACGCTGATTACCAAGAAGGTGTGTGATTTTGGAATGCATATTTTTTGCGTGTATGAGTACATATTTGTGCACAGTTGCAAGACACGATGTTGTAAAGGGCCATTTTAGATTGGTACGATGGATGCTCTATTATACTTTCGATTGTGGAACAAGAAATAAGCAGGTTGAAGTTGATTTAAAAGAAATTCCCCAAAACGTCAATTTTCACCAATTTTGGGACCAAAAAACTTGTTAAAAAAACGTGAAAAATTACAAGACAAATTTTTTTAAACTGTCATTTTAGTGTAGTATTATATGCTCTAGATAATGTAGTAAAAACATATTTTTTGGGGGAAATAGCCCCTTTAAACACATTTTAATTGTAAAATCAAATGTTCGTACCGTTATTAAATTTAAAATCCGAGCCCAACTTTACTTTGATTTCACTTTATATTTCAAGCTAAGATTCCAATATTCTCCACGTGATTCTGGTTCTGCATGTGTGTGTTGTACTCACCAGCTTCATGTTGCTGCAGGTGTAGACAGTTGACTTGTGTTGATCAGTGTCGAGTAGTGATTAGTACAGGAGCGAGTCTCGTACAGTGTTTTATAGTCTCTCGCACTTTCCCCTGGCTTGACACCTCGCTCAAGAAAACACGGGGGGCGTCGCACGAATCGCTCGACTCAACCGCAAACCTCATCTTTTTCACACAAAATACCAACCAGCTCGAAACAATAACATGGATTTCAGTTCAGATATAATCTCTGCACTTTCTTTTCAGTTTCGTCGCGATTGTTTTTGCTCATCTGAGCCTCATTATTTTGTGAATACCAACTATTATTAAGTTATACAAATACATTACAGTGTGACTGACTATACTAACACGAGCATGAACAATATATTGTCACACACGTCTATACCCGAACTAATTAAGATATTATTTAATTTGTAATTCCTATTTTCTTATTTATAACATAAATAAGTTTGTTAAAAATTAATAAAGGTAAAAATCCATAATGTTAGAACTAGACGAACAGGTTCTTATAGTTAAAAATCATTTGAGAAGAAAAGTAAAAATATTACTTTCATTTAAAAGAAAACAAGAATAGAGTCAATTCCTAAAATCATTTTTAACTATAAAAATTTATGCTTCAGCCGAGATGCGAACCTAGAACGAAGGGCCCGGCCACTACGCCGGAGAGCTTTTTTATAGTTACGTTTGGATGGATGGGACTGCAACGTCTTAGTTGGATCCGCTATGTTTTCTCAGTGGAACGACAACTAGTAGGCCTACTAGTAGAAGGAAAAAATCTTCAACCGAAAGACTAGAGATCAAGATCGTCGAACTGTCCCATGACCAGTGGTGTATCTTGGGGGTGGGGCTCAGGGGGCTTGCCCCCCCCCCCCCGAAATCTCAATTTTAATTATATTTGGCATATCATCTAGGTTTACGCGAACAATTAATACATCTAGTAATTTATCTTTCCCTTTCCCTTCAGGTTCAACAAAGCAACTTACTTTGTCTCGTAGAACATTCTATCTTCGAGTGAACAGTATGTTCTGAAGAAATGCTCGCGACGCCCATGAAAGACGAATATCGACGGTGCCTCGTGTGCTATTCACAAGACTTGGCCCTCTCGCTCGCTAGACTTAGTTTCCGAGTTTCATTCCACAAAACTATTATTTCGTTTCAGTTTCTTTGTGGAATAGTTTTTAAACACGAGATTTCTCGATTTCGTTCTTTTCCGACTTAATGTCAAGAATAGGATATGTAATTTCCTGTTGTCCTGCGTGGCTCAGCGTATAGTCAGGCTCACGTGCATACTCTCTGTGTGTGCGCGCGCGCGTGTGCTGTCTAGACTATAGCGAATACAAAACAACGGCATATTATTATTATTTTCCTCTCATACCCTTCTACCTCCCACAGGAAATAACTAAATTCTAACAATTGCTCTAGTTTGAAATGGTGATTGAAATTTTCTCAATGCTGACAGATGCAGACTAAATCGAGCGTAGACTCTGGGGGAGGTCAACGCTTCGATATCAGCGCCACCAACAATACTGACTGAAAACTCCTCAGTCGTTGGCCTTTACTACGAATGCAAGGATTGAGTTCTCTGGAACAGTCCTCGGACATTCTTCACAACTATCACACCACCCTAATTACTAATTAGTAATTAATAACCTAGTTTATAAGTTTGAAGACACCGGGCAAAACTGATGTGTCGCGCTACATCGGGCATCCCTACGATTTTTTGTTTCAAAGTCCTGTTCTTAGGCGCGTAAGGCTTTATTTTTTCAAATGGTAGTGTGTGGGGGGGGGGATAATGAGCTCTTTTTACTTCCGCATGCTTCACACTGTACTAGCCACAATGACTGCAACTATTTTCTCAGTTATAGCAGTATGGGGTTGAACGGTGTTACTGGAAGTTATTCTGAAGTGTGGGGGAAGGGGGTCAAAGAAAAGTGTGGAGGGGGTAATGCCCCAATCACTCAATGCCTACAACCCGTACCTATGGATTGCGTATAGAAGAGAACATGTGTTGCCACTGGGCGGGAAACGTGTATAGTCTACCCTACACTTCACCTTGAGTGATATATTTGTTCAGTCTCCGACTTGTTCAATCAATGTGGCCGCCGCGGAGCAGAATAAGCTCCGCGCGAGTCTCGAAGTGAGGGGGGGGGGGATTTGATTTATATTCTTTGATCACGCAAACACGATGTGAATCATGTCGGCCGCTTTTGTTGAGTGATTTAGGAGTTTTGTGAGTATAATCTTAAAGATCATCAATTGGAATCTGTCCTGTTGTTCTGTCTAAAAAAGTAAAGTCATTCAAAATATATTGAAATATTGGGAATTATTTTTATTACGGAATGAACACGCGACCTCCCGAATCAGTCTCACATTTTACGCTTTTTGTTACCGAGGGAAACCTGTTATAGGGTGCAATGTTTATGCCACTCTTCAGGCGTATGACTAGGTATGTTGAGGATAGGACAATTTGTCATGGGCGTCCGCAGGATTTTTGTAAGGGGGGCTCGGGTGGTTACTAACACTAGGGGCCTCTAAAAGGTCTGGGACGAAGCCCTAGCCGCCGGAGGCAAAATTTTTTGCGAGTTATTTTATCCTCAAGACGTCTTTTACAGCGATCTGAGATATTATTTTGAAATGAAAGATGGTGACCTAGACGTTAAAAATTAATATATTATGGTTGTCAATTTTCTTTACTATTTGAGTTTGAAAAAATAACAATTTAGATTTCAATATGTATTATTCTAACAATAAGTCGCAATGTTTCATCTTCCAAGACTGATTTTACAGAGATTTGATGGAAACATGAAGTGCCCTTGACGTAAATAATTGTCATATTTTGACTTTTCTTTGACTTCACTTCACTTTGCATTTTAAAATTGGTTCTCGTCACATTGCAAGGGGGGGGGGGGGGTGCAACTACCTCCCCTTTCCCCACCCTGTGGACGCCCATGACAATTGTGAAGGGATGTTCGAGGGCTGTTAATTTAAGAACCTCGAAAAAAGCCTTTAGACAAGATTGTCGGTCACAACGGGATTCGAACCCAGTACCTAGCGTTCGAACCAACACCGTCGGTATTTTACGCGCTTGAATTACATCTGTCTTTAAGGAAATTTGTGGTGTACTTTTCAAGAGTAACTCAAGTCGAGATCTCAACAGCAAGGAGCCAGGGTTTGATGGTCGAGTGCGCACTCGGTCGATCAAGCCTCACAAGAAAGCATCACCGCTGCGTGACAGTGACAGAGAAAGGTCGCACTCGCACAGTTTCTTTCTAAGCAGATTAGAAAGTGACTAAAACCAGATGAGTAATGCTGAAACAAAGACATCAATGAAAACTATAACCTAACACACCTGCACAACATTTATAATATACGTCGCCCGTTTGGTTGGGAATTATCACCTCTGCCAAGCGTAACACGCGCGCGTGCTCACATCATCTAATTAGCTCGAGGTTCGTTTGCTTGTGCTCAGTGAGCTCATACTTTCAGCATTGAGTTCATAATAAGTATAGGTAAAGAACCAGTGCTATGGTGCTTGTCAACCAGAGGAGAGGTATAGAGGTTTCCGTTTGTTTGCCTGTGCTCAGTGAGCTCATACTTTCAGCATTGAGTTCATAATGGGTAGGTATAAAGAACCAGTGCCATGGTGCTTGTCAGCCACGCCGAGCCGTCGAAAATAGCAAAATACGGCAAATCAAAAAAAATCGGTTGTAGCTTCGATCCCGGCGCTGATAATTCAATGTTTACTAGCCGACTAGCGGTTTTTGTCGGTAAAACTAGCAGAGTGTCTAACGACACACCATAAGTTCAATGGTTTTATATTTAAACAAAATTATCTTGGAAAACTATTCAGTAATTTGGACAATCGTGGAGGGTATTTTTTAAAGCTGGGGGTGGGTAAGAGGACTCAATCCCATTGCATTCGCAACAACGACTGAAGATAATTATTCCTCGAGAAAAACTTTCTGTCAGGATTTCCGGTGACGGGATTTACCGAATCAGAGTCTCGCGCTTTCATAACTTATTGCTGTATACAAGCTCTATTCGGGAGGTCGTCGGCGAATCCCGCCACCGGCAATCATGACTGAAAGCTTGCTTGCTTGTACTTTGACCGTGAAGTTGGCCTACTCCTGAAACATCTAAGCTTACTTTCCCCCACATGCACATGACCTTCAGCAAGACCATTCCATCCCACCACCGTTCTCTAGCTAAAAGGGCACACTTCCCAGTGTTTCTCCTACTTCAAGCCCTCTTATTTCCTTATATGATCACCCCTGGCGTTTTAATTTGTCAAGACAACTGTGCGCTCTCTTGAGAATCGAGATCCTCTACACTCGGTATTCCGTTTACCCAGCCTATAAATTCTTCTTCTATCCTGCAGTTTTTTACCAACCCACCATTTTCATCATATTCATAAATAAATAAAATCGTATTTAGAGCCACCCACTAAGTCGCAGAACTGATTTTCAGTGGGGACATTAAATTTAAAACAGACCAACCTAACCCCGTAAGCGCCGATAACATCGACGAACGAGCAATGACCAACTAGAGACAAATGTTTGTAACACTGCTGTTATACCATGGAGTTAAAATAGTACTACGTCGTAAATCTAACATTCTCACCCTTTTATGATTAATGTTAAATCTTGATTCTTGATGCATTACCCTCCTAGCTGCCTTTTTTGTACTGTTTTGATACCTAATAAAATAACTTCGAGCTTCCTCAATCCAAAGCCCAAAGCCCCCGGGCCCCACATCACCAGACAAGACTAGAGTGGCGCATTGGCATTGTTCTTCACCAAATAAACCAAACTAAACCAAAAAGGCGCTATCGAATAAATACTCTGAAATTAGATAAAGAAATCAAATACAACAACAACAATATTGGAGTAGTATGAATATTAACTGGCTGTATAGCCCTTATCTCTTTGTGAATGCTTTGAAGAAGAAGAAGCTCGACACTGTGAGAGATCCAAAATGGCGCGTGGTGTTCTTGTGCGATGTGACGTGATGATATTTCTTTGGCTTTCATCAGGTAATAAAGATAATTAATTAATACTTGTGTTTAATAGAGCTTAATCTGTTGTGTGCACTTTTTTAAATAGGCCTAGTAGGCTTATGGGACCCACATGAGCCCTCAGGGTAGGCTAGGCCTAGGCCTAGGCCCAGACATTTATCCATCATGAACCACCACTTGCAAAGCTCAAGGCCCGCGTGCAATGGAAAAGCTAGGGGCAAATAGGCCTACCTGTAGGCCATAGGGATATTTAATAGGCCTAGGCCTACACCCCTAGGCATAACAGAAATGCCCCTACTTCTGGTAGGGGCTATTTATTCTCGTCGGGTTGGGAGAGTAGGGTGGCTAGGCCTAGGCTCCCGTCCCGAATGTCGGGACCAAAGATCATGGCACTTCTTCGGCTAGGGGGGTCCAACTTTTATGCACCTTGTTAAACACAGCTATATTGCCTTGCCTTGTTACTACTTATGTTTTAAAGGTGTACTTTCGTTAGGTTAGCCGAACTTTCCGCTGGCTACAGTGCGCCGCGCTAGTTCTAGGATATAATCGATAAGAGCGCACCCGAAATCCTTTCCGTTACAGTGTATATAAAAGTTGGACCCCCCTAGCCGAAGAAAGTAGCCTACCAAGATCATAAGGCCTAGGCCCTACTGTCGGGACTGTAGGCGTCCTACTAGGGACGTTTCTGAATTCTGTTCTTGGTCTTGTTACTTATTACTTGGTCTTATTACTTGATCCCCTCTCGTTGAAAATACCACACTAGTCTCATTCTCATTACTAGAACATGGCGGCCTCGGGAGATGATCGAAATAAAACACTTCCAAATCATGTTGAGTAGCCAAGTAAGTTATTAAATGTTAGTAATAATATTAAAATAAATAGTACAGAATCAAATTTGATATGGAAACGGTAGCTATGTAAATACACGTCAATAACGTCTGCCATGATCTAGACCTGAATCTAGTGTGCACTTTCGATTCTTATTTTAATTACTTGATTTCGATAAGTCTCGATTGTGTGCGTGACTATTCAGAGCTACTTGTGACGTCACTGATGAAACAGAGTGATTGATGACGTAATTCATGACGTAAATCGCGACCAAGACCTAAGGTTTTACAGAATTCAGAAAGGTCCTAGGCCTCCGCCTAGGCCCTGGGCTTTCCCTTTGGGAGGGAGACCTCGATTACAGAATACCTAGGCCTGTGGGCACTTCTTTGGTTGGCATAGGCCTACCCCAACTTTTTGGTAGGCCTATGCCCCAAATTTGTAACACTGCGATGTTAAGGGAAAAAGTAGGTTCTGGGGAGAGGGAGGGGAGCGCAAAGCGCGAATGTTTTAATAACAAAAAGTTTGCCCTGACTGGGGTTCGAACCCAGAACCTCCGGCTGTGCCAAAGCTCTACCAATTGAGCCACCGGGACAACAGAACAAACCTTTACTAAACTGCTAGTTGTTGTGAATGTTGACTTCCATGAAATGAATACAATACCTGGCAATGTTTTTGGAATAAGAATAGGCTTACCCATTGATATCTTTTTCCTGGGGAGAACACTGGGCCTAGGTATTTAGAATATTTTGTAGTCTGGATAAAAATGATTCGGCCTAATTATTTTTAATTATAGGCCTACCAAATATTATAGCCTGAGCCTTTACACTGTAGGCTTAGGGCGTACAGGTATTAAGCCTATTTATAGTGCAATTTATTATTTAACATATTAACAAAGAACCTATAGGACCATGCTAGGCCTAATTACCAGATCTCTTTTACCAGTAGGTAGGACTACTCTAGGCCCGACGATACCAACCATTATTTAAATTACGGTATATAGGTAGGCCTAATCATAAAGGTTTAGACCACCAACCTAGGCCCTAATGTATCTTTGTTTTTTTTCTTTTCAGGTAGGCCTCCACCGTTACAGCAAGTTTTCAAGATGCATGTGCTGTGTGCAATCCAAGTTTTAAATCGGTAGACTAGGCCTACGTGGATTTTGTTTTGCAATGCTCATCATCACTAAGTTATATTTCTTAATCTAATTCATTAATTTTCAATTTTGCAAATTTTAAGCCTTCTTTAACTTTTAGAACATTTAGCCTAAGTATTTTGTAGGGCTAGGCAATTATCATCATTAATTGAAGATTTATTATTTAAATCAATTTTCTGATCAATCCAGTACATTCTCACAAGACTATTTGCAATATTATTTTTGATTTGATCGTTTCGTACATAACAGTAGTGCCTTTTGTGTTTACTGCGAGATTCATAGCTATTTTGTTTTCTAAATTACTACACCTGTGTGTGTGTAGGGTTGTGCTTGTCTTTCTCTCCACACTAGGCTAGGTCTCCTTAGTGGCTACTAGTGTTGTCACCGCTGCTCCTGTAGAACGTCTCGGTCACGGCTGTTCCTTCAAGTTTTAGGATGAAAACACTTCTTGGTAAGTTTAGTTTTTAAGGGCCTATCTTCACTATCTAGGGCTAGGTTTATCTGATTTTTATATGGAACCTTGGAACCAATAACATTTTGCATAATTTTCTATATTTCAGTGCATTCCATTCTTCCATTCCAACCAAGACAACAGCACTCGCAGCGTGGAAGTTTCATGACCTCCTTCAGATGGTGCTAGGTACAGCTGGAACTTATCTCGAGAGCAAGCCACATGTGAGTTAAACTACTTTGTGTTGCTTCTCAATCTGACTGATTCTCTTTACTGTATTCTTAATCTAAGTTTTCATGCAAGTCAATTTTATTCTAGTTAAAAATTATTTGTTTAGTCTTTTAAAAATGTAGGCCTAGGCCTAGTATAGATATCAGTTCCGGTAGGTCATTGTCTGTTATATTTCTCTAATGTCTGTGTTTCTTTCAACTTCAGGACATACTCTACCCAAGACAACACCACTCAAGTTTCATGAGTTTCTTCCGATGGTGCTGCAACTGGGAATTATCTCAAGAGCGAGCTACTAGTGAGTTAGCTTGATATTTATTCTGACTTTGATTTTCCAACCAAGTGTTTTTACTTTATTAATTACACAATACCTAAACCTACTGGTTATTATATGAAATAGGGTAAATTGAAATGCATTAGATATTAGATCTAAAATTTGCCGGCTACAACTAAATTAAAAAAGGAGGCTAGTGCATTCCGGTGTAATTTTCAGAAGCATATTTCATGCATTTAGTACGTAGGTAGGTAGGTAGGTAGGTAGGTAGGGCCCATTGCAGTGGCGGATACAGGGGGGGGGGCGGTGGGGCGATCGCCCCCCCCATGATTCTTTAAAAATAAAAAAATGATTTTATTAATTTATTGTGCACGCACCAAATGCACTCTAAAATCCTGATTTTCAAAATTTTCGCCTGCGGCGCTATTTATTTAAAACTCCCAGTAAAAATCAACTTTCCTTCATGTTGTCAGAAATAATCAGTTTGCCTCTGAAATGTGTCTGCATCAGAGTACTTCGATTTATTAAGTTGTCCTCCTATGTAAATCGCTTTTTTAACTGAATAGGATCGACGTTTAATAGATAAATAAATAAAATGCTGAATTGAAAATAAGATCAAACGTTTATAATAATGTTGCAATGTAGGCCAATGCTGTAAATTGTAAGCTCGACATGACGACAAAACAAATTGGTGCACACAAACTACATTGTTTCGGTATTGCATTCCGCCCACCACTTTTTACTAAAACGCACCAAATGCACTCTAAAAACCTGATTTTCAAAATTTTCGCCTGCGGCGCAATTAATGGGGGCTCCGCCCCCCATACCCCCCGTGCGTCCGCGCTTAGTCCCTTTCCCACGACTGTACATGCACACGCAAATCGCCCCCCCCCCCATGATTATGTCCTAGATCCGCCACTGCCCATTGTTTTGAACAACTGGCTAGATGCCAAATTTAAAATTGCATTTTTAAATAGTCTTGAATGTAGGCCCCTACATTTAGGAGAAATCTGTGCCTGATCTAGGCAGGCCGCAGGCCTACTGTAAAGTTTGGTCCATACTTAATTTGCTAATTTTTTTTACATTCTTAATTTGTTTGGCTGCACTGTTGTAGTAGTTTTAAAATAAAAAATTAATTTCTAATGGGTAGTATTTCAATTTTCCTATAGACTTAGCGGCCAATATAATTACTGCTCACCAACAATAAGCCTTATTGTTTAATTTATTAATAGACCTTAGTAGACCCTAATAGCCTCCCTGTGATTTTAAATATTTTTTGTAACCGTCAAAACAACTGGTTAGCTTTGCAAACTTAGTAAATCCAATAATGTTCAGGTCTATTTATTTGAAATGTGATTCAGTTTTTTTTTTTTATATTTCAGCAGTGCAAGGATCCTGTGATCGTCAAGACGCCTTGCCTCCACAAGAACGTTTGTCCCTCTCGCGTTCTTCAACCTTGACGGCATCTTAGGAAGATATATATTTGTTGTGTGAGTCAGTTCTAGGAACAGTAGATTACAACCTGTCCTTCCTTCTCATGTAAGGGGTTGCTCCTGCATGTTGGGTACGGTGCTCGACTGCTTACTCAACAATATTCACTTGTTCGGGAAGCTACAATGATGCCAGACTGCTGGCAACTCTTTGCAATCTAAAGCAGTGGTTCTTAAACTTTTTTGACCAAGTACATTTACTTCCAATTTAAGCAAGTCATTAGTTTGACGTACCTCTTTAGTGTACCTGTACCTGTTTACAGCTAGGGAATTTATGAATTTTATGAATCTTTATGCTAGGTCGAAGCCAAAGCTCAAGGAAAGCTCAAAAGCCATTTTAAACAATTTCAGGATTTTGTCTGTTCCAGTTTCTAGTTGTTTAACTCTGTTGACGTGGTGACGGTCAGTTCACAAAGATATGTTGATAAAACGGGAGTGGGACTAACAACAGTTGTGAGATACAGTAACTCTGAATATTCTTTATCAATTCAATTCTTAGCCAAATTTCATTAGTAGCACTTTCTGATCTTGCTTTTTAAATTGAACAATTTATCCTTCTTTAAGATTTGCAGATATCCCCCAGTGGATTCATTCCAAAATAGATTCATTACTGGCCCACTCACTTTTAGGTCTTTCTTTCAAAAGTAGCCTACTTACAATTTGTTAATAAATATGAATTATATTTACGATAATGTATTTTCCTAGGAAATTAATTTGTTAACATACAAAGTACAAACACAATTGCATTGTAACCTTGTTGCTGAAGTCAATTGAATTGTTGTAAAAGTCAGCCAGGTTGATTTGATTTTTATTGATGTTTTAAATTGTTTATGTATACGGTAGGCCCTACCTTGGGAAAGGTTTTGTGTAGGCCTAACCCAGTTTAAGAACCACTGATCTAGAAGGTACGGTTGTTAGGCCTAATCCGACAACAAGTGTCTTGGATTATGTTGATGCTGTTGAGTTAGTGGTTGTTGTGCCTCAGTCCCTACACTAGCTCACACCACAGTTTGTTAGAGTTTTACAATGAAGTAGACCAGCTTGTGTCTAACATTTCACTTGAAATGCTCGCATGTCCTTGAGATATGCATACGAGTTAAGTAGTGACCAATGTAGAAGGCTTTTCTAAATAAATAATAATGCTAATTAAATTACTGTTTTAAAGTTTAAATCATGGTCAGCAGCAGCACTGTAATAATCTCGAATCAATTAATCTGAATCAAGATATGAGTTCGTTTCTCCTGCTGCTCCTATTTTTATTCAATCGCTGTAATAATTATTGTCAATAGTCTGGAAACTGTGGAGTGAACTCTAGCGTATCCTAGTAGTTGGTGTGGCGTATGTCAGTTTGGTACATAATACTAGAATCTTGCTGCTTTATAGAATATGTAAGACATTCCTTACTGTTCTTACCCCCTGTTTAAAGCAACAAGGAAACAATAAGAATGGGAGAAATGTCCTGCTCTAGCTTATGGACTGCTTAGGATACATATACCTAGAGGCTACACCTTATAGTTTGCTTGGGTATAGATGATGCCTACATGGCTAGGATAATTCAACTAGGAACATGAATAAACATGTTTCAGTGGGGGGAAAGGTACAGAAGGACGACAGCTTATCTTAAAAGCATTAGGTTGGTCGCACAGATACACAGATGAAAATATGAGTTGCTAATACATTTCGACTAACTTATCATTCGGCGTGAGTAGAAATATACACCCCTGGGGTCAGATTACTTAGCATTCATTGTAGTGGTAGCATGCTAAGTAACTAGGTCACGTAAACAGACACTAGCTACCTTTCAGAAGGTTGTACTTCTTGGAAATTTGAGTTCTGAGAAATTTCATTTCAGCTTTTGTTGTGATGTGTTCAATTGAGTCGTTGATTCGCTTGCGAGTTATTGTACAATATTTATTAATTTGACCTTATCACGGAATAAAGCGATTTATGTCAAAGACTAGAAATATTTTATAAAGTTCTGCAGAACGAGCGGTTCATTATTAAATTTTGGATGGATGAGCTATTTGATTATTGATCATATCGAGGAAGACTGAATCCATTATCGGTCGTTTGGGAAATAATCGTACTATCGATCGATATATCGACTATCAAAAGACAAATCTACTATTAATCATTGGCACTATTATAAGCCTATATTACTTTATTGTTAGTTTGCAAATCTAGTACTACAGTATCTTTGAAAGTTACATCATTTTTGGGAATCCAAATGCTTTTACGCGATGTTTTAAAATCCACCGTCTGAACCTGAGTGTAGGCGTGACCGTGGTATCTGAAATGCGTGTTTGCTATTATCAAGAGGTCGAATTTGCTATTCTGAGCAATATATTTTCAACTTGTTGACTAGGCCGCTTTTTTTAGTCGCGTTGATGGATGAGCTTTTTTTAAGTTTTTAGTTTGCGTGGGATCTCTCTACTTTTGCAATTGCTTTTTGAACGCATTGTAGGTGATTGTTGTCAAGTTTATATTGTTACTTTTTATTATATACCTAAAAAAACTCATATTACAACCTTTATTCTATGGATTCTGGCTAACTTTTTCAACTTTTTCTTTCAAAAGGCAATACATCATCATTACCTTAATGCGCATGTAAAATATGAACGTTATAGCCCCACCCGTTTGGTCAGAATCGGCCCTATGTCACGAAAATATCGCACTAAAAATCGAAAAAATCGTAAAAGTACGATAGGCCTATTTATAAGAAGTATTTCTTCGATTGTACCCAAAAACGTGGCAGGTCTAAGTTCAGAGATTTCGAAGTTCCCCTCCAATTTTCATCAAGATCGCATATGCCGTTTGCCCGGTAGAAAGCGAACAGACAGAAAAAAAAACAAAAAATCAAAAAGATTGGAGCTAAATTTTTTGAGGGGTCAGTGAAATTGAAGTCTTCCCTTTGCTCATCCAATAAAAAGTAAAACCCAAAGATTTTTAAAAAAGTTTTTGAGCCATTTATTGAAGTTATTTCTGAACTGCCTTTGCCCTTGTGCATGCCACACTTCAATACCAATACACATTACACCCACACACAGCTTGTAGATGAGGGGGACTTTTGAAAGTTTGCGTGACGAGAGGCTTGGTTGTTAGGTACTCGATTGCTTGTCTTTTCCATGTTGTTTCTCAATGCCATCCACAGCCTTATATTTCCTTGTTATCGGATGGATCACAAAATAATGACAACAGATTTCCATTTACCAGTACTTTGTCTTTATTCAGTTGTGACTACAGTTATTCATAGGAAACTACTGTATATATGACTCTTGAAGTTGTTTTAATTTGAAGTGAATTGTTTGCTTGCTTTTACATTGTTTACTGTTACAATGGATTAAGCAATATAAATAATTTTTACAATTTCACCAATTTTAACTCTGGGTTTAAAAGTGCAGAAAGATCTGCTCAAGTGGGTAGAATCAGAGTGGTATCCAATGCTTTCATTTCATTGTTGGCACTGAATAGTGAATACTTGATCAAATGTTAGCTCCTTTATTTTGTAATCCATCCATGAACTTGTGAGTGATGTGCGCAATCCTTTGCGCCTGAAACTTATTCACATAAACAGCATCATGTGTGTGTATTGTGTAGGGCCTACACTGTACAGCTTCTTTAAAAGCTTTGAGTTGAGGTCTATCTATTTTATACTAAAGTTGAGACGGTTTGTCCCGTACTGAATATATTTTACATATTCAGCTCGTTCAGAAATTAAAATATCAGATCTAGGCCTGTTATCTGTTGATACAATACTCAATAATAACTCGGACACAAGACTATAATATAATCCTTCGTATTTATTGATATGAAACGGACACATTACAACGCTTACTTCGGAGGATACACAATTACAAACACACACAATGAAACAATCGGATATCGGACACATTACACTCTGCTCTTCCACTACTTCTGCGCGATGGGGCCTACCCACGCCATAATGTCTCGTCGCTGCTCGCGAGATCTCATATTCAAGCTCGTTCGGGGCCATGCGGGAATATTCAAATTACAAATTGATACTTCGGAAATCGCTCACAGGCCTAACGGGATACGGGAAATACTCACTTGTTTTTATTGTTGCTCTAAATTAAGAATTACCATATCTTATGAATACTTCTTTATTAGAATACTGGCCTTTTGTTATTTAGATAAGATTTTAATTTTTAATTTATAAATTATAAATTATAAATTGCACAACGTCAAAGTCAGTAATCACAACGTCATAGTTTGGTATTGCCAATCAACTAGTAACGTATTCAAGTCCAACCAACCAGTATTGTATTGTAATGCCCAATAAACTATAACTGGTACTAATATTTACATACAACTAGGTTTTTACTGAGTGATTTGATTAGTGATCTGACTTGTACAAAACTTTTTGAAACAAAAACTTGGTTGCTAGTATGCTTAATACATATACATATAAACATTTGTATGAACGATAATTAATATCTCAAGCAATGTGCATTTTTTTATCAGTTCAGTTCAGATCTTTATTGTACATAGGTATTTATGTGTGATAAGTTGATAACACTAATACATGGTACATATGGTTTTAAAAATTAATTTGTAAATAAAACTGCAACAATGGGCAATTGTTTTAACACAAACTGCTGAGTGCATGAGCAGTTAATTAATTAAAAAATATCATAACTTGTGACCAAAATGATGTCCATACCTCGCTTTAGAGTACAATAGTAGCAACGTAACTTTTTTTTTGCAATTCGTATACGCAGGTATTAGACTTGATGACTGTCCTGTAACTTGAATGTTGTTTGATCTGTACTTCTACAAAAGTAACTACTTGTAATTATTTACAGTTTCGTTATGTCTGGTTCCAATCGATTGAATCAATTTCAAAAAACTTTTAAAACTTTGTTTCACTAGCATAGAAAGGAGTCTGTCGTATTCTTTCAACTTTTTTTTTTCAAAAGGTACTACATACCATAACTTAATGTCCATGTGAAATTGAACGTTGAGTCCCTACCAGTTTGGGTCAGAATCGGCCCAAATTTGTAAAAATATCGTACTAAAAATGAAAAACTAATATTAAACCTTATTCTATGGATCTAGCTAACTTTTCAACTTTTTCTTTCAAAAGGTACTACATCACCATATCTTAATGTCCATGTGAATATGAACGTTCTAGCCCCACCCGTTTGGTCAGAACGGCCAAATGTCACGAAAATATCGCACTAAATCGAAAAAAACGTAAAGTACGATATCATGAGAAATATTTCTCGATTGTACCAAAAACATACACTCTAAGTTCAGAGAAAACGAAGTCCGGTCAATTTTCATCAAGATCGCATATGCCGTTTGCCCGGATCAAGCGAACAACAGACGGAAAAAAAAAAAAAAAAAACCGAGCTAATTTTGGGGGGTCAGTGAAATTGAAGTCTTCGCTTCCGCTCGCTACGCTCATCCAAAAAAATATCATTAACTTGTGGTGACCAAACTATGTCACATACCATCTGCGTAGGAAGTACAATAGTAGGCCTAAACGTAAACGTTTTTTGTTTTGCAATTCAGTATACGCAGGTAAATATTAGGACTTGATGAGCTGTCCCTGTAACGATTTTTGAATTTGATCTGTTACCTTCTTACAAAAAAGATAAACCTACCTTGTAATTATTTACATGTTTGTTATGGTCGGTGCCATCGATTGAAATCAATTTCAGAAAACTTTTATCAATTTTGTTTCACAAACGGGCATAAGCAAAAGGAGGCCTGTCCGTATTCCTTGCCATGCTGTATGGTTTTATTTCAAATCCCCACAAAGTATACCTACAATAACCCTAATCAATTCAAACTCGGTTAATTGAAAGTAGTGTTGGAAGTCCCTACATAAGCTTTGGGTAGGGTCCGTATAGGTGCAAGACTTGCGTTAAATTTGTTTTAATTAAAATTTAAAAACAATTATGATTTTAATTGGTAGCCTATATTTGGGACCCCTTGGGCTTTGAATTAAAAAGAGACTCGATTCAAGCATTGCAACATAATTGATGATCATTACTTTTTTTTTAACAAGTTGAATAATTTAAATGTCTTAGCATTAAATTTAAAATTAGCACAGAGTCTTTTTTTCCTTTCTAATAACCTAAAATGCTGGTGTGCTTCTATCCGTTCTAATGAAATACGTATGGCATTTCAATACAATTTATAGCTCACAAAATTAACGAACAGATTTGCAAGTGCCTAAGGTCATGAAAATTTTTTAGAACATTGATTATGTACATTACCAATATTTGTCACGTATTGCATCAACAAATCTTCAAAATCAGCTAAAAATACTACTTTAACAAGGATGATCTTATTAGTATAATATGGTTTCAGTAATTGGACATTATCGTCTTGTGTCGCACTGGAGTCTTAATTCTCAGAGTTGTTTGTTATTCAAGTGTTTGATTAAATGACTCTAGAATTCCAACGGGGTGCTTCTATCGGCAATTGCAAATCCAGTCTGGCTTTCAAACAATTTTGTTTACAACTCATTAGAATTACTGACACAGTGTTTGAAGTGTGGACATGCTTGTCTACAAGAGTCTTGATTATGTACAATGTACCACTGACATACTTGCAATCAACAATAGGTCTGTTCAAATGGCTACAACAATAAACTTTTTCTAGGTATGTACTGGTAGGGCACAACACTAATGGCGTTTTCCATTGGCCGCACTCAGGTCGCACTAGTGCGCACTGGATTGCCACTTGTCTTTTCATTTGTTCAGTTTTGTTATGTTATTCAAGTGGAGGTTGATAACAATGACATCTATGCACTCGCCGGGTGCATGCCAATGGAAAACGCCATAATCCCTATATTATGAATTATGTAAAAGTATGTGTTCCTCGGGTAAACTGCTTGAAACTGGTTTTGTTTTTGGCAAACCCGATTTATTACGTGGGACAGGAGAGGACAGAGAAATATAGTACCGTAAGGTTGAGTAGTTATTCTCTTATTGACACATACATGATAATAATTTCAAAAGACAAATACCAAATCAAATATAAGAAAGATCAAACAAAGAAAAGTGTAGGCCCTATTTTAAATTTTTAGACATTGCTGGAAAAGTAATCATGATTGTCACTTTTAATTAGTTAAGAGTTAAAATATTGCACGTGTTCATGCTTGCTTTTGCACGTGAATATTTCTTGGTCTTTTGGGCTTATCCTTATTTTCAATGCAGAAAGACTTATCTATGGTACAATAATATTTGGGCACATAAGTATGTAAAAGGTGACTAAAGCCAACAATAAAACACATACAAAATCTTTTATTTACAGTAACTAATAAAAAACTAATACTAATAATAATAATAATAATGTTCACACTGAAAATCAGTAACTTGCATCTGAGTGGGTCGACTCTATGTAGCCTACACATTTATTTTTATATATTTAGTTATTTACTGACCTTGAATAAAGCATTGTTGTTATATTAGTTACTAGCATCTGTTGAAGGTTATTTCCATTTTGTTTTGCCAAAAACAAACTGATTTCAAGATGATTTTAATCTGAAAAGAATACGCATTCTTTCAAAGCAGTGTTTGGTAGTTTTTGTAAATAAATATGATTAACATTAAATAAACTCTTCAATATACTGGAGGTTGCAATAATGAATTCAGCACAGAACCTAGCTCATTGTACATATTCTTTTTATATGCACTGTGAGAAGAGTATTGACTCAGATCTAACATGATGGCATAGTTGGCCAAATGTGGGCATTTCAGAGGAAGACAGACATTTGAAATGAAGTAGATTTTTGAACTTGAAAAAAGGCCTACTATACTAGCATTGGCTTATTTCACTCAGTAATAGAGTTGAGCCCTCTTTTACTCTTTTGGCAAAATTCTAAATTTATCACAGTAATTTTAATGTTTGTTAATACGAAATTCAAAGAACCTTGTTCTCTTTTTTCTAAATTATTTTTATAACAAAGCAAAAATCAGTCCCTGTTAAGTTTATGAAACTCGATAAAAGTTGAAATGATAATACTTAGGTTTCACCCTACCTACCCTTACCTGAAGTTACTTGAAGTAGGTATACTGTTTACCATTGCCAACATAGATTCAGAAAGAAATACAGGTATCCAGGAAAAATTTTGCCAAATATTATACAAATGATATTTTATTATTATATTACTTACAGACAACACTGCTTTAAAGAATGTACTGTACTCTATTGTATTCCTATGCAACCGTTCAATAAATTCAATCAATCTGTAAACCATATTGTTGTAGCCATCGAGCAAATTATAGAGAATCTTGTTTGCTTTATAACTTATGGATGGTACTAAAAATGAACAGACCTATTGTTGTGGCCGACAGTTGTGAGAACTTATACATTATGACCCAGAAGAACCAGGCTTCTTAGGGTGGTAGACCTCTGCGGTTACAGTTTTTTAGTGATTCTCGAGAATAGTGCAAAATATCCAAAAACTGTTTACAGACAGTAATGTGGTTTTGTTAACTATGTAATGCTAGAAAAAATATTCAAATACAGTACTATAAATCAGTATGGTTTATTGGATGAGCGTAGCGAGCGAAGCGAAGATTCCATTTCACTACACTGGAGAAAAAAATCCGTAATGTTTTTTTTTCTTTCTTTTTTTTTGTATTTTTGTGTGTCTGTTAACACGACTCCGGCTAAACCGATACTCCGATTGCGATGAAATTTTATGGAGACCTTCGAAATCTCTGAACTTAGAACTGCCACGTTTTTGAGCGCAATCGGAAAATTATTTCTCTGCGATTTTTTTTTTCGATTTTTAAAAAATTTCTTCAGCTTATAACACCTACATGCTTTATCCGATTTTAATGATTTTTTCACAGAACCTCAATTTTATGAATTTAGGTATTCGTGTGAAATTTGAGCGTAATCAAAACAATATTTCTTATGAATATCGAAATTTTACGTTATTTTTCTTTTTTAAAACAATTCTTTGACTTATAACACCTACATGCTTTATCCTATTGTAATGATTTTTTCACAGAACCTTAATTTTATGAATTAATATATTCGTGTAAAATTTGTGCGCAATCGAATAATTATTTCTTATGAAAATTTCAATATTACGATTTTTTCCTTTTTTAAAATTACGATTAAGTAAAAAAATTTAAAATTAAAGTTAATTTTTAATTTCATTTCATTTAATTTAAAAAAAATCTTCAACTTAGTAATGATTTTTCACAGAACAATAGAAAATTTGCATAACACATGGCAGCTCAATGCACTAATTACGCTCATCCAACAACGCGGCGGGACTTAAGCGTTTTCCTAGTATTTTGAATATGCATTTAATTAATGAAAATTAAATATCCAATTAAAAACGTAATACTTACTTACCATAACAATCTTTTTTTATGCATGCTATAGTTCTCACAAAACCACATAACATAATGTTGGCAGGGGTCTGCCGCCTTAAAAACAAGAGCAATTGAGCTCATTGGCAACCCTCAAACTCTTCTGTGCTTGCTCCGAGGGGAAGGGGGGGGGGGGGCAGATACCAAGCTAGTACGTATAATAATTTTCAACTTGGATTAGCACTAGACTAAGAGATTTCACATCAACTCTGCTTTTACAACAACAAACATAGCCTAACTTCATAAATTTGCATTTTCTTTGACCACATGCGTTTGTTATCGATGCACACATAATCCAAATGTTAGGCCATAGACCTATTACTATGTAAAAAAATCAATTGCATGTTTTCTCAAAACTGTTAAAAAAATTAGACACATTCATATTCCCTGTGCTTACACCATATCATTGCTATTCAATTTGGCAAATGATAATAATTTGATACTTTGCTATCACATAGTCTAAAGTTAGTTAAAGCAAAGTGCATTTAAGTTTAAATGTACCTCCACTGAAAATCAGTTAGGCCTCTGTAACTGAGTGAGTATACTTAGAGGCTATTCGACCGCGTTTTTCTATTTCCCTAATATGCTACCAAGTCAAAACATAGTGAATGGCTTTGAAACCTGGCTTTAATAGAAAATCATTTTTTTTTAATTTTGCCGGTCACACATCGGACATCGCCTCTACAAAATAATTTTGAACTTCAATTTGCCCAAGCACACCATTCAACGTAGGTAGTTGTGTTTTTGTGACATTAATTTTTAACTGGTTTCCTAGGGGCTGACTGAGAAAAGATTTTTTTTACAATGTCTTTCCTGCGAATTTTTTCGTTTGGTGGTATTTTGTACCAATTGTACCACTAAACAAAAAATTCGATGGAAAAAGAAATCTTTTTTTTTCTCAGTTAGCCTCTAGAAAACCAGTTGAAAATTAATGTCACAAAAACACAACTACCTACGTTGAATGGTGTGCTTGGGCGAATTGAAGTTTGAATAAAATAGTTTAGATTTTCCAAAAGAGCCAGGTTTCAAAGCCATTCACTATTATTTTGACTTGGTAGCATATTTGGGAAAATAGAAAAACATGGTCGAATAGCCTTTATTAGCCCAATAACAAAATTCCTAAATATTATTATCAAAACAACAGACATAGTTATCAGTTATCATTATTTGACATTGCCAAAACTATTTTTTATTTATTTTTCGGTTGAGTAATATGCCCAATATAGATGTTGATAGTGAAATTTATGACATATTCCCTGGACATATTCCTGCTCATAATTTTTGGGCTGGAAGGCTCATTTTTGTTCCTATTTGTAACACGTACTCTTGTCTACAAACTGACTTACCTGCAAAAATGTTCTCATTAATATCTTGCACGTAACTATTTTTTTCTTCACTCGGAACAAAGTTAGTATTTGTACCGGCGGGGGAACAAATGTGTACCGTACGAGATATGAATGGAAAAAAATTCCAAGTATGTTAGTTTGTAGGCAAGAGTACGTGTTACAAATAGGAACAAAAATGAGCCATCTAACCCAAAAATTATGAGCAGGAATATGTCCGGGGTATACGTCATAAATTTCACTACAAACATCTATATTGGGCGTATCGCTCAACCGAAAAATAAACAAAAAATAGTTTTGGCAATGTCTAATGATGATAATTGATAAACTATGTCTGTTGTTTTGATAAAATAATATTTAGGAAAATTTTTATTAGGCCGATAGATCAACCTAAATACAAATTTATTTACGTATTTTATTTGTAAATCAGTTTTTATAGCTAAATGGGATAGACATGGAATAAATACTAAATGCAATTTCCAAAGCACTGAGGAAGGGTACTGTTTTTTACAAGCACAGAAGTACTTGAGGGTTTCCAATACTTAATAAAATTAGGAGCAATGATGGCCACTTAACCCCAGGAGGAGACCTAGTGTATTTTGTTCTCATGGCTGCATCGACCTGCATAGTGGTGTTGGCTATTTTGAATTTTCACTCTTTTGCTGCTTTTGTTACATTTAAACCGAGTGTTCTCTCCCAATGCACTGACAGGGCTGATTTGGAAACTTGCAAGAGGTTACTCCATTTTCTGAACATCTTAGTTGATTGAACCCTAGTATGGTTCAATCACAACTAAATGCTTGAGAAGTGGACCTCTTTTGCAAGTTTCACCATCAGTCCTGTTTCCTGCGTTGGGGAGAACACTCCGTTTAGATGAAAAGTTAAAACGCTAAACTTGGTAGCTCAGAAGTGCAAAAAAGACTTAGGGTATATAAAAACCGCTTTTTTGGCGCATTTTTTGCTTGTTTTTGCTCAAATTGTATTAATTTTCTTATAATTTACTAATATTTGTATTGTTTGTTAATAAATTTTATATTTTTCCAGTGAAATTGTTATTATTTATTAATATTGTATAGTAGTATTATTAGAGCAATTGAAAAATAGACTAAGTCCATAAAGTAGGTCAACCAATTGTTGGCCTTGAAAAAGTAGACTATCTCCATAAACTAGGTCAACTGCTAACCTTGCAAGGTTAGCAGCCAACCTAGTAAATGGTTCAGTCCAAAGAGTAGGCCAGGATGGCCTTGGAAAAAAAGACTATCTCCATAAAGTGGGTCAAGTCTTAAAGTCCAAGGCATAGGACATGTATGTATTCAAGCCAACTTCTGTATAAGTCTCTGGACCAACAGTAATCATCTCCAACCAACTTCAGTGCAACTCTATGGGCAAACCATAGACTTGCACAGAAGTTAGCTGGAGATGACTTCTGTTGGTCTAGAGACTTATACAGAAGTCGGCTCGAATAAATCACATTGCTAAGAAAGTACATGGGAATTAGTAAAGATGGCAAGTACAAAAAGTAATAAACACAATAAGCATGAGTTAAACAATACATATATTAAATAGGTAAGTAATACAGTGAATGGTAGCTACAAATGTAGGCTATGTCCACGGCCTTGATAAAGAAAAGTGTTGTGGGTTACACTGTAGAGCTCTCACGTGAAACTGGTTTTAGGCGCTGGGTATTTACAGCGAGCTGCTGGCAAAGTGATGCAATCGTAGTCGAAGTGATGCAATCGTGGTCGAAAGTAGATGTCTTCACAACCCAGATGGGTCTTCGTTGTCCACAGCGATGTTGGATGCACCTTGTTTCTACGGCGCTGTAGTTGGAAGCGACTTGACAAGACGTTTGCCAACCAATAACCTGAAACAAATAAAATGGGAATTAGTTGTTTTTGCCCATCGCTTGAGCCAAGGTTTGCGACGCTCCTAGTCTATTATCGAGTAAAACTATTCCAAATTTACTGCATACTTGGATCAATCTAAACCAATCAACAGCGGGCATTTTGAATTAGACCCGCTGATTAGTCTAGGCGACGTTATTATCAGCAAAGTTGCTTCGGAAGTTAAGCTCAAGTGATTACTACACGTTTTCACCAAGAAGCAACATTTATCTAGGAATTCGTGAACCATTTGTCAAGGGACTTTAAATCTTGTTTCCCTTATAAAAGGGAAACTCTTTCATGTAGGGAGTCAATTAAATACAACGTGTCCTGTAGTCCACAAGAATAGCATGACAATATTTTTAAGTCCATGAATAGTTATAATAATGCATACTGCTTAATTAACCAAATTAATTTTATAAAGGAGGACAATTTTATGAAACTTGTAAAATAATATGCAGACAAAATAATGCAAAGTTTGAAATAGTTGCCTGTACCAATAGTAAGACAACAATATTGATAAAAATAAAATGAATTAAATATAAATTATAGAAAATAAGAAAGAAATGAGAAAGAAAAAAACACCACAAAAGAAAAGAGAAAAGAATGATTGCAATACACTTATAAAAGATTATCATACTATTATTGAGGAAGCAGCTCAAATAAACACATGCAGGGCATTTTGTTCTACGCAGGGCATTTTGTTCTACTTAATCACAACTACCTGCAAGATTTACATTATAGAAGGACAACTGCAGCTACTACCCAATCCACAAAATGAACATGGTAACACTGGTACTAGTCTAATGCAAGATTAGCGATTGGAATGCAAACATCAAAAGTTGGTCGTGTGAAGCATTGAAGTTCATGTTCACCTTCATATTCAATGTTTTCACACGTCCTAACTTCTAGTGTAGCGTTTTATGTTCAAATTGATAAATATGATAACGTGCAAATTGGAGAATCGTCTGCACATTTCGTACCCCCAGTGTAAAACAGCGGTATCTGACAATTTGTAGTTTCGAGATAAATGAAGTTAAACATTTTGTTTTGAAATATCAAATCGGGGTTTTATGCCAAAAATTTATTTTTTTCACAAATAATGCACACATAATCTATGTTCCAGTAATAGGTTTTTACTTTGTATTAACAGGTGATTGTTTTATGGCAGATATGCTTGTTTTACACTAAATAATTTACATTGAACATTATGGGTTATGTAGAAAGAATGCCAATCGACTGGAGTATATTGGTGTGATAGGATCCAACAGCTTACCTTCGAAAAGTGATGGTGGCTGCCGAGTTTCTTGAAGAATAGTAACATAAATATATACAAAACAAAAGTAAAACACGACACACCATTTTCCTTTCTCTCTTGAGTGAACAAGACCTCGTGTCAAAACGTCTCGTGTTTTTCTGTGTTTTGTATATATTTATGTTACTATTCTTCAAGAAACTCAGCAGCCACCATCACTTTCGAAGGTAAGCTGTTGGATCCTACCTCACACCAATATAATATTATGTTACATTATGTTACCAAAAATTTTGTGTAAAACCGAAACATCTGCCAATACTACTGTCTTACACCGAAGAATTTTAAAATATAAATATGTTTAATGTAGAAGGCACTTAAGTGCCCTCTTCTTTTCAATATTCGAACTACAAATACCACGTTCTTACTTCTTACACTATCAAAATAGCAAAATCAGTGGAATCACAGTTAGGACTGCATAAGAAAAAGAAAAAAAATGTCAGATACTAAATATTTTACACTGGGGGTACGATTTATCAACAATGATTGGATATAAAAAACATAATAATCTGTAAGGATCAGCTTCAAAACCTTCTTGAATCAATGAGATAATATAATGGAATGTATGGAAGTGTTTGGCCACATACACTACCAAAGAACTTGGAAGAGCGACATATCTTGGCCTACATTCTGCAAGTTTCTCACGACTAGTTCCAATGTTTATTCGTAACGTTGGAAAAAGAGCAACTGTGTTCCCCCATTCTCATCCAATAACTAGGTAACTAAGCAGAAACATTAAACTTTACTAATTATGTTTGTGCGGACCAGCCAATATGAAATTCCACATCTCATTTTTTACTTATTCTTTTCTTTGTACCTTGTCTAATTTTGTTTGCCCATCTGCCCTTCTTAGAAAATTCATTTCTGCTGCTTGAAGTCTACTCTCTTCTTTTTCTTCTCTTGTACATGTAACTGATGTATATATTGATAACACGTAGAAAATAGTAACAATATGTTTGGCATAAGATCATCTTGCACTGTTTGATGGGCCTTTACTCTTTCCATGGCAATTAATGTAGGCCTACACTTCGGTAAAATTTACTGCTAGTATAACGCCCAGATACTTTTGCAGCAATTTTGGTGTCCTTTCCAAGTATACTTCCACGGTGTTCAAATTCTTTCGATATAGCAGCGAAGCGTGTAGGGATGGGCAAACATTTAGATTTGGTTCCAAGTTTGGAACTTTAATTCAAGTTCGGTTTGGTTTAAAATTTATTAAAATTTCAAACTTTATTAGGACATTTGATTTGAAATGACTTCCTTCAAGAGTACTTAGTGAACATTATGCCCATTAATATTAATTCCAACATCAAAATGGATTGGTCTAGGCCTGTTATGTTTATGTTAACTTACATTTTAAATTGCAACTCAAATCTTGTAAGTAGTAACAATTTTCCATTTTTCACGATTTGTGGGCCAAGAGTCACTGTTTACAGTTTTCAAATGGGTTTGGAGGTTCAGAACTTCTTGGGTTCACGTCGAGTACGAAACCAAGAAATCAACGTTTGTCCATCCCCAACGTGTATCGTTGATTTTTTCTCATTGGGCTTTATTTTCTTTGTTATTACCACGTTTTATTTTCAATCTTTCCTCTACTCATAAATAATCTTCCACTTCCATGCACTATATCGTCTGCCATTGTCTTCTTTGACATCTGTCATTTCAACTTTTCATAGCATTGTATCAATATCAATGGAGTACAAGCATTGTGCATTGGTCGCACTTAGTCGCATCGAATCGCTACTTGTCTTTTCTTTGTTCATACTTCCTTCAAGAGTACTTAGTGAACATTATGCCCATTAATATCAATTCCAACATCAAAATGGATTGGTCTAGGCCTGTTATGTTTATGTTAACTTACATTTTAAATTACAACTCAAATCTTTTAAGTAGTAACAATTTTCCATTTTCCCCGATTTGTGGGCCAAGAGTCACTGTTTACAGTTTTCAAATGGGTTTGGAGGTTCAGAACTTTTTGGGTTCACGTTGAGTACGAAACCAAGAAATCAACGTTTGTCCATCCCCAACGTCTATCGTTGATTTTTTCTCATTGGGCTTTATTTTCTTTGTTATTATCACGTTTTATTTTCAATCTTTCCTCTACTCATTTACTCATAAATTTTCTCATTTCACCTCGAAGATGGTATCTTCCATGCTCACGATATCGTCTGCCAATACCATTTGTCTTCTTCGACATCTGTCATTTCAACTTCTCATAGCATTGTATCCATAGCAATGACAAGTATTGTCCATAGGCCGCACCTGTCATTTCAACTTTTCATAGCATTGTACCCATAGAAGTATTGTCCATTGGCCGCACTAGTGCGCATCGAATTGCTACTTGTCGTTTCATTTGTTGATTGTTCATTTTTGTAATGGTATTCAATTCAAGTGGAAGTTGACAAAATGACTTCCCTGCTCTCGCCGAGTGCATGCCCATGGAAACGTCATAACTCATAAGTCATACCTTACCAGTACTCTGCCGTCACAGATAACAGAGTACACTAGTGTACTCTATTATCTGTCTGCCGTAGTCCACCATTTATTTCAAACCAATTAGTTCTACCAAATGGTGAATGGCGATTGTACACCTCTCTTGCTTGTGACGTGCACATTGTGGATTCTAAGACTAGGCTTTTTTCCCACTTTTACGGCTTTTAAGCATTTCTAAACTTTTGCTCTTGGTATGCTTTTTCTAGATCCATGAAGATCATGACATTTCTTATACCTGCTTACACTTTTTCCATTGTAGGGCCTATATTAATAGTATAATAATTATATTATATGGAATGGCAATGATTATAGCAAGTTACTTTTCAACAAAAACAGCCTTAAGGCTTTGTAATAAAAAAAAAACAAAAACTTAGAACTCCATGAAAGTTGGCTGAATGAAAAAGTACCTTAAATAGTCCGGGCATAACCTCAATATCGGCCATTATATATAATTTTTTTGACAATAGTGTAGCCAGCACATCTAGTGCAAAATCAAATTTTGTGAATTGGTTTTTTGGATAAAGTTTCTTAACACCTTTAGCTTGAACTTTAGTTAGGCCTATAAGGACAAAAAGATTTCTGAAATAACAGTTGGTGTAAGATTTGTTTTGCCAGACGACACAAAACTCGAAAAAAACTCGTATTTGTACCGTTTGACAAAAAAGTCATACACAACTGTATTATCAGAAATCTATTTGTCCTTATAGATGAAGCTGAAGCTAAAGGTGTTTAGAAATTCTATCCAGAAAGCAGATTCTCAAAATTTAATTTTGCACTAGCTGTGCTGGCTACACTATTGTCAAAAAACAACACATAATGGTCAAAAATGTCCAAAAGAAAACAATTTTTTTTCCGATTTTAGTAAGGATCTCTCTCTTTCATTCAGAAAACTTTACAACCATGTTTCTTCAACTTTCAAATTATTGGCCAGAAGTGGTACAATAGCAGTATTTTGTACACTTATTTTTTGAAAGGAGTGCTCAATTATGTAGCAAAATATCTACAGAATGCATCAGCATCACTAACCTACTATAAGAAATGTGTTTAATAATTATATGTCCTTGAACTACCCTGCAACCAAGGCTGTGCCCTATTTTTAAGCGAGCGAAGCGAGCGTTTCCATTTGACTCTGCCGGAAAAAATAGTCACTGTTTTTTTTTTTTTTTTGTTTGTTTGTTTGTTTTTTTTTGTTTGTATGTCTGGCGATAGCGTTCGAACGGAGGCTCGGATCGAGTTGAAATTTTCACCATCCGCAAGCTTTGTTCTCGATTGAATGCCATTAGTTTTGTGGCAAAATCGTTCAAAAAGTTAAAAAGTTACATTAAAGTTAATCGAAAGTTTTTTTTTCAAACTTCACGGCGAAAAATATGAGATGGCCAAATCATTTAGAATGTCCGTCCGGTCACGAATATGTTAATTTTATTTTGATCCGATAAGTAGTGTAGATGGAAATTACATTATAACAAAGTACGGTTACCATGGCAACGGAAAGTCGTGCAGCTTTTTTGGCTCATGATAGCGGTCGAACGGAGGCTCGGATCGAGTTGAAATTTTCACCATCCGCAAGCTTTGTTCTCAATTGAATGCCATTAGTTTTGTGGCAAAATCGTTCAAAAAGTTAAAAAGTTACATTAAAGTTAATCGAAAGTTTTTTTTCAAACTCAACGGCGACAAAATCTGAGATAGCCAAATCATTTAGAATGTCCGTCCGGTCACGAATATGTTAATTTTATTTTGATCCGATAAGTAGTGTAGATGGAAATTACATTATAACAAAAGTAACGTTGCCATGGCAACGAAAAGACGCGCGAAGTTTCTAATGCACTGCCACCTAGAAGTAATCAAAATACTTTCGAGGAAGCAGTCTATTTTGTCAACAAAGAGTTTAAATAGTTTTCCCAAGGAGTCAAGGTCCTCTAGATGGCGGTGGATTTTAAAGTAAAGATTTAAACACGGGTTTACCCAAATACCTTGGCAATAATAAATAATACTGGAAACGCGAACGTCGTAAATTTTTAAATTTAAAAAAATGTGCAATGTGGGTCTAGCTATAGCACGTGCTCGCTTATCAACGCGTCCAACTGAGCGTTTCCTAGTTTACATATTGTGGGCAAACAAAATTACAAAATAGATTCATAAATCACCTAGAAATGCAGGTTTTAGTTTTATATTTCCCACAAAACATAAAGTTACATTATTAAATTGTAATTATTTGGACATTCACTGTTCTTATATAAATACTTATTTTATTTGTAATATTAATACAAGAACAGTTTTTTTCTTCAAATAAATACAATTTAATAATTAATTAAACCTGTTTTACTATTTAATATTTATAATAAAGTTACATTATTAATGACTAATTTAATATTTGTTTCCAACAAAATGCCTTATTCATTTGAACACCAGTTAAATTTTGGTTAAATCATCACCTATTTCTATTTTACTAATGGAAGTGTTATTTTAAAAAGTTAGCATTAAGACCGTTGGCTTAGCTCGAGAAAACCAGGCTTTGAAGCAGAACGCAGAGGTAAAGTCAGGATCACTTGGAAGCTATCATTTGTCCATCGGGTTGTGGTTTGCACCAAAATGTTAAGTAAGAATATGTAATAGTAGTTGGTATCAAAGCACATTTTCCAAATACTGCTCACTTGACCATAAATATGACGCCATGTAGTAATTTCCCAATTTTGTGTAAGAGACAATTATTTCAAATTTCAAATTCGGCTTTGATAGACACGCGCTCATCCTTTTTGAACAGCCTCCCAAAAATGCAGATTTTTTGGATGAAAATTAAAGGTAAAAAAGTGGTATGTTCTGTATGTGAAATTAGCTGCATTTGGCGATCCGAGCGTTTTTTAAATGGGCATTTAACATTGTAAAAAAAGTTGGCCCGAACTTGGCAAACAGTCTTAATTAGCAGAAATTAAAATTACTTGAAATGCAACCAAATAATATGAAATTCAAACATTGATTGAAAAAACACATTTCTTTTGAATAAAAATTAATGTAGGAATTTATTAATAGTTCTTGCTATAAATCATTGCCTCTAATTATAATACATCTACATATATAGGGCCTATAGTTTTTTTCCGATCACAAGTAAAAGATCAACGGTTGAGCAGCGACCAGCTCTGAAACCACATTGTTCCCTTCTAGTCTCTACTGGTTGCACTTCAATGTCTTTGAAGTATTTGTCGTATATCTTTGCACATTGGCTCAGCTGATCGAATTATCCTTTTTTTGTACCCCTCTCTCTATGCCCTTTCTTCAAAGTTGATGCTATAAATTCCCTATGCCTGCATCCCCTGCTGCCATCAAATTCCAACTCGCAACCTTCTCGTGGTTTGGCCCGTGATTAGGGGAGTTTTTCTCCCTGAAACTAATGGCGAGCTCTGGGTCATCGTCGGGGAACTTTCTTCTTCCCTTTGACAACCTCCCCGTCGGCGATGGCGATGACAATGACAACACAGACGGATGATGACACAGACGGAGACGACCACGACGTGGGGGAACCCCTGCCCTCCTCATACGCTTGTGGCTGGTTCTGACCAGCACAGGCCTATCCTCCCCTTGTCCCCCCGCGTCATCCCTTACGTCCCTCCCTTCGTCTCGATTAGCCATGTTGCATATATATGAGATGTTAAGCAATATCCAATCCAATGATGATCTCTACAGCAATTGTATTCTCTTCCTTCCGAAGCATTACCATTGTCCATGCCTTTTTGTTGTTACAGCCAGTTCTTGCCTTGACACTGCGCTAGCCATCTCTACACTTCTTCATTACCTAATAATGGTGTTTGAGATGCTTTCTTCTGTGTGTGCTGGTTAGGCCTAAGCATGGGTAGGCCAATTGGAAATTCACACTTGTTTGCTGTATTGTTATTGCCTAGTCAGGTATATTGTAAATTCTTTTTCTCCAGTTATCACTTCTTGTTTGCATCTACAACTTTTTCTCAATTATCTGCAATAATTCCAATCTTTGAATCTTAATCTTCTTTTTCTACAGTAGTCCTAATTAGTTTCTTTTTCTTAGCTTCATTATACCTTCTGTATTTTTCTTCATTGTCTGTCGTACAGTAGGGTTGAACAGTTACACAGTACGGATTAAGGGAAACATCCAAAATCAATCTGATATTTGAATGATTACAAATAATGGGGAAAAATCATGTATAGTACTTAGTTTTCCTGGATTTGGAAAGCATATGCACCTGCCAAGGGAAAAGGTAGGGCCTAAGCCTATTGGCATTTCTCCAATGAAAGGTATCAGGAAAACTCCAGTACAGAAAACAAAGAGTGAACCGAAGATGTGAAAGAAGCTGTGGGAAGTGAATGGCACACAGTGAGTAGGGCTACGGCAAGGGAGCGTACCATCACGACATGGTAATACTAGTCGAGATTCTGCAAAGGGTAGACCCAAGAGGGGGAGGAGGTGAAATAGAGGGTCAGGAACCGAGGACTATGATATATGCAGACGCTAACGTAGAATGGGCACTGGGCATACAACACTGAAGAAGTGCAGCAGTTGGTGGATAAATGGAATTAGGTTACAAGATGTAATTAGAGATGCAAAGAGTGACTGATAAACGACTTGGGACATAATAATGGAATCGCAATGAATGAAGGGAATGGAACTGGAGGAAATAGAAGAATTCCAATTTTAAAGATGTGTTAAATATGTTAAGGGAACAAAGTAAAGCGAGAGTAGGGTTGGCAAAAAAATTCTACCAAATAGAAACTGAAAGAAGAAGAAAGAAACAGGAAACTGGTATGGAACGAGTTCCCTAAAACATGCAAAATAATCATTTATCATGTACACATTAGCGATATAAACGTTGGAAATTCGAACCTGAACTCAAACTTTAAAAAGTTCTAAGTTCAAGTAAAAAAGTTTTAGTTCAAAAACAAAAAGCTTGATTAAAAAAAAAACTATTAGTAGTGGTGGGTTGGGTGGAGTATTTGGGGACTGACCCCATAATCATAAGGTTCTCGATTTCCATGTAGAAATCTAAAAAATTGATAGTGGAGGGTAGAGGTCTGCACGGGCCCGGGCCTGGCCCGCGGGCCGGGTTTGGGCATTGTTTTGCATTTTGAGTCGGGCCCGGGCCTGCTTTTCACTGAATGAGACGGGCTTTTTCGGGCTTTATGATGTAATTTGAAATCGGTATGTGCGATTGTGATCATAGAAATGTTTTTCGACCAAATTTCAAAACGTTTTGTTTCTCATAATAGTAATTTTCATCCCCACCGTGATGTTCATTCATATATCCCAGGGTTTAAACTAAAAAATCCACATGCTATTGCTTTGAGTTTAACCTCTGAACGGGCTGTAACGGGCCTACTTACACTTATGGCGGGCCCGGGCTTTGATAAGCTAGTTTAATACGGGCCGGGCTTCTAGAAGTAGGCCCGTGCAGACCTTTAGTGGAGGGGCCTGTCCAGAAGTTAAATTACTTTCTTGGTGGAGGTGTCGGTCCAGATTTACTACTATTTTGCGTTACCATTTAACATTCCTTTAGTTCGGCTAGAGTTCGGTTCAAAATTTTATATAAGTACGAAGTTCAATGGACAACACCCATGAAAGTGAGTTTGGTTCGAAATTAAAAATTCAGATTCAGCATAAATGCTACTGGGCCCCGATTCATGTACATTTATCCCGGGTATAAGTGGTATAAGGACGGTATAATGCAGGACATGGCAGGATAAGGCCTGGTTAAGTCTGAGCAACTCTCATCCAATCAGAAATTTTCAAAACAAGTACAACAAATGTTTTTTCCACTGCATTCCACAGCCATGTAAATCAGCAGATTTGCAAAAGAACACTAAAAATTTGCACCATCTTTTGTTTCACATTTTTATTTATTGACAGAAGATTGTGTGAGATCATTAAAAGAAAAGAAAAGGCGTATTATTGCCGTAAATTTTGGAATAGCCTAGACTATCATACTATTGTTCATCTGCATAGGGCTTTTAGTAATAAAAACCCAGTTATTTGTGCGGGATGTGTGTCAAAACAAGGTCGTGCAGGCCTAGGAGAGGCCAAGGGCTTGTCAAACGTGTTATGTTAGTATAAATTTTATCTAGTCCTATAGCCTAATCGAACTTTAGGCCTACACTGTTGTATTATGAATAATTTTCTACATCTGGGCCTAGGCCCGAGACGGTTTCTGATTTGTTTTATGAGGGTAATGACAACTTTTCTCGTTTTACACATAGACGCAAAATTTAAAATGTCCGCCATCTGTTTACATATTTTCTTATCCCCGTGCGAGGCGGGATAAGTCTTCATGAATTGGATTCGGAGTTATACCGCACTTATACCACCTAACTCTGCTTATACCGGGATAAAAATGTACATGAATCGGGGCCCAGGGATGCACATGATAACCGATTTAATAACAAGCCAATAATATTGTGATAATCAATATTAATAAAACAAAATAAATTTGTACCCACTCAGTTACTAACTGATTTTCAGTGGGAGACTTATAGGCCTAATTAAAGCGGACCCTTCAGTGCCGGTGCCCTCAACAAGCAAAACATTGCTTACTAGAGACCGGTATTTATTAATAAACTGACAAAAGAAGTTTGAAATGTTTAATCATGATTCATAACACTCATTACATTTTGTTTTTGATAATTATTTATTGTTTAATCGAATATATGAACATTTTATCGAATTGCTTCTTTTATGAAAATCACTTCCAAATCGCGTCATGAATTTTGGATACACAGACTGCAATACCACAGATATTATAATTCTGTCTTGTGTGACAATATTAAATAAATCTACATCTATGATCACAGAGGCTAAAACATTTCACACTATTGTTTTGGGGGGGGGGGAAATTGACACCTCCAATTTTGATCTCGCCTGCATGCTGGGAAAATTTGCATCATTTTAACTGACATTATTGATCGATAATGAAGTCACCATTTCGATTATCCATAATTTATGTTTTATCTTTGTGCGTCACTACAACGTACCTACGGTATATTAACATATGGGTTGGGGACATAGCCTATGGGCTGGAAGGAAGAAAGTGGATTACAGGCAGTCAAGATTAAATTCATCCGCAGAGGTGCAAGTGTGGCAAGATAATAAGTAGTGGGACAAGGTAGAAAGTGGAAGTAGAGTCTGAAGTTCAAAACGGGGAAGAATCGACTGCGATGGTATTGACACCCGAGAAGAATGGAGAATAGAATCCCGACAAGCATTAAGTTTAAGAACGAGAGAAGAGTGGGAAGACCTCGAGACAGATGGCAGGACCAAGTACAAGCAGATGTGGAGGAGAGAGGTGAGTGAAAGGACAGGAAAAAGTGGAGAGTACTAGTGTGATGTCGCAACAAGAGATTGACGAAGACGAGGCATCGAGCTTAGTAGGCCGGTGCTGATTCTGCAATACCCAAGATTAATGGTGTAAACATCCTTTTACCCAACAAAATGATGTTCTGATCTTATGCTTTTCCTGTTGTGCGTGCCACATTTTTACACGAAAAGTGTTCTTCCTTCACTCTTCCATTCCACCACCACACGACATATTTTTCTTTTCTTTTACCTCCTTGTCTTCTGCATACTACAGTAAACCCTCGTTACTTCCAACTCGGTTACTTGAAAAATGCTTTATTTCGAACGAAAACATCGGTCCCGACGGTCAGTATAGGATTTAACAGTGTATTAGATTCGGTTTATTCGAAATTCGGTTTATTTCGTAATTCGAAAGAATATCTTGGCCTTAACGGTCAATTTACGTGTGAAATAGTGTGGTTAATTCGAAGAACTTTTCCGAGAATTTTTCCGATGTTCGAATTCGGAAAATGTGTTTTGAACGGTCTGTAATACGCCGCACGAAAACAACCGATGGCTAGCTGCAGCGACGACAAAGGAGATGCGCACGCACCACGTGACTGGACTGGCCCAGCCGGCCGGCAGCTACTGCAGCCTGGCGACATCAACAAATCAGGCGACGCGCCCGTGGCATTGCACAGTAGGCCTACGTCTCAAGCTTTCACGACAGTTGCATCGCCAAGTGTTTGTTCCGTTGTTAGCCGACTACGTGTTTTGCGAGTGTTTGTTGTGAATTGTGACCATGCACAGTTTGGCGCCAGCTTCAACGACTACGTGAATGTGGACGAAGACATTGCAACTTCGGCCGTGGAGTTTAAAGCCGGAAGACCAGCCTTCAAATGAGTCGGAACCAGGGCATCCGATAGGCCTAGGCTAGTACCAGCACACCTATACGCGTTTCCAAGCAAAGGGGTTGCTACCTGGTGGCGAAAAATGCAACTGTCCGATCAGTGATAGTCGGAGGAGCGCGCTATGTGCTAACCTGAAGAACACATGTCATTCCGTGTTTGTCACTTATAAATATGAACAATCACAGGTACATTGTCGTTGCTCTCCCTAAATGTGTTAATTGATGATAATCAAAAGCATGGGGGTGCACCAAAATGATAAAATCGCTCTTTAAAATGCGGGATATGAGACCATGTGCACCAGAATAATATTACTATATTCAGACCTGCGCCCCATGCACCCACCGAGGATGGCATTTGTATCCATATTACAATTCTCTGACTGCAATATCATAATAAATCATTGGTTTTTATAGGCTACCTATATACTAAATATATGCTAACAGGGTACGATAAATACTAAATCAAATTCTAACCGTCAAGAATGTTCACAACTCATAGTAAACACACACATACAGTATCGCTCGCTTCTCATGACACTTTTAATTGAAATATACTTCTTTAGTTTTATTATGATAATTTAATATAAATAAAGTCATAATAATAACAAAACAATAACAAAAATAATAATAATTGTATTAGGGCTTATGCAAAAGTCCCAACTCCTTTTCTACTAATATAATTAATGTAGGCCTTCATATACCGTTTATCGTCATTGTTCATGTTTTCATAATATTATACATAATAATATCATAAAAAATACGATTTATATTATTACAATAGAATAAGTATAATGATATGACCTACAAGATTTTAAAGCTGTCTGCAGAATGACACATCATGCCATTATTGACATACAAAACAATAATAAAAATAGGCTATCAGCTATTTAATAGGCCTACTTTTAATAAAATGTATATTTAAAAAAAACAGTAGGCCTAGTCCTAAGTGCATAGTAGATAAATATTATAAACACGCCTACTCTGATTGCGTTTACATTGTAAAACGATGTAGAAAACATGCAAAACAAGACTTGTAGGGCTATAATTTGCTATAGAAGCTCTTTTGATTTTTAGATATCAAGTAGGCCTAAATTATTGAAATTATTAGTATTGGTGGGCAAAATGTCCCTGGCAAAATATCATCGATCTTCATCATTCAACATTATTTGATACACTTGTTTCTGTATTTAATAGTTTAACAGTGGGGTTTGTTCTTTTCGAGCTAATTTCATAAAATAATCTCAATTATTTGTTGTAATTTAAAATGCCATTAAATTCCCGTTTTTAATAAAGCCGATCCCCAAAACTTACGAATTTTACTAATAAAATACGCGGACGATTTGACATGATCAACAATGTTTTCGCAAATGATCAGAAATGTAACAAAATCAAGTTGAACCTAACTGAATATACATGCGCCCGCCGTAAGCAGCTTGCCTCTATCACTGATCGGTCCGACATGTTGCGTTTTAGTGCTGCCATCTATCTTTGCTTGGAAACGCGTATTAGCGACGATGAAGATGAACCCGACGAGATTGAGCGCCCTGTTCCTACCAGGCAAGAAGTCGGCAACGCGCTTGCTGTGTTGGAGGCCTACATCGCGACTAAGGATACCACAGAGCTGACCTTGGAGCAATTTGATGGACTTGCGAAATTCGTTCGGGAGACTTCAAGACAGAAGTTAGTGCAGAGGATGATGGGAGACTTTTTCCGACCTTCAAGTTCGACGTGAGGTATGTGAATTTAAATCCAATCTTTCTTTAACAATGAAATTTATAGCTTTTCCTAGGCCTAGTGCTAACCACGGTTTTTCTTTCTACAGTACAGGAATGACAACTTCCTCGAGCCTAGCCTAGCCTACTGGGTACACAAGCAACAAGATGTAAATAATGTAGGCCTACATAGTAAATACTACTGTACATAGAACTGTAAATTTAGAAAAATGACATAGCCTTCAGCACAATATGTAAATGCAAATTAATTAATAAAATTTGTGTAGGTAACACATTTTTACTATCATAACTTGTGTCAGGTAATAACATTATTAGCCTTTTCCTAGCTCCTAGTTTAGCCTGTCTTTTATCCCCTAGACAGTTGAAAAATCACAAAAAAAACTAGGCCTAAGTACAAATCATTAAAAAAAATTTTTTTTTTTTTTTAAAATAATATGCTTAGTTCGAATTTTTTTATTTCAAAATGCCCTTTTTTGGGTCCCTTCAATTTCGAACTAACGAGGGTTTACTGTAGTAGCACTGCTGATGAATACCGATTGAAGTAGCTTCCACTCCTTTTAGTGACTGGTTGCAACTTGTCTTGTGTTGGGTATTGCATCCCATACAAAGGTTCACATGGTGAAATAGGCCTATGACGTGTAACCGTTTGTCAAGGAAAAAAAAGCCGAGCGATTGAACTATCAGATACCTTGTAGATTTCTTTCCTGCCACGCGCGACTATGAACCCTCCATATCATTGACAAATATTCAAGTTGTGCAAGCAAGGATACTGCCAACTATTTAATAACAAACTCCAAAACAAATCAATCCTCAAATTAAGTCTACCAGTGGGATTAGATGTGAGCAGTTACTTACAGCTTGGTAGATCTGCGAGGTTAGCGGGAACTCTCGAGAGACGTAGTCCGGGCTAGGCTAGAGCGAGTCTCCCGCGTCTTGCAGGCGGACGTAGGTGGTCACTCATCTCCTTGTGCAGCCATTCACCGGGTACTGCTGCACTGCATGCCACTGGAAAAAGATGTACCATACTATCAGCATCATAATAGATATAGACCGATTTCAAGAGGAAGCTTAATAAAGAATAAAATTAAACTAGCCTACAGAATTGAAACTTTTGTACCTTCAGCATTACCAACAAAGAAGTTAAGACTTTCCATGATCAATTAGCATTTTCCTGACCATTTTGATTGGCAGTAAGTAACACTTACAAATACATTTCCACAAAATTCATCACTTAATTACTGACATCACCACTTGATGATAGGCCTAATATGAACAGAAATTTCACCGACTTTCTAGTGTTTTGAATACATTTGACCCGACTATCGACGTACATGTACAAGCATTTAATGCTCATAGGGTATTGCTCCAACTTACTACCACTTCTTGCCCATTTCCCCAATTTAGTAGAATTTTATGCTCATTTTCCTGACTTTCCAAGTTGTTGGGAACCCAGAAATGCGATTCTGTAATACATTATAGCGTGAATGTCGCTACGACATGCGATAACTAGGTTGATATGAGATATCAATGGCCAACAATTTGTTACAGTCCCGAGTCTGTAAGGATGTTACTACGGCCGATCGGTTTGACTGAACAAGGCTGCAACTGTCAACTGTCATAATAAAACTTATTACTTATTAGTAGGGATGTCAAACGATATAAAATTTCATATCGATAATCGCGCTGAAATAAAATTAATATCGCGATTAATCGCGATAATATCGTGGACAAAATATATCGCGCCGATATAGTCGCTTCAGTCATATCACGATATATCGGCGTATATAAAACACGTTTCTCGCAGTGCGTCTATTTGAATTGCGCGCCTTCACTGTACTAGCGTGGCTATTGGTTGGCGGAGCAGCCAACCGGCCACTCGATACCCCTACCACGAGACAGCGTGTGCGAGAAGAGCGGTGAAGCGAGAGAGAGCCTAGCTTCGAGCGGTCGGTCGGCGGGGGGAGCGGGCCCGTCGTTGCTAGGCAACAGCCAGCTGACGCCTGCCATTGCGCAATGCGCAGTAGAGAAGTTTACGTGATTGGGGCGATGCAGCAACACGTGATAACTGAAGAATCAACACATCCGTTGGCGCTAAATTCAATTTGAAGCAGCAGATGCCCGATAATATCGCGATTATCGCCAGGAATTAATATCGTACGATAATCGCGATGCAGCAACTCATATCGCGATAATATCGAATTATCGATAATCGATATTATCGATAATTATCGATAATCGATTCTGTTATATCGATAATTATCGATATGCAATTATCGTTGACATTCCTACTTATTACTTATTAGTTATTATTTAGTTTGTAAATTTTACAGTTCTGTTATTTTTGTTGTCTGCCAAGTAAAAAAGGCAAGTAGGCTTATCCTAAATAAAATTGGTCAACGCCTGAAGTTCTTTGCAGAGATATTGCAATTGTGATTGTTTTCAGCTCGGGGTGTGAACAGTATCGAAGTGAGAGGCGCTCAAAGGCAAATGCAGAGGGATGAAAGTATTTGATTTTAGTAGAATAATTAACACTAAATGATAAAAATTGAATCCGGCACATACAAGACGTAGATAATAATTTTTGGATACTAATAAAAAAATAAAAGTTGACCCGAGCCGGGGTTACAACTAGCTACCTCTCGAGTGCTGCTCGAATACGCTACGCCCGAGTCAAAGCGGACAGTGGCTAGAGTCCCGCTTAGAGAGATCCTTGTATAGCCTGCAGACTATTTACTGCGCACTGGGTTGAGGTAATCTCAAAAGCTTTGTAATTGTCAATAAGTGCACGCTTTACACTTTTAAAGCCTTCTGCCAATGTTTCTTTAATTTAATAAAAAGTATACAGCATATGATTTTGATTACCGGTAGGCCTACTATTATTTCTGGTATAATACTAAATTCAAATTAGCAATTTTTGCAGTTCTAACGACTCTTGTAGCATCTCAGTGGTTCGCATAGCGACACCTTATCCATTCTCGTTATCATATCAATCGCTACCGTAGCAACATCGTTATATTTTAACAGACTTAAGCGATACGTAAAATTGACGCTAAAGTGCAGGATAGCGATTGATATCGCCATAAAGATCCTTATAGGCCTAGAATCGCACTTCAGGACTCTTGTATAAATAATGTTATACGGAGTAGGTTTTTTGTTTGCCAGTGGCAGGACTCGAACCCGCTACTTGCAGTCAGCATTAATTGTTGGAAGGTTGAGACTATAGATTTAGTAATGCAATGATGAACAAAAGACAAAGGCCAGATCTAGCAAGCGAAAATGAGGGACTCGGGAAAATCTATCTCGTGCGGGAGTCGAACCCAATTCACTAAATGGTAAACCCTAAATCACCTATGTCCACCCTACTACTATATTTACTAGGGTAATATTATATTATAAAAGACATTGCAGAAAGCAGGAGCAGCCAAGTAATTACCTGTTCTTAAGCATGTGGTTTTGCAGAATATGTTAAAAGCAAGAAAATTTTAAATTGGAATGGTAGTTAGAATTAGATCCACAAGAACTTGAGTGAAAAGGGAATCGAATAATATGTAGGCTATACATTTTATTAACTCACCGCTTAATTCGAAGCACTGTACGACAAAGAAGTCTTGCGAGTGGGCGATGAAAAGGGCAGCGGTTCCATGCGGTCCAAGGTACTCATCCCATTGGTAGACTATCTATAAAACAAGAAAAGTCGGATACCATTAGCTTGGGTGGCCATAGGCTGCAGGCTATGAAAACTGTACGACTACCTATGTAGCGGTTAGCAATCGTGACTTTGTATTGAATCCCCTCCCAGCAAATTTTTACAGCAGAGAATCTAAATTTATGATTATAATAATTAATTATCAAGAAAATCAAGAAAAAATTATAATCTCAAGAAAGTTTTGTATTGCAACAATGTAGCATTCAGAAACAAGAAATTGTTTTGTGAAAATTGCCAGTTGGAAAAATAATGAAACCCAAAGCAAAAAATTAAATTAAAATTGTGTGGGGGGGGGGGGGGGGGGGGGGGGAGATTCAACTTGCTTGGTAATTACACACCTTGATGTTCCTGGTCAGGGCGCCGCTGGATGCAGCAAGAGAAGATCCGACATGATGTGTTCTGAAGGTCCTAGAGTCATCCTCCCCCCTCGTCTCGCAGGCTACTGCAAGTGTGAGTCATTGGCTGGAGTAGGTGAAACCTGAAGAAAAACGATGCATTATTAGTACAATCCACACATTTTAGGCTTGACATTATTAATGTGGGGCTTAGTTCTCACTAGTGTGCTTAGACCTCGATACCCGCGGCCGAAATTAATTTATGATGATATAATTGAGGGTATCAACTGATCGGAACAGTAGCTTACCATCGAAACATATGAACGAGCAGAGCCTTTTAACGACAGATATTGTGATTGAAAGCCTGAATATTATGAAAATGCAGAATAAAGAGATTGTAGCGTACCGTAGCCTAGTGGAAGGAAGTGCCTTACACTTAGTACGGCAACCACTATGAAGAAGTGACATGACGAATATTACATTCAAAGGAACCGGGATTCTTGGTCGAATGAAAGACAACTAGACATGAATTATACAAATGCATGTAATCAACAGAGATGTACGCCGTCATGTGCGAGGAATTCCACCTCACTTGTAGCATAGTCAGACTACGCAACCTAGTAAATGAGATGCCAACTCCAAGCAGAACGCCGGGGAGTTACTTTCACAGATAAGATACGAAACCTGAAGACATTTGAAGAATTTACAACAGCATGGTTATCACCAAGAATGTAGCCCGCATGCGAGGTCACCGCGCACAACCGCTCCAGAACTGTGGTAGGTAATTTTATGTAGAAAGCTAGAATTCGAGACAACGCACCTATACAATATCACGGTACGGCGCGAGCACCGGCCGTGAGGTACATCACGAGTACAAGATAACTGAAGAGCATTTGGAACATTTAATAATCTCGTCGTGGTTTATGGACCATCCAGAGAATATGGGCTAGTGTAGGTCACACCGCAAACAACCCGGCCCTACCAGAAAACACGTGGGGTGGGTAGTATTGTTTAATTAAATGATACTTTGAAAGCTAAGCAATTTTCCACGTTATTGCCCCCCCCCCCCCAACGCAACACAATATATTCTATTCACCGAAAATACAGACTTGACTAAAGACATTCAACATATTCGCCTACGGAATACACGCTCGTAATGCAGTACGGCCAAAATTACAGTTTCATCGCAATTTTCATTTAGAACCAACAAAAGTTACAAAACATTGAAAGTTGACCATACTGAAGATTTGATTGTGCAAGACTTGCACTTGGGGGGGCATATTAGAACTAGAATGTAGAGAGAAAGACTGCATTGGGACACGTTTTTGGATTCGTAACGACTTCACAGATGCGAGAAAATCTTCGAAATAAATAGGCCTAATCTATTGCGAGATATTGAGGTCACAGGGAGGTAATTAAATAGAAAGTAAATAACTAAATATGAATGAACGCAAATGAAGAGTTGATAGTGGAGGATCGTTGATGGAAATATGTGGACCACGATGCGTGGTTTCCTTACCGTGATATCACGTAGACGTAGACGGGTTGAGTCACTGCTGGCATGTTGTCTGGTCGAAGTCTGGCTGAGAACTAAGGGCGAGTGCACATACTCGCTGACGGAAGTTGTCCCCGGACCGTGACGTCACAGCTGACTGACTGATTGATTGGTGGCGACATCTATACAGCAACCATCGCGTTCATAATATCCAGAAGAACGTTCTTACATGGGAATATAACTCGATACTAATGTTGCTAGATTAGAAAAGAGTTATATTTATTATTTCGATCATCACAAGTAATAATGGAATCGAACTAACGTCATCGCCTTGGCATTTGATTGGTTCAAAATGCCCACCAACTCTACGGCGGCCGACCCGGGGTGCTCAAACTGCAAGTCCACCAGGGGTCGCGGGTTCGAGAATCGAGACATGCATAACATAGTTTTGTATTTAATTCCCAATTTGAGCACAGGATATTTAACTTTTTGAACGTTACCTTTTCAATTGGTATTTGTGTAATTTATAGGGTAACATTAACACCAACAGTCAGTGGTGTAGGCCTAACGACGGGGGGGGGGGGGGGGGGGCGAAGGGGGTACAATTTTTATTTGACATGAGGTATTTATTGAGATATTACATAAATATTGGTATGTTTTTTATTTTGCAATTTTTTCCATACACCTTACATTAGGTTTGTCATGAAAAAACTTCTAAGTACTCCAACACACTCACAAAGAAGAATCGAAAATAAATTCGGGGCTGTGCGCCCCGGACCCGCATCAACTCCCCGACCCCCCATTGCTCCCAATCGTGTACTTTAACCAGAAAAGAACACATACCCATATACTATTTTGGGATAACACCACTGACGGAACGGCCCACATACCCCTCACTAGTTGTGCTGACTATTGATCTTGGGAGGTTACAAAAATGTTTGCCCCCCCCCCCTCAAAAAAAAGGGCTAGTTACACCACTGCTAACAGTGACATTTCTTGTTGATCTAACAATGAACATTAAAAGGCTTAAAATCCTTGGTAAATTGCTCAGTCATGATAAATAAAATAAATAAGAAATGTTTGATTGTGTCACAAATTATTAACTTACTATTCAACAGCAATATAAGTTATGGTAGGCATAATTACTTATTTAACTAAAAGTCCCGAAAGACACAATTTGGCATTCCGGTTATGGCTCTTGATTCTTGAACAACGATTACTAACAAAGGGCTGTTTGAACTTGAAGTTACCCTACATGGACTTTTTCCAGCTTCATTGTCCAGGAGTGGCCACCACCACCATGCAACATCGGTTCATCGATTGTAGTTGCGAGTCAACTGCAGTATTTTTTCAACACAACCATCCCCCACAAACACATTCCACAAGGTAGTTTTGCTCCACCGTCCGTTGGATTTGCAGACAAAAACTAGCAAACCCTTTGAAAATTCTCGATATTTGGTCGGATTATTTTTCTCTTATCAAAACAGTTGCAAAATGGAATAGGGATCTACGGTAACCCCAACTATTTTTACTATGAGTAAAACAAAACTCTTATTGGTTGGTAACCCACCCTACCGGTGCCAACAGCTATAGAGTATAAGGAATGGGCTTGGTATCAAGAGCTGTTCAAATTGTAAGTTTTTTTATTGGCAAGATAAAAGTTACATTTTGTACTACATCTATCCACCTAGCATATACCTTGATAAATATATAGGCTATATTAGTACATACAAATGCTTCTACAAAAATATTCATTACGCTAATGAAACTTGCAAGAAATTAGTTGTTGCAGAAGTAGAAAGAAACAACCGCTTACTGAAAACAATTCGTTGGGAGGCTTTATGTAAGTCAAACATTTATAGGCCCTACTTCTTAAATATAGACATTTAAAGAGCCTTTAAAATTGATTAATTAACATGGTAATACATTTTATGGTAAGCACATCATTCTTACAGCACAATAAAAATAATAACATAACATAATCATAATTAATAACAGTTCTGCGACTGTGTATCTTCAAACACATTTCTTTAACAACAATAATAGTAGTAGTAGTGCATTGGTATTGGAGGAGTGTTAGGAAGTTATTTTAGAAAATTTAGTCGAGTACCTATGTTAATATATTGCAGCTGTTTCAATATTTGCAAGGGATGAAAGTACACTCTTGGTTGATGTACTAGAGTAACAGACAACTGTACATTGAAAGTGAGCAAATGTGAATTTGAGGCAATGCAAATATGTTATTAGGCCCTACATTAATTGATGAGCACTTTTAAATAGGTCAAGCAAAATGCAAAGTGAAACATTCAGTTTTTTTAAACTTAAAATTTTGATGCAGATTCTACGCTCACAAAAAGACTAGAAACAAAAGCAAATTTAGCTTGGATTACATGTATTGCTTCATAGGTAATTATTTATTTCTGCTGCAATGTTGTCAAATAATGACTAAACCATAATAATTAAATGCTGGAAACTGGGTTTACGATGTTGATGCAAAATATGCCAAATCCTGTGTTCACGTTCGTAGCTCTGCAGAAGGGGGCAATACCAGTACAGTAGTTACAAGACAATGTGTACATCCTAGATTGAAAATATTACGGTATATACCGACAGTACAGTCCAGTCATGTGTACATTCCAGATTGATATTATTACATAATGTCAAGCACCCTCTAAGTTGATACTTGACACGATTGTTAGTTCAAGAGGTTTATATGATAGGATATACTGCTAACAAACAGTGTGACTATGAAGAACTATGGGAAGTGAACTTGATTTTATATAACTTGACACACCAATAGCTGAAAAGTAAAAAACCCATAAAGAAATGAACATCCACTTTATAAGTTTGTGACTAGTCCTATTTTGCACAATTTTGGTTGTAAAATACTCTAGAAATATATATTTTTTACAAGGAATTTTACCTACAGTATATCATAGTCTTTTCTTTTCAGTGATATCAATTCCATACAAGATACAATCTGCTCCACAGACCAGGAATGTAAAACTCCAACAATATCTCACAGAGCAAGTTATTGACCAAACATGATTGAAAGACTCCGATTCTTATTTTCAAGCTCATTAATACTATAGTTTCCTTGTTATTCAAAAAAATATTTTGTTTTTGTGTTTTTACCTAATCTTAGCATGCATTTCTAAAGATTACATTTGCTAAACAATTTTTTCCATAACTTTTCAAGTCTTCAGTGATTACATTCTTCTGACTTCTAACATTAATACTCTTAGTAATCTACTTTTATATGTAAAAACAAAAACCAAAACAGACACACCATGATTACACAATAGGGAACACACACGTGACGTCACAGCTCGGCGGCAAGTGGCCGCGGATCTTACTGATGGACAAGCATCCTCATTTCGCAAGTTGACGCCTGATGAACGGCTCAACAAATATCACGCTCTAACTTTTATACTATTCATTATTTGGACAAAACTTAAGAGGAATAATATTTAGCAAACATATCATTTCTTCTAATAGCGATTATTTCGATTTTTTTTAGAGAACCGTTAGCTTGTTATAACAATGTACGCATTATAAATGACAAAATTATCAACATCTTTAAGTCTTTTCAACTTCAATTGACACAAAACTACTGATCGGATTTCAAAAAGAATTCTCTCTAAATATGCATCTAACTAATTAGACAAGAAATACATAAACTTTCTCGATAGAAAAAGCACAGAACAAAATTTTACAGCATAGCGTGCAGTTTTTCACGGCTCATCCGCACGTCAAAAGCGCGTATTTTAGATGAAAACACATACTATGCGTTTTACCCTATGCTATAAATTTTCGTTCTGTGCACTTTCTATCTAGAAAGTTTATTTATTTCTTGTCTAAACAGTCCGATGAATTTTTTGAAAGCGGTCTTGTCAAAATCCGATCACTAGATTTTTGTCAATTGAAGTTGTTTTATTAAATTTCATAAAAAAACAAGTAAAAGTCTTAAATTTTATTTTAATATGTACATCTAAATAACAAGTTAACGGCCGTGTAAAAATTCAAAGTAATCGCTATTAGAAGGAATGATATATTTGCTGAATATTATTCCTCTAAGTTTTTCCCCCAATAAATAGAATAGGATAAAAGTTAGAGCGTGATAAGTTGTGCGACGTTCAGCAGGCGTCCACTTGCGAACCGATGGTTGCTTGTCCACCAGTTGGGCTCAAAACGGAGAATACCCCTCATTCCCCTCGATTTGTGACGTAGTTGTGTGTACCCTATAGACTGCCATCGAGTAGCAGCCGCACTCCTAGTTTACCATATTGTTCTGAATGTGAATATAACCCTACCTTTTTTCATTATTCTATGTCTCAAAAGTCCCTTACCAGATTATATATGCATATGTTTTTTTTATATTTCAACAAGAAAAGTAGGGGTTCGGCCTATATTCAGGACTATACTTAATCAATCAAATTAACAAATGCTTCTCACAATGGTTGCACCCCAAATTGTGAACTTGATATTTGTATATTTGCATTAATACGGTAAGTGATCCGAAAGCTTATCCTCCACGTAGCATAAAAAATGCTAGGAAATCTCTAGTGAAAGCTTACGCATTGAGGACCGAAGGAATGTAAAATAAGGGCATGCCAAAGTACACTTATCAGATTAATAAAAATGCTGAAACTACAAATCAGCTTACAGGAGATTTACCTTGTTAGGCCTGCAGGCACTACAAATCCAGTGGAGCCAATAGAATATAAATTTATAGTAAATTAACGTCACAAACAATTTTTACAAGTTTTTAGTTGAATATAACAAAAATGATTACACTTATAATATTTATTAAAGGAGAAATCCTGAAGTTTTTCCATCATGTTAATCCTTGAACACATAAACATCCTAAAAAAAATACAAGTGCAACCTCGTATGTACCAAGTAGTGGTGCTATAAATGTATTAAGTCTATAGTAACTTCTGCAGTGGGAACCAAAATAATCAGGGTCCAAGAATCTTTAAGAATAAAATGCTAAACAAAACCCGGACGGATCCCCTTGTTGTCGGATCTTACGAATCCAGGGCCATAGATATAATAAATAAGTAAAATTAACGGCAACAAAACCAATATTGGTACAAGTTTAGTTATTTATAACCATAAAATGATTACACTTTATACTATCTATAAAGGAGGCCTCCTGGAAGTTATTTCCTCATGTTAATCCTTGGCAAAACACCATTAAGTACATTTACCATTCATTTAAAAAACAATAACATCTCTTTATTTACATTTTAGGGATTGTATTAATTTTTAATTACATGTAATAGTAATTTCTTGAAAGAGGAAATCCAAAATAAGTCCAGTCCATGAATATAAGACATAGTAACTGCTACAGAGAAACAGGAACCCAACTCTAAATGTCGGACTCAAAGACGGCAATCCAGGCCATTGCTAGTAAAGAGAGGGCGGATTATGATGAGGTGAAAGAATATTATGATGCCAGAGAGTCTACAGTAATGAGAAGGCAGATTTGTGGCAAAGAGAGGCAGCAAAATGCCCCAAGTAGTCAAGAATCTGTCACATTCATCAGTAAATATACATCTTAGCACAGCAACCAAGAGAAGAGTGCAAAAAGAGTGGATTGATAAAGGGAAAGCATGGCAAAAGATAACTACCGAACTGGAAATGTCAAACATTATGGAAATAGACGAACAGCTACTGCATAGTTTAGACTTCAAACAGGACATGATCAGCTTGGAAAGCACCTACATCGGATAGGAATCACCGATAGCAGTACTTGCAGTTGATGTGGGAAGGAAGAACAGAACAGAGCATCTGATGAGATGTTCAAGTCTTAAAGACAAAATTGATGCCCTTCCACATGGCATGAACTATGAGGAAAAAGAAGCCTGTCTCTACTGGAAAACCAGAAAATGCATGATGGCCCAGTAAGCCAAAAATGCTGGCATATGAAAAGAAGAAGATAATGAATGATCTTCTGGCTTGGATAATTGAACTAGGAAGATGAAAAATCGTGTTTCAGTGGGGGAAAAGGTACAGAAAACCTTGGTAGATTGCACAGGCATAAATAGATGAAACGACGAGTAATGATCCGTTTTCACTAACTTTGACCAAAAGTTGCAACTTGTATTTTATCTACTATTTGTGTCTGTGCGACCTACCAAACGTTTTTAAGATAAGGTGTCGTCCTTCTGTACCTTTCCCCCCCACTAAAACATGATTATTCATGTCTTTAGTTTAACTATAATAATCTTATGAAACTATAAACACCAACTTTGTTTGCACTTTTCCTCTCCCGCCTTAGTAAGCAGCTGTTCCCAATTCCTCTTTCCTCATCTCATAATCAATCATACAACTATTTGAAAATTAAAGTAAAATCGATACGTAAATAAATAACGTTTTAATTTCTAGTAATGTTAATTGTATCACGTTCTTTATCACTCTTTAATTACTTCTCACTTTATTGTATTGTTTATCGTTACATATGATTGGTGGTAACCAGAATTTCAATTATTTGATCCATTCAACGCGCTTCAATTCTCTAACAACCAAAGTAGGTACATATTTGTCATACATAGGTTGTGTACAAATATGACAAGAAAGGTTATACACTTTTTTACAGTGCCTCCACTGCACGTGCCATTTTGTGTCTCCAACTGCATGATAGATTTTAAGTGTCAATATATATGTAGCAAGTTGACATTTACTAGGTTGTGTAAGAACAAACAACCGCATTAGCTCATGCCAGGAGTTTTGTAGTAATGAAACTTGGAAGCAATGAATATCGTAAATAAAATAGAAATCATAACGATCAAGATGAAACGTGATGAGGGAATGAATAGAATACCCGACACCAAAGTAGGATTGCAGTCGTCAATGTGTACGTACATTTAGAAACTCATTTATTACGTACATATTAATCAAATGATGATCCTCTATTTGTGTTTCTATAGGCTCAAAATATTTTGAGGCACTCAGAATACTATTATTGAATATTAATTGAGGGAAAAGTGGCGATGAAGAGGCAAGACAGAAAGATATAAGATACATTAGACGGCAAAAAATGGAAAGAGTGACAGAAAAAGAAAAGCATAACAAGCTGTTCGAAAGTCTACAGATTAAGAACTTGATAATCAACGAGTGAGCGTGCATATCCTGCAAGCCTACTCACTTTTCACAAATCGAATTCCTTTCTACGCCAGATGAATAGCACCTACAAGTGGTGTATTGTCAATAATCGGCACTAAATATCCTATAGGCACAGTAGTACAACAATAACATACAGTATCGCAACTTCAATGCACCGCTTGCAGAGCGAGATGTCCCGAGCATTCGGCTGCGCGAGCCGCCGCGACACTAGCGCGCCAAGCGGCACAAGACTCAACCCACTAGTTGATCAGGAGGCCGCTAGGGGGTGGCGGTTCGCTCAGCCGGACGTCTGAAGGGACTTGTAGTCGAGTTTTGTGGCCGCTAGGAGCACGCGTCACGGTTTGGTAGCGTGTTTTGATAGAAAGTCTCGCTACTGTATAAGATTGTTACACTGTGCTATAGGTATAAGAACCACTACGGGGAGAAATCATCACACACGTTTGAAGTAATGATTGATTCACTTTGAAACCCATATCTTCTAAGTATTTCAATGTTCAACACAACATCACCGCAGTTGTTATTATCTAGAAAAGCTCCATTACTCACTATACTATGTACTCAGTATCGCAGTCGCTACACCATATAAAACTCTTTCAAAGAAAATATACAAGAATCATCTTCTTGGAAGTACAAAAAACCACATCAATCAACATCATCCGCTTCAAAACATTGCTGTCACAGCCACGTGTTGGCACATTCCTCTACATACATTTAAAATATGTACTTTAGGTACTTTGCACTACAAAACATGTTCATATCTCAACATAGTTTCTCTCTTCAAACAAGATCTATCTGAAGGTTCTGAATTGCACTCTTCCTTATTTAAATTTACACTATATTGATTAACATTAGACTTCCATTATTAAACAAACCGTTAAATACACATTTCAAACTACAGTTTCTTTCAACCAAAGTATGAAAAATTATACATGAAAATATAATCGAAGCTCGTTTGTTGTGTTCTCTAATAATAGGTACCTATTCATGAGGCCCCGGTAAGTAGAGGTCTGCACGGGCCTACTTCTAGAAGCCCGGCCGGGGGGGGTGGGGGGTGGCATGTGTGACTGAGTGGGTTGACTAATATTTAATTTTAATTTTAATTCAAAGTTAACTTTGAGCTTTATGCCAAAACCATCATCATTCATCATTTGATGTTTGAATTATTTGACAATTTGAATTGACTTTTGATTGGTGACTGGCTCAATCATGATAACTGATAAGTACAGTAACAACATTACGTAATACACGAAATGAACACAAACAAAATGCTGCAAAATGACAAATCCTCATTATACTAAGAAGAAAGTTAGGCCTGCATTCATTATCATGCCACACTAAGAAGTGAAAAGTAATACTAGACAAATGGTTATTATTAATAACAGTACAATTATTTGCTATGATACATTACAACATCGTAGTAAGATAGTAAGATGGTAACAGTAATGTGCTATGTTGGTTGTTTTTTGACATAACAGTAAGAAATCCAAGGTTCAGGTTCTGGGAGAAATTGAAGGTGGTGAAAGTGAAGAAACTTCAAAAGATTCGAGCTAAAAGCAACAATAAGATTAGCCAATTAACGCACCACAATCAACCTAATACTAGTAGGTTCGTTCATTCGCACACACTTTTGTGAAAAGAGCCTCTTTTGCCTGTTCGTTCGCTTCAATGTTAAAACTCGCCCTCATAACACTAGACCAAAAGCCAGTGTAAAGTGTAGACACTGGTTTTTTGAGTGTTAACACTAGGTCCGCGAACAAACAGACCTAGTAACTACTGTCGAGTATGATGTTTAATGCTATTATGCGTAATATCCTACATTGTTCCAATGTCCATTATCGACCTAAACATGGTGTTGGGTTTTGGATTTGAGCTCTTTTCTATATCTTTATTTTAGTTCATTAAAGTTCAACCAGAGAAAAATAAAACCATTACTCAATACAGAAATTTATATTGAATAGTAATACACAATGACATTATTAACTTATGTAAGTTTATTATATCTTGGACACAGGAGCTCTCATAATGAGATACAATAAACTAAATCTTTGTACTATATATTCTGTACATATTAAGTCAAACAAACATGTTAATTGTTAATTACAATGATATAATCCTAACCCTAATCAGTTCAACGACATGAGAAGCAACATGGATGCTTAGGCAGAAGATGCCAAATGAAATGAAGAATTGTTACACAAACCAGGGGACATACCTTAAGCCATATAGACACAGCTGTAGTTTTTACTACCAGTAGACAGAAATTATGTAACCACATCAACGCAACCTTCAAATCAACCTTTTTTTTTTGAAGATGTTTTCAAATAGTAGAGAAGGGCAATTCTATAAGAGACGCATGGAGACGCCTAGCAGTTTTTATTTCTTCAAACCAAACAATCAAAAGTGAGTGGCCAATGATACCGGTGCTGGCATAATACACTGCAAAAACAATGATGAGACCCTTTTGTTGCAGCCAATAGTGATTTGTAATAGACTACCTAATAGTAAATGCAATTTGTTTTAAGGCCCACTCAAACATTTGTTTATGCATGACTTGTTGGTAGAGTAGGTAATGACGCTTGATGATGAAGAGTAAAGCCTGATGTAGGCCTACGATTGGAGTCAAATTGAACGTCAAGTCGTCAACAGTTCATGCCAAGTTCAACATGCACATTTTGATGGACGTCAGCCATCAACACGGCTAAACTTTCAAGGTGGCGTTGAGTCGTTGACGCTCAAGTTTACGCCAGTCGAAAACTAGACTTAAGACTGAGGGAATCGTGGCTCCAGTTGTCAAGTTTTAAAGAAACACTAGGTGTAATGTCCAGCCTGGTAAGTGGGTGCGTAACTTTGGCCAGTTATTTAATGCCTGCCTGTTATAGAAGTTGCCAAACTAAAATAAACAGTACAGTACTTACACTTGGAAGGGAGTTGTGATGTTGCTTAACATCGTGTAGTATCCTAAGTATAAATAATAATAGTTATGGTTGAATTTAATATAAAAGTGGCAAGTGCCGTGCTCTTCTCACAGTAGACTATTTGGAGTGGCCGTTGAGAGCTGCGCTGGTTGCGTCGCCGCTTCCGCTCTCTACCCTGGAGGCTCCGGCCGGCTCCCTATTGGCTGACGGCTTCTCATCGCCCGACTTTCCTGCGACGGGTGCGTCGTTAGTCTTGTTCTCAGACCGGGTTTTACCCTCCTTGGGGGACTTTCCGCCAGCTGGGGTCGGAGGGTTGATGTGTACGGCGAACCGGTTCTTGACCAGCTCCTCCCCCACGTTGATGTCCTGTTAGCAACATAAAGGCAAGCCTTGAACCCGCCGCAAACCAAGAACGAGTCTAGGGTCGTATTACAATAGGAATCAATAGGCCATTCATGTGCTAACACTACAAGTACCAAATTAAATTATAAATACAATAGAACTGTTGAGAGATGCATGCATTCCTTACAACATTGCAAGTGAGGATTACAATCAAAACAATGTCCCGATATCAAAATGAAATGATTAATTATTGATAGATGAGTCATATGCAATCAGACTGAGAAAGTTGCAACACCCCTAATGATCACAAAATAACGAAGTTGACACCGTTTTGAACTCGAAACGCATGTCTCAGATAAATCCCAACACTGTAACTATTAGTGAACTAGCCGACTAACGCACCTTCTGCCCGGAGATGTTGAACAGCTCGACAACGGGCACGGGGCTCCCCTCCCGCCTCCCGCGGTCCTGCCGCCGCTGGATGCTGGGGTCGTAGTGGTCCACCTTGCAGATGATCACCTTCCACTGGGCGCTGAAGGTCAACTCTTCAAACAAGTCGGTCGCCGCATCGCTCCACTCGTTGTTGCTGCAACAACACGGGACAACACTGTTGTACTTGCGCTAACATAACTATCGTAAGCCATCCAAGGTGGCTCATACGGCTGGTGACAGTTTCAAAGCATTAGTCTCCGTGGGATCTGGTTCGAATCCGGCACGAGTCATGGATTTTGTTCTTCATCCTCATCCATCACCACTCATCGTCTCATATAACGCAATCAAGTTGTGATGAAAAACACTCTCCACATGTGCTTCTGTTCCGATAACTTGATATAATATTAAAAAATCACCTACAACTAAGACCCTACTCTCTACTAAGAACCTACTCAATGTCAATACTGACAATGTCATTTTTATCAAATATGGCTTTTGATTATAATTAATTATCTGTGTACTAATAATAATGTGAAATAATAATAATAATAATAATAATAATAATAATAATAATAATAATAATAATAATAATAAGTAATAATGTGCTTAGAAATATAAGGGGTGGCAATTGGTACCCGGGTATTCAGGTTATCCAAATCCAATTAAGGATTTAAGTCTTCTTGTTACATTGAACAACATCAACAAACTGACACACGGCAAATTTATGTGAATGAAGAGTTGTAATAATGGAAACTGCCAAACAGTTTAAATTTGTTATTTGCTATGCAATGCTTCTCACAATAATTATTTAGGGGATGCAAGACGTGTTAGGCAAAATGAGAGAAACCTGGGTTGGCATACATACGAGGGTCATGTATTTAGTTCAGGCTATTCTTTACGAGGGGGTCTCATCAAATCTATTCCGTCACTTCTGTAATCTCGATTAGCCTAGCTGAAAACGACACACTGCCAAGTATAGAATCACTACGCAAACGGCCTCCGGGGAACCTCCTTTAAATCTCCGACTGGAGCCAAAATCGGTTCCCCAAAAGTCTACGCCGGTTCTTATATGGCGGGTCTAAATGATCGTGTTGGATTCGTCTTTGTTCAGTGTGAGTCGGCATGTGGGAGTTGTATATAGCATAAACATATTGCTGCAAAGTCTAACAGTCCAAGTGACTTATTCTCCTTCAAGATCGTTTCAGTAAAATTCCATACTACTATTTGGTTGGATGCCATGGAGTGCGAGATCACACTTGGTGCCAGCTTCATGAATCGTTTGGCCAGGTTCCACATTTACACTACTGGGTAACAGCTGGCCACTTTCACAAACAATACTGTATGCAACCTAATAAAAAGGTGTTACGGAAAATTCCTAACGTTTATACAGTACGTTGAAGAACGTTTAATGTACAATGGAAATATCTTCATTTTAGACCGTTTTTGGGCAATTTAATGGGCCTTAAAACAAAAAAAAAACCTTCTTTATTTAATTGTAGTCTATAAAACATTCTAATATTCCGATAAACTATTAGCACTTAATGAACTGAAAAATAAAGTTATATGGCAAATGCTGATGCTCTGCTACAATATAATATGCAATTTTAATGAAACAATTGATAACTGCAGGTAAGGATTATAACTTACAATAGAAAATATTTTGGATAAAATTCCACTTTGAGCATGCAACTAAATTTTGTCAGTGCCTTTGTGCATATTGAAGTACGTTATGCACAATCGCACAGTTCAGAAATAAATCCATTGAATGGGCTAAAAACAAAACAAAAATCAAGGTTGCCAGCAAAGGAAGTCAAACTACAATAAAATTCTTTGACTGGTGAAGTTGAATACATTATTATTTTTTTCCATGAAATTCATTGTCTACCCACTCAATCAGCGCTGCGACTGACTGAAGACTGCAAGGTCACCGAAGGCATGTTGCATACTATATATGGACGATGGTTGGCTAACTCAAAAGTTAAAAAAACTAGAATGTACAGGAATTCGAACCGGAGATATTCTACACTGAAAGCAGGAGTAACCCTACAGTGTCCCACCCCAAGACACATGTAACTCTACATGATGTCCTGTTTCCTCGTTCAATATTATTAACGTGAAGCTAAATTAGACTTATTATTGACCTATTAGCCTGATTGAACAACTGCACAGACAAAATGAGATAACAATAACAAAGTAGACCGATAAGGGGGGAGGGTCACTTAAAAAATTATTCTTGGTAAAACTCAATTGTCGCTGGTCACAACATTCGATAAACATACTCCAGCCACAATACAATTGTTTTATTTACTCGTGTGACCTTGAGGCTCTACTAGTGTTGCGGTAATACCTGGGGGGGGAGACACAGCCGGGCAAGACACGTGCGTTGCAGCAGTCACGTGCGTCCTGCATGCATGTGCTGCAACCGACACCAGCCAGGATGAGCGTGTCACGTGACGTGATGGTGACAACGTGCAGGATGTACAGAGAGAGGAAGCACTGTCCTAGCGTTCAGGTTGTGAGAGGAGAGGGAGTCAAACCCTGACCCCACAACATCCCGAACCAGAGAACATAACAGGCGGAACAGACAGTGTTCCCAGATTCGAACCCACGTCCCTGAATCTCGAAGCTGGTATCTCCCTCACATACGCCCTTACATACAACGAGGACAATCTAGACGATTACCGGCAACGTTTGTCAAGGTTGATACTCGCGTTGGTTCATATTATTATGGTTACCGTTCGAAGACTATGACTCCGGAGACGTGGGTTCGAATCTCGAAACCACACATGTATTTTTGCACATCGCAATCTATCATTATTCATCGTCTGGAATAGATTATGTTTGTTTGTTTTGATTACTTGAACGTTTTCCAACGAAGATTTTTTTTAAATCGTTGATACCAATATACTAGCAAAGTAAACAAACATGTTAATGTGGGTTGTCACTCGACTCACTTCCCATGATAACCAGTGTTGTGCTTATGTGTCACATGACCACATGTTCTCCTTATCTGCTGGAAACACGTGTCATCTGAATGCTCTTGTGGCATACTACGCATCTCGTCCTAGCAAGCACCTCCATGCTGCAGGTTGCGGGCTCGACTCCCGCCACTGGCAACCTTGACTGAGTCACATCCTCCTCGGGTAGGGACGCGGTGGACCCTACGCCAGGTACCCTACAGGTACAAGGCTATACCAGCAACGTGATCAAGCCACTCTGTGCAAGGCGGAAGCCAGGTTCTCACATAATAAGGCAAGGAATACAGACACTCTTGCCAAGACCAGAGAGAGTTTTCGTGCACAAGTGGGTATTTCTGCTTAGGAAAAATGAACGTTCAAGCGACTAAATTCCTGGACATGCTAGATGGAGACGGGCGCTTTTAGCGAAGCGGGATACGTTTTAAATGGGGGACATAATAAGGTAAGTATACAAACACATTGCCAAGACCAGGAGAGAAGACAGATAGTCAGATAGTTCACAGAAGTGGGTATTTCTGTTTTGGACAACCGAACATTCGAGTGGCTGAGTTCTCGGACATACTTAGCACTTAGCCGGATGGTTAGTGGCTAAGACGCTTGAAATGCAACAACTAAGTACACCTGCAGGGACCTAGGGTCCAGCCAGAGGGAAGACAAGACTCATTACCTTCTGGTGAACACGGGCGGCGATCGTGGACGATTGATGATCGAGGGTTCAACGGGAACTATCAATGTTTTTTACACAACTATTCCCCACATCCAAATTCCACATTATAGTTTCACTCCACCATGCGTTACGTTTCAGCCAAACAATCCCCTTTGACCATGAGAATTTTATTTTTATAGCTGTGGGAGGACAGAAGAGAGTGGAGTAAATTGGTGGAGAGGAAGGAGTTCGAGGATGTGGAAGAAACACTGAGTCTGGAAGCTTAGTATCTACAGTTTCATGCCCTAGATAATGGTGAAAAACCACCACTCAACCCGACATAGTTGTTACTGAGTTATGATTATTATTATTATCCGTTCTTAATTCACAAAATATTGTAGAGGGTCTGCTGTTAGTTGTTTCCCAAGTAACCGTTTTTTTTTTACTACTGGCCGTTTTTACAGGCAGTGCTCGGACTTACAGTTTCCTACCTACGGAAGAGTGCATACGCTTACTTTAGCAAATCAATTACCAAACCACCTGGCAGCTCCATCGGATCACAAAGATTTACGAACACTCAATTTAAAACTAGATCGTCACTAACACTCTTGATCCGGCCTACTATGTATCTTATTTGGGTATACACAATGCATGTATCATATGAGGACGATTAATAAAATCGAAATAAAATCGAAATAAAATAAAAGTGCGGGATGTAAGCTGTAAAAAATACCGGACAGTTCACTGTATTTCTCGTACAAATCACTGATCCGCTGACCGCAGATCAAGTGGATAGGATAGGTAGTCGCAAGGATATAAATACTCTTACTCGGACTAAGCAAGCGTCGGATTGTCTCGCTTCGCTCACCCACATAAAGCATTCTACAGCCACACAACAACACAGCCATAAACAAGAGCCCAACAAGATGCCGCGAGTTTAGTGACATCGACTACTTTAGTTTAATTATAGCTTTGCTTGGCCCAAATAAATATACTAGGCTCTCGGAACTCTGTCCGTGTAGGCCTAAGCTCTTAGTTCGGGCGAAGTCATTTCCACCGAGTCTGTCTCGCTAGAACCAAACACATTAGCCAAACATTGATTAGATGGAATTAAATCCAGAAATAAAAACATCATCTCGTCCGGGCATCGAACCCGGGAGGGAAACCCGGTTTCGATACCCGGATGAGATGGATTCGGTAATTTCTAGATTGATTTCCATCTAATCGCTTACACCTACCGGAGTGTGCCGACTAATGAAATCCATTTGTATTGTTTCTTGTGCTATTTATTTATTGTTGTTTATTTATCCTAAAAAAGTTCGAGAGCTAGTGTAACGGCTTCGTTTTCCTCGACGTCTGCTCGACAGTCCGGGTTAGTGGAGGAACCTATGACTGTCAAGGTTACATAGTCCTTTCGGATGGTACTTTTCGAAAGGAGTAGGCTACGTGCCGGTACCGGGTTTCCCCTCCTCCCTTCTGTTCATACTTCATCCGCATCTAACAACACTCATCGTCTCGAATAGCCAAAGTACATCAATAGGAGACGTTAAGCAATATCAATCAATCAATCAATCAATCAATTCTGGAAAAGTTTTGCAACCAGAATACATTGGATATCCAGACAGTGAGTGGACCTACGTCGAACCCAAGTGCCTTTGGTCTCTACGACTCAAAACTACGCTCTAACCACGTGATCTATAGATCAACCAATCAAATGAATAATCATCTAAGAGCGTGTCGGAATGCTAAAGCAATGCGCACTATACACCCACGGACATGCATAAATCTAGGTTGGGTGGCACCGAGAACGTATTTATGATTTATTACCGGATAATATTATATATATATATATTTATATATAATATAACCGAGTTAGTTCCAGGTTTCAAAAAAAATATAGAGAGTATAGGACATGCGTTTTAGGCAATTGCTGTTCGCTCGGCCAACTGACACCACAGTGTCTGAAATTTTGAACATATGTCACAAATGTGGAATTAAGGGCTCTACACTGAGTAACACATTTGTAAATTTTGTTTTAAAAATAATTTATAAAAATTAAATAAGTTTTCACGAATTTTGATTTTGCTTTAAAAACTCTAAAATTGACCATATTCGTGATTTTTTTCTGACTTTTTAGTCAAAATTTGGAAAATTTAGACCACAGGGCTGTTCTATATGTAGCTTTATTGAAACTTGCAAAGTTTCATATACGTCGGATGCATCATGCCGAGCGAAAAAGCTATTTGCTAACAGCCAAATGTGTCCCATTCCCTCTTAAACAAATATTTATTCATTGTTTATCTTTGTTGATCTATTCAACAACAAGAAACGGCGTCGACGCTAGCAAATATTTTGCTAAAACACTTAAAATCTATGTAGAAATCTCGTGCCGCGAAGAGCCTTGCTTAAGCAGGTGGAACTAACACGGTATATGTAGTTGGTTCTCCCACAAGTGCTACTAGTACTGGCACAGGGAAGGGAAATCAATCAGATTCACTTAAAAATTGTTGGGATGAAGTGCAATTTTCTTTATTTCGCGCGCATGCTATTTAAATTGCGTAAATATTTGTGATATTGAAAAACAAATCCACGATTAATTTGGAATGTGATGAAACAAAATACAAAACGCACTCAATATTGGGTAACAACTATCAAGCCAATTGTTATTATACCAAAGAAGGTTTCCGTCAGATCCTTGATTATCATATAATAACGCACTTGGATGTATTGTAATTACAATGCGCGTGATGAGAGAGAGTAAAACAACTAGTAGAAGCGAGATGTGGACTTGACCTTGGGGGAGTGGAGTACGGAAGTGCAGCGAGCGCAGTGAACGTGCTCTGTGCAGCTTGCGAGATCAATATACGGCAGGAAGTTGTAAGATAACATTCTCAGAGCTCGGTTTATATGCACTTAAAACATCGCAGCTGCTAAACTATTTGTTATATGGATGGAAATCAATACAGAAACTAAAAAAATCCATCTCAGCCGGGTATCCCGATAGCCAGTCGAACCACAAGCATTCTGACTGACTATCCAGATTACCCCAGTAGTTATCATTAGCGAATTTTAACACTGAGTCCTGCCATAACCCTTTATTCTCGGGCATCAATTCCCTATCCAAAACCTAATTAGTATAATAACATGATATTAATCCCAGAATTTATGTAGTAAATTTGCACATACACTTATACAATTCGACAGTCACTTTGGTAAAACGAATATGTTTGCCGGGTTTGCTTCGTCATTACATAAAAAAAATAGCATTTTTTACAGAGTCCGAGTGCAGTTATAAAACATGACGAAATAAAACTGTAGCATGGTGAAAAATTTTCTGGCGACTGGGGGGACTGGCTTTGTCCCAGATCCCAGCTACCGCCAACAAAATCTGCTAATAAACCCCCAACCCCCAAACTTTCAAAACGTTCCTACGCGCCTGAATTAATTATCTACATAATCCCCGGGAAGGGCAAGGGGATCCCATCGGTAAACTGATGTGCACATATCAATCAAACTGTAAAACAACGAACTGAGCAGAAATTCGCCAGGTAACAGTTCCGTCCACCGTAGAACGTAGAACCCCCACGTCGTTGCTGCATGGCTACAGCAGCTTAGTGCACAAATGATACCCTCGTCGTTGCTGCGTCGTTGAGTGTCCACGGGAATGGCAAGGTTCCCGGGTGTTGGGAAACCAGTGGAAACTCCCAGTGTTTTGAGTATCCAACAGGTTTCTTCCATTCAACCGAACCAGGACGCAAATAGACCGGACAAGTAATGAGACAAGATCAAGTACATTGGGAAACCTTCCAATCCCCAGCATTCTTGCAGCTTCCACGCGGAATCACAGCTCTCTCGACCACGCCATGATGTTACGTCTCCTCGAGGCGTATCAGGTTCAGGGCTGGGCCTGGGTCCCAGACGTATGTGTGTGTATGGTCCCGTCTCCCGACCCATGCCCGGGGGTTGGACAGGAATTCGTGACACACTCCGGGATAGACAGTAGTGAAATCGAACGAAACGTTCTGCCCCGCGCAGTTCTGCGAACGAAATCTGATCTGCCTCCAAACGCGTGGGCAAACAATCCAGATTTATTATATCCCAGATCCCACACAAGAATTACAATCTATGCATGTTGTTGCGCACATATAATATTATAGACCCCTAATGATCACATATATTAATAGAAATTGTAAAATAATATTTTGACATGAACTGCCAAACAGGACATGGTGTTAGATTAAACGATCGAAACATCTATATTTTATTGCAACGCGTGCTAGTGAAAACAGTCTAGGCGAGAAAACGTTAAAAAGTTGGGTAAGCAAATAAAATATACGTAATAATAAATTAATATCCATGCAATTCCATCACCACGCACGCATGACGCCGTACGAATGAAATGTAGATAATGTATCAACAAAGTATAGTTTTCCAACCCATGTTTCTCGTACACGGATTTTTTTCATTTAAATCACATTTTGTTACCCTGCACACCCTCAAACTCCATTATGGACTATGGTCGATGTCAATAAATATATTTGGCGTGGGCAAGAGTGAAGAACAAATCATACCAAGAAATAAGTCACCTTTCAGTGAATTTACAAAAAATATCGTCTTCATCGAATAAGAGACGAATTTCGCAGTCGGAACGTACATTTTCAGCTTGAAGGCGGCGTCCCCGTGCTCATTTGATCGGGATTCGAACCCACACACCGTGGTCGTGGTGGTGGTGGTGGTGGTGGTGGCCCAAATCGTAACATTATCAGAAGACTAAAAATAATTCATAAATCACTAGGAGGACTTCCCTGTTCGATCCACAACGCGTTACTCATGTAGCTGACCACATCCAAGACGGGATTCCCGGAATCACTCCCGGGTGATACAACCTCCGCTCTGAGGCTGTGGTCAGCACGTGACACGTGACGTCACAGCACGGGGGATGCACGCGTGCGACCGCACTACACGTAGGGGCGCGACAAATACCTTCATTGTATAACACGTGTTTTATGTAATTTATCGTATAATTAGACTTTTTTACTTTCATTAAACTATCTAGTACAGGGCCTTCGTGTGCTTATGGTTTTAACGATGTCTTCTTCTTTCTCTTGCTTGTACATAGTTAGACATGGTTGAAGTCTCTCAATATTGACTTCGATATAATGGTCAATCAATATCAGGCGCGTAGGAACGTTGTTAGTAGAGGAGGGGTCAAAACCAGAAAGGAGTGTCCCCAGCCGCCGGAGGCCCACTCGGCTGAAGGCGATATATTTTGGAGAATCGAGATGGCGAGGGGTAATACACGTTTTAGACTAATTATAAAGATGAACAGTTGTGAAATGTGAAACAGATAGATAGCCCTTTTGATGGGGGTGTCAGCGAGAAAAGTGGGTCCCTTCCTACGCGCCTGATCAATATCATAACTGATGTCAGTATGTGCATGTCAGCGGGTCAGGTAGATTCTAGTTCCACGAAGTAACAATATGTTAGCAAACTATAGTGGGTTTGTAATTGTAGATGTGCGTTTGCCTGCGCTTATGCGTGTTAGATATGCGTGAGGGTTGCCTGGGTCAATTTCGGTTAAAGTCTATACAAGTACTAATGTACTCACAAAAAAACAGTACAATCCCCAGGTACTGTCGATTGAAACGCAGCCATGAACCTAGAACACGCCATCGTATCAAACGCTATATCCGAGCGCACTTGTTATTTGTGGCCTCGTTATCATCGTACATCATTCACTATTTATAAGTTACACCGTCCGTCCGGCAAACGAACGAGTGCATGGTTACGACATTCAGTGTCGCTTCGAGTGTTTGTTTAGTTTATACTCCCTGCCCTAGCCAAACACCGCCTCGTGCAGCGCCTACACGCGTCGCGACGCAGTCAAGTGCAGTAGAGCCGTGACCTTGACACCGTGCTCTACACTGTACAACGGGGATTCCCCTAACCGTCAATGTCGACCAAACGCCAAACGTGTTGGGGTTCAGGCTACTGGGCTAGATCGACGAAATATTTTTTCGAGAACAACAAACATTGGACTATTTTCTTCCTGGCCTTGTGCTGTGTTGCCTTGTAAAGGTACCTAGGTGAAGCATCAAGCTGACTCTTCGTATTCACCAGAAATTCTAAAACTTTCATTCATATTATGGCTATGAGTTTCAACTCGGACGTAATGTAGAAATGAGAACCTCCTATGCAAATAATTTTATAATTAACTCAATAGGAAAGTTATTAATTAAATAAATAATATTTGATTTTTACATAAACGATAGGCATAACTATCATACAAATTCAAACTTGTGTCCTTGAACCAGTATTTATTTGCAAGTTGCAAACGCGCCTAAACTCAAAATATTTTTTCCGGTTCGACTCCAAGTTGCTTACAGGGGCGAGCAGACACACGAAAGCGTTACCAAAATAGCTGCCGCAGACATTGACCACTGACCAGCCCTACACAGGAACACGCCACCACGTGCACATCAACGCCGTTGTCGGGACATGTAAGAGACATAAATAATTAATAAATACATTACAAACTAGCACGCACATGCTGCAATTATTATACTATTGTTAGAATACATATTCAAGCTCTGACGGTAATATTATTCAAGAGTACGTAAATCAGGTGGTTACTGACGACATCGCAGTATTTCGAGCCTGCAGTCCCTGCACACTCCTTCCTCGCGGCCGACAGACACGAGTGGTTGCGGAAGGAGAGGAGAGACTGCGAAATATCGGAGCAATAAAGTGAGTAGACTGTCAAGTGATAAACCATTTGAAAAACTATAATGTTATCAATATCTTGCAATAAAGCGACGTTTCCTTCCATCAAATAGATTGAACATTGCGAGATCGCCCTTGATGGAGTAAAACAATAACAAAGAGTTGCTCTCTTTTATTTATCTTGATGGGATCTTGCAGCCAGCCAGGTTTCCGCATAACAAATCACAAGGAGCGGTACTTGAGAAAATAAATAAATCAAATAAGTAAATGCAGCGAGACCTGAGTCCGCCGTGACGCCGCAGCGCCGTGACGTCACACTGCGTGGTGGCCTACATCGGAGGAACTGGGGCGGGAGTGGTGCCAAGAGGGTGCCCGTCCTTCCTGTACATAGAAACTATAGGCTACCTATTGTTAGCTGGTCTTATGCAACGAGGCAATACACTACAGTACACAGTCAGCTTATGCAGGGCGCACTGCTGCAGAGGTAGACCAAAGTCTTTAGCTTCACGAAGTTATCACGTTAGGGGTAGCCGCAACACGGCGCACTCCTATCCTAACAACTAACTACAGATCCAATCTTTCGGTGTAATTCCAAAATGATAATGCCATGTCCAGGTATACGAAAAACGTATCTTGAATGATGACATAAGGAAATAAATGATAATAGATAAATGATAAATAAATGAAATAAAATATTTGTAATTTGAAAATATCTTATTATATTGGGTATCTTGAACGGATAGGTAATTTTGTGACGATGTTAAGTCAAGGAATAAACCCACACAACGGGGTCAAGACAGTGCTGGAAAGATCCAGGCGCAGGCGAAACATCCTGGCTCAGAAAGTGGGTTCCCGCATTGTGTGGGTCGCAGGACCGGGAAAAATAATTGATAGCATGATACCACCAGGATTGTTTTAATCTAATTAAAAGTATTTCTTAGTAATTGTCACTTTGTAGTTCGTGTGCTACATTTCTTCGTTCATCGGAAGGTGAACTGTCTGTAAAATGTAGCTCGGAGGGGCGAAATTCTTACACGATGAGATCATAGTCTCAGATCAAAGATAGAGGGGAAGGTGTTTTGCATGCGATCGCATAGCTACCAGTGAAGCACGCAAGAACTCAGCATGCACCGAAAAAAACTAATTACTGTCTTGGAACAGTTTTTGTATACTTTTTACATATTATATGTTTTTCTCTACCCTATATATAGTAATGCTTTGCGAGTTCAAAGTTTTACTTTTTAGTTGGATTTCAAAAGAAGTTACAAAGCACATGCAGTATGTAGGTTTGGCACAATTACGTTTCCTTGGCAAAGTAGAATATCGTTACTGGGTAATAGGTTGGGACTTGGGAATGCAACTAGCTCTGCGCTACGCCTGTGATTATGTTCTTGGCTGCAATGCAAGTTGACGTTGGTAAAATTCTGATGACTTCGTATTGCAAGAAGAGAAACTAAACATCGCTGTTTCAATTTTGCATCGTTTCGTCATTAAAATCAGTTTACTATTATGGGCCGGCAGTATCACTTATAGACAGTTTGCAAACTTTTTTTTTTTTTTGAGTTGTTTTACTCCGCCACCTTGTTCGCTTTGCAGAAGTCCTCTCTCACTTTCCCTCACCTTCTTGAAATATATTATTCTATGCACAGTTCACACATGAAAATACGAATTATCCATAAGCAATTGTGATTACAGCTACAGGTCTAGACAACCAACAATTGTGTTGTGGAAGTTGTTTCGATTGATTTAATAATATTAATATATTTCTATGTTTGAACTAGGCTTCCCCGCTAAAAAGAACGCCTAGAGTCGCAACATCTTCACACGTTTGAGAGAGGATCCCAGCGAGCGGTTAGTGCGTAAATAGAACGTGAATCCACCATCTCCTTCCTTCTCAGAACAGGAAACATTGATTCAGATACTAAATGAATGTTTTCGAGTATCTTCTGAATGTTCTCAACTTAATTCGTGACGCATGAATTGAATTGTGCGACTTCCCGGACTGTGTGTGACAGAATGAATCCAGAACCGCTGGTTCCGAGTACCCGATTCTCTTCGGGACACAGGATAGTCACAAGTTGCGATTAGTTACGGTTATTGTGCTCCACACCACGGCGAACTCGAGGCGTTTGATATGTTTGCAACAATGAGTGATAAAAGTCAGGTGAGATGATGTTATGGAAAAGTTCCATCTCCGCCGGTATGTCGACTGACAAGACATAATATGCACAAGGAGGATTCGAATCAACAGTAGCAAATAGCAAAAAAGACCCATCGTGTGCGGATCACTATTTGTTTTATACTCAACAAAAATTTAATAAAAAAAATGAAATGCACTTTGGGGGAAATTTCCCTCACTGGCTATATAGGGGTCGTGTTGATTAAAAGTGACGTTCGGGTTTTGGTTATTTGGGACAATGTCCCCGATAGCCCCGGGCCCGAGTCGTTTTAGCCTTTGAAAATCTGGAAAATTTTCACCCGATTTCACAATGAATGGGTTATTTGCCCAAAGGGAAAAACCCCCTTTTTTAAAAAATCTAAAAAAAAACTTTTGGGAATTGGGTTTCCAAAACCCTTTAATCAAAAAAATTTGGGGAAAAAGGGGGGGGGGTTTAGCCTTTGTAAATTTTTTTAAAGGGAAAAGATTCCCCTTCATCTCGAAACGACACGTATAACAATTTCCTTTGTTTCGCAAAAGTTACAAATTTTACCAAACTATTAGTTTGTTGTGAAATTTCTCGTTCAAAGGTACCATACATATATTTCGAAATTGGAATTGAGTCAATATCGTAAATAGTTACATAAAAACAAAAATCTTCATCTTTTGTTACTATTGCACCTCGAATTAATAAGAAGTCAATAAATTTTATACCCCAAAATAATGCGACTTTCTTTTTCTAAAAAAATAAACCATTTTTGTGATATTATAAACATTGTATCGTTACAGAAAGCTAATTATTTCCATCCTGAACCAAACAACGCCCCCCCCCCCGGCCGCCGCGACGCACGTGTCCCGGCCTTGCGCAGAGCAAGCTCGGACCTCGGACGGACCGACGTCGCCTACTGTGACAAGTGTAGTCGCGCTCGAGACATGGGACAGGCGAGTCGCGTCCACCCAGTGCACACCAGCGTACTCCTAGTCGCCTCCGCGAGTGTTTCTCAGTGCTAACCATCCACTGTTTATTACTTTGAGCGAGGTAAGTGTTGGAAAGTCATCGTCCTTAGTAATAACAAACACCAAGGCCAGGCGCGCGGACTCAAATGTCAAAGTCAAATAAGCGCTTGACCATTGAGCCGGCGAAGTTTTCCACGTCGCGACCCTTGCCTCTGCATTATCACCACGAAGTGTAAATAAATAAATAAATAAATAAATAAATAAATAGTAAATAAATCCATATCTAGAGTCTACCCACTCATCACACAACTGATTTTCAGTGGGGGACAGCCGGACAGTAAACCAAAGTGACCAAGCCAACCCTGCAGGCCCCGACGTAATGAAATAATGTTATTTTTCAATTGTGGCGACTGCGTTACTATAAAATATAATGTCTTGTTATGTAGGTAGCCATGGCTCTACATGGAGACGGTGCGCGACGATAGGACTGGGGAGAAAGACTCATTTTCCTATATGAGAGAACGAACGGACGAACGAACGAACGAATGAACGAACGAACGAACGTGTGAACATGTATAAAGAAAATTAACTCCTCTTCTCTGTTGGAATGTCTGCTTTAGGGTATACATAGTTTTTTAACCAGGTGTGAGTGATAAAGCTAGAAAGGAATGTCCGAGGGGCTGCTAGTAGGACCCAATCCAATCCCTACATTCGCATATTACCGAGGAAAACCTCCGCGCACGACTTCCGGTGACTGGTATCGATGAGACGACCTCCCGAGTCGCACGTTCCACCTCTGTCAGTGTGAGGGGACATGAACGATTAGTTGAGCATTAATGGTTGTTTTTCGTACTTTCTTTCTTCTTTTCTATATATTTTTTTTTAGTAGGCCTAATATTGTTGTTTCAAGTTAGATTTTTTTAAAAGTTTATTTGGATAAATCATAAAGGGCGCGTTAACCGTTAGGTCATGTTGCACCACTCGGTCTAGGGGACATGGGGGGGGGGGGGGGAGAAAACTCCCATGCTGATCAGAACCAGCCACGGGTAGGGGGAGGATTCTCACGTCATGGTCGTCATCGTCTTTGCCATTGTTCGTGTTGTCACGGTCTTCGTCGTCGGTGAGGTCGTCAGGGGAGGACGAGGATCCCCGACGACGACCGTGAAAGAATCTACAGTCCACTCGAACGAGACGTGAAACTGTTGATCCGTCACCCACACAGTCTCGATAACCCTCGTTGCACACACAAACCAAACACGCGTATGTGTCTCACTTTTGCGACACACCGTCACGAGACGTCACCCCGACAGGAAGCCTCATCAACCAACTGTCACAAATCCAGACTTTTATAAGCCATACTAATCCAGACTATTATATTAGTTCATATCTATCGCAATTAGAAGACACAAAGTTCGAACACTAGAAAGAATAGATTGCAATCATTAGTGGCTATACTTCTCACCTCATGATGACAAGTGCGAAGCTCTCAGATTCTTTTATTTATAATAGATAAGACCCGCGAGACGTCCTACAATCAACAAGACAAGAGACAGCATTCTACTTTTTTAAGTTTTCCTTTGACTAACTCTTTTAGTAGTACCTATATAATACGTAACAATACGTTTTATTTATAGATGAAGAGCAATTACAAATATAATTGTACTGTTCTTTGTACTGTTCATCATACAGCTGCGAAGTTTGTGCCACTGTCGGCTCGTAACCTGGAAATATCTCAATGATCCACCTCCAAGAAGCTATCAATTGTTTGTTATTTGAAGACGGTTTCGGTAAAGAAATCCCGTCAAACTAAAAATGTCCATTTACTCAGAAGCGTAACTACGAGGGGGGGGGGGGGAATTTGGTCAGAGGGGGGCGAGGGGAGCACAATTTTGTGGCAATGTTTTGAAAACTGACAATCTTTACAATTTTATAATTTATCTATGTTGAAACCTCGCTGAAATCTAGTAAAATGCCCCCCCCCGCCCCCCCACCCAAGGGCTCGAGCTTGTTGAGTAGTGAATATGCCTACGTCCCTTGATAGAGCAAGATAGGCGGCTGCATGCAACCTTACGGACAAAAGGATTTTAGTTCCCGCGTCCCAAGTTCCGGCTTCGGCCATGTGTGATGTTTTTAATCGTTGCTCGAATCAACCGGTTATCACTGCAAATATCGGGTCCGAACCTAGTAGTGATGGCGTCCGGGGTTTCGCGGTGACCGAAGTTGAGTAGATAAGGGCAAAAGGAATTACAAAACTCCCCCAATACTGGGTGAGGATTGTTTTAGGAGCCCCAGGGTTGTTTCCCTCCCTTGACCTCTGACCTCGCCACTGGGATTCCGAGGATGTCCGGCCTCGCGTTATCAGGCACGCACATTGCTGCCAACATGGGCGCTATCATTACCGACCTATCCCACCTACACTACAGCAACATCGAGGCACAATAATTTTAATACAAACGTTCGATGATAGTATAGTATTTTCCTTTCATTGTCACACAATTAACTACAGAATGTCATGTAAACGGGACAAATTCATTTTTTTTTCTGGGAAACCATCAAAACAAACCTCAAAACTTTACACTTTTCCTGCTATAGCTTTCGATTAAGTAGGTCTACATAAGCTTTTATATGAAATCACCTAGACTTTTGAGGAAGTACATTGTCAATATTAGAAGTTTTCTCACAGGGTCGAGAAGAGAGATTTCTAATTCAACTAATAATGTGTATTTTGATAAATTTCAAATAATTTTCCATTATAAATCGTTGTTTTCGTCAGGTTGCCCAACAGTGTTGTCTTCAACACGCACGCACGCACGCACACCTACGCACAGTCCTAGCTGTGACGTCACAACACAACTCACAATCGTGTTTTCCTCAAGAGAAAACAATTCAACCGGGCAGGCGACACGAATCACAGATGAAAACACGTAAACAACGCTGAAATATCTACTTGTTTCCCCGGGTTTAGTCACTGCGGCTTGTTAGGCGATTACACGCGCAATCAGGACCTTATAATTGCCTTAGTTCTTATTTACGCCGAGGTGGTGCAAGGTCAGGACTACTCCTTGAGCGTTTGCAGTTTTGAAGTTATAATCTCTCTATATGTCGCTAGGGGATGATATTATACAATATGTTGAATCTTGAGTGTAAAAGTATAGTTTTCAATCATTGGATTGAGAGAGATGAGGGGTTGTTAACAACTAAGTGACGCCCGTTGTTCGGTGGGGTGGACTTAGCAACTTCATCTCATGCAACAATGTTGTTGACTTTTAATGTAGCAACCTGTAATAAATCACCGATTTGTAAGCTGTTGTGACATGTGTGTAGGGGGCTTACATTTTAACTCCTATGTATGACTTGTGACTTGAAACCACTTTTGGACGTCCCTCATCGCTATTCGCAACACTTTCCTCATTATATAATGTATTCATGAAACTAACAAGAACTAGAAGGAAACCTAAAATAGAATATGATTGAGAGGAAGTGGTAGGTGATGAGAACCACTGCTGGAATACGTCGAACTGATATCAATCGTCGAGGATGAGTGACGTAACCGATGAAAAGAGGATTGATAGGCAGGCGCATGTTTTACTTTTACTGAACTCTTCTGTAAACTTCTATCGACGATCGCCGTCCGGTACAGCACCCAGTGGCGTACTACGTGGGGGGGGCGAGGGGGTGCACAATTTCTATTTTACATGAGGTATTTATTGAGATTATATAAATATTGATATATTTTTTCTTATTTTGCTATTTTTTCATACGTATATTTTATAAGATTTTGTAAAAAAAAAAAAAAATCGGCAAAATACTCTAATCACACTCTAAGAATCGAAAAAAAACCGGGGCTGTGCCGGTGCGCCCCGAACCAGCATCAACTACACCACCCATTGTTCCCAATCGTGTACTTTACCCATGAAAGAGCCTATGTAAATTTTGTTTTTGATGACACTACTGACTACCCAAATACCCCTCCCTTTCACTAGTTGGTCTGGACCATTGATCTTAGGAGGTTACATTAATGTTCGCCCCCCCCCCCCTCCCCCGAAAAACAAAGGCTATAGTTACGCCACTGATAGCACCCTATGGTAGCACCCACACCCGCACGCGCCCCCGTATGATAACAATGAGGTTGTTGTCAACGAAATAGGACCACACCACGGTTCCTCTAAGTTCGTCGGTCTCCCGTGTTCATTGTCTTGTCTCGCGTTATCACCGGGCTAAGTCCAGACTATTATTAGACTTGGAGCAGACTTCACACCACACACACAGCACAGGTGTTTCGAGGAGTGAGAACAATCGAGGCTGATTAGGTCAGTTTTTACATTTTACACGAGGATAGGTTGATCGCGCAGGACACACGCACTAGTATAGACGCATACTAAAACAATATTACAGGTACGTTAGTTGTTAGCGTTATGTTATCTTAGAGCTCAATCGGCGAACGTACAAAAGTAAAACAAATGCAAAATGCCAATTGTATTACAATATTCGCATGTCTGTTGAGAATTAGTAGGAATTAGTGTAACATAAGCTACCTTTTTTTGTTGCAAAAGTGTAATGGTATTGATTTTAAAGGTACATTGTACAGGTACATAAAATCATTTCCCACTAGCAGTACAAGCAAGCCACATTTAGGGGTTTGCTCAGTTTAAATGCTATTTTAGGAGGAGGACGCACCTCTCCCACATATACTTGGTCTTTACCCCACCCCACCCCATCCCACACAATTATTCTCCACTTTAGTTCTTTTTTGCTGCTGATTGTTTTAATTCAAAAGCCTATTCCCATAGGTTGACTTAAAACCACACAACATCAAGGTAAATGCAGGCAGAATAAAAACTAAAACAGTTTTCTGTTCAGTCACTTATACATGTCGGAGGGTTTGTGTTTGCATAGAAAACCAGCAACGAAAATAATTACGAGAAAAAACTAAACATACCCCGTCCACTTGACTCTTCCATACAAGTGTAGAAAGCGATTCCAAATGACAGGTCATTAATATTAACAACACCAACGCGACAGTCACGATCCAGGAATGAAGGCTTATTATAATTATTTATTAATTACTCTTTTTATGACATTTGAATGGATAGTTCTACCTTTTCCTTGTTTACTTGTAAGTGCCGATTTAATTAATTGTTCATTAGTCATCGATCAAATAACCATAAATCAATCAGCATATTCCTAGACTTCCTGACAGGGCATTTGTTTACATATTATGCTCGTTGATTTTTTTGTATAAAGTAGTAGGACCAGAACAGTCTGTAACTTCACTGGCTTGTTGGTCTTGTGAGTTAGGTTTATAAGTCAAAGGGAGACCGCCAGTGTTCTAATGAGCACGCACCCATTAATAAATCAACGCCATTTAGAGTGTGAAACCCAACCAGCGACGAGAATGTCAACAAGACAGACACTGACATTCCTGGCATCTGTTGCAACCACGCAGTGCACTCGCGTGTTTACCACGGCAACAAGCGAGGCGAGCAAGTGGAATTTCCCACGCGGCGACACTCGAGAGTTGCAAGTCAGACCAACTAAGCTACAAGCAACGAGGCTAGCTAGACGATCAGAATGGACGGTGTTTCTTGCAGTGTTTGGAAGTAGCCTAGCTTTTCGGTACCGCCCATGGTAACGTAACGTCGTTGCTATAACTTGGTAAAGTCTCAAATTTTACTTTGCACGATGCCATTGATTAGTAATTAATTTGTGACTAGTAGTTTCTACTTTTAACACCGACGTTGCAATTTATAGTTCATTTTCAACAGCGCGAAACTTATTAGAGAGTCGATTTAAAGTTTTGAAATGTAACTAGTCGAAGTAATGTTACTATTTAGAGTTTAGACGATTAGGAAAATATTTACGTTTCTTCCAAAATGCCTTCACCCCACAGCAACTCGGAAGTGTGGCAAGTAATAACCGGGCTTCGAACCCGCTAGAGGCGCCACGGCGGGAACCCGGGGAGGTCACCCATCCAATTAGCGTCCGCCTCCGTGGAATGACGTAAAGCGTGTGATTTACGGGACGCCCGGTCGCCTTGGATCGGGTTATTGGGTTGGCTGGGCAACCACTGACATTGATCTTTGAGACAATGACCTGATTGTTACTCAAGATCGAGCCAAACATGCAATCGTTGGGTGCGCGACAGAGACTTTATACGATAGGCGAAGACATGGGCGCCCGCAGGAATTTTGGCAGGGGGGGGGACAAAATTAAAATTTGTACTTTCGTTGGGCAAGCACAGGGGGGTTGGGGGAAGAGCCCCCCAACAATAGAGCCGCAGTCGAAAATTTAGAAAATTATGTTTTTAGATTGCGTATGGTGGATTTTAGAAAAAAGTAGTGGGTTGAATACAACACCAAAATTATGTAATTTGTGTGCAGTCGATGCTCGAAACTAAAAACCATAAAAAGGAATCTTAAAAGGAAACCTTCAAAAATATTACCTTCCATTTTTTAATTTTAGTTTCAACTGATTGATAAAAACACATAAATTTTTATTTCATGTGCTTCGTTCAGGGGAGGGGGCAACTGCCCCCCTTGCCCCCTCCTGCGGGCGCCCTTGGGCGAAGATGGTTTTGTGCTCTCATGTCGGACGATAGGTGGTAATGTGAAGAGAGTTAGATAACCATCTATCGACGTTCAGAAAATCTTTAGATTTTTCAGAAAAGAGATTGTTTCGACTTGAAGGGGGGAAGGGGGGGGGGCTTATGCATACACGTGGGCGCGTTAATTTACGAAAAAAATACGGAATAAAACTTTCAAAAATTCATTATTTTAGAATAATTGCGCCGTCCCACTGTCAGTTTTTTGCCGACTTTGTCCTTTTTGTACGTCAAACCAAACCCATGTACAATGCAAAACATAATTTCTTCTCTTGAGGAAAGGTTTTTCAAAACCTCGTCCCTCTCCGGGCACGCGAGCCAAGTAAGAGTCTAGAAGGTCGCCTAAAGAAGTCACGGCCGTATTGCTCGTGTCTGGTCTGAAGGCGACCGAAGACCAAACTATCTCGGCTCGCGTGCCGGGGGCTCGGGCTTCGACTCTCTGGTGCACTACTTCCGGTTCAGCTGTGACCTTGGAGCCGTCTCTGGCGCGACCGAGGAATGCAGCAACATTCGACCTCCGTCCTCGGGCTCCATCGGCGAGTGTGTCAGGAGATACACGATTTGAGTATGCAAATATTTTTGAAGCACAATCGATGTTAATAAGTTCATTTATAAGGCACGTTTTGAAATTAAAGTGAAGCCGTTTTCACGGTTGGTTCACTGGTTTTCAGTCCCCCGGTGTCCCGACAGTCACGAGTCACGACCCTACCCGGGACGTTTAACATAATATTTGCTTTTGTTTTTGGGAACGCTTTTTCATTCTAGAACGAGTATACATACCATCTCCATTTATTACACAAATCACTCACTGAACTATAACCTGGGTTACTTACTTAAAAAATGTGTCGATATTTCGGAGACTCTTCTCCTTCTTCAGGTATCCTCCATGCCAATCATTTCACATTGTCGGGCATGGAGGATACCTGAAGAAGGAGACTGATTTGTCATATTTTTAAATCACCTCCATTTTTTTAGTATATATAGTATATTATACTGGATACAATGGGTAGGTCTAACTGAAGAGCAGATGCGTATGTAATGATAACTTGCAAATAAGGGTCCTTTCTAAAGACGAAAAATACTAATAAAAAGAGAGCTTGAGAGAAAAGTCGTAAATGGTTTCGATAAAAACATTTGCCCCCCTCCCCCCCGACCTCCCTTCATAAAATTCTGTCTCGTGTTTTTAGTTCGGAAATACGGTCACCCTACTGGAGCTATCCTCGGCGAATGAAATCTAAACTGTCTGACTGAAGTCTACAGTCAACCACACGATGTGGCTTGGGCAATCCAATCGAGTATTAATCAAATGTGTAAGCCTCCCATATACATGCCCCACTTCATATTCCGATCAATTAAGCTGGCATCAGGCAGCTGCAGCACACATTTAGGTCGTCTATATTAGCTAGTGGTGACACTGACAGTCCCAGGTCCAGTGTCCATTGTCGTTAGCAGACGATAGCTCATTAGCTAAAACCAAGGGGTCGATAACAATAACTATGAATTATGATTATTATTATTGAAGTGAGAGATCAATAGCAGATTACATGCTTTATTCAGAATATCATTAAAATTCCTCCAGATCATAGTTCAAATACCAACTGGTGGAACAGACTGGGCTGGGCCCAATGTAATCATTTAATGTCCCCCACTGACTAAAAATCAGTTCTTGAAACTGTGGGGTTATCTCCCGACTGACACCACAGGTGTCTGAAATTTTGAACATTTGTCACGAATGTGGAAATATAGGGCTCTGCAGTAACACATTTCTAAATTTTGTTTTAAAATAATTTATAAAAAATAAATTATTTTTCACGAATTTTGATATTGTTAAAAACTCTAAAATCGATTATAATCGTGATTTTTTTCTGGCTAATTACGACAAAATATTGAAAATCTATGACCACAGGGCTGTCCATGTATGCTTCATTGACGACTTTGCAAAGTTTTGTCGGATGCATCTTGGCCGAGCGAATAGCTATTTGCTAACTGCCAAATGTATCCCATTCCTCCGTGTTCTCAAGTTGTGTTCAATTGAACAAGGAATGAATACAACTGAATTTTGAACAACCCAGTAAAGATTTGTATAAATTTATGAGTTAAATTGATAATAATGGTACATACTTTATTTCCACCAGTGATAGTGGTAGAATCAGGGGCGTAACTAGGGTACTAATATTACCCGGGTAAGATGCGGGTAAGGGACTTCAAGGAAAGTAGCGGGGGGGCTTTGGGGGGCGAGCCCCCCAACTACAGCGCCGCAGGCGATTTTTTGAAAATTTGGGTTTTTAGAGTGATTTCTGAGCGTTTCAGATAAATTACCGGACTGAATGCAAAAGTGAAATAATTTCGTTTATGTAGTGCAAAGAAACAGAAAACACCCAAATCTTCGATGTCAGTAGAGGGTTCTGGGACAAACAAATAGTCAGTCTTTTTACTTACCAAATAATTAACAAATCGTTAAAATCAAACCTTGAAAAATAATTTTTAATTTAACAACTTTAGTAGGCGAAGATTAATATTTCATCTAGGATAAGTTATAGTTTAACTTTAATTTATTGTTATTATCAAAACAAACTAAACGTATACTTTGAATGAAAATAGTTAAAAATAATTTAAAGTACTTACAAATAAATATACATATTACTATAAGGTAGGCCTACAAGATAAGCCATGCTTGCCTTGAACACTCAAAAATGTTGTTGATGAAAAAAATGTATAGTTATAGTGATGATGAATTAAAATGCATGGTCTGACTTACGTTCTGATGACGTTCTGAGTCTGATTTAGTTAGTTAGTTATTAGGGTTTAAGGGCACACAACACTAGGGTTATTAGTGGATGTGTGTGTGTGATGTGATGTGTGTGATGTGTTTTAGAGTGTGTGAATTAGGAATAAACGTAGGAACACATGTAGATTTAAACGAGATTTCCGGTTTGTTTGCGATTTCTCCTTGTTCTTGTACTTTTGTTGTCCTATCTTGAGTTTCATCGTGGCGATTATTTTGAGACTGTAGTAAACTTTGCACATGATTTTTTAATAACAAATGAGTCTAGAAAACTTTGAGTTTTTTGTCTCTTCATGTTTATCTTTTATGTACTATAAAAAAGTGGACACAAATCACACATTAACATATTAACAAAAACCGAAAAGCGCAAAAAAGTCGTAGGACCTACTTGTTTTAATCACTATATTGTTTAGTTTGTAGCACTCGTGATTGTACGTAACCTTACTAATGGGAAAAAACTGCGCTAACAACACAATTAAAATTGAACATCCACAAACTGTAGTATTTCAATACGTAGCCATGAGCCCACACACGTAAAGTATTTCACAAAACAGTCACTTAATTCACATACGTGGAAACAAATAATTCGATATGAAACACTCACTGTTGAACATCTACATAATGTAGCTAGACTTCCGACACTGTCAACCCTTGTAAGGTCAAGACAAGACTGAAACGAAGCGAAAATGAGCAAAATAACGGTCGTCAACCCCATATTGTCAAGTGAGTGTCTGTATTTCCAGGAATCGAGCTTGTTTGAGATGAATGGCATGCACTGACCATTGACCAATCCTGATCCACCCCCTCCTACCCCGCCCCATGACACCTGCACACCACGTGCGATCCTATATTACCTCCAGACACCAACCCTTCGCTTTTGAGTTGTCGAGAACAAACAAAAAAGTCCTCGGTTGATTTTTTGCGACATTTTTGCGGTTGGTCCTGGTGAAATATTGTAATCATTGTATTGTAGGCTAGTTACTTAGGGAATTTTTACCCGGGTATTTACCCGGGTTACCGATGCCTAGTTACGCCGGTGGGTAGAATAGAAAAAGAAATAGATTGAGGGGAACATTTTACTTTTTAGAAGTTCCTTGCTATGCCAAAATACCCCTCCACATGCACAATGGTCCAACCTACAACCACAATTCCATTAGACACAGGAACTCATCTGTTGCTGATTAAGTGAGACAATTTTTAGAGCATGACTTTAAGCGAGTAAAAATACTCTGCACATTCATAGTCTTTGTCTGTATACTGAAATAGCTGAGTAGAGACCAATTCACAGAACAAGTGATGAACTAAACCAATCATAATGGGCCAAGGCAAAAGTAAAACAGTTCTAACTAGGCCATGCAAGTCAATGCTAGCATTCTCCTACAGAACAAACAAAACAGCTTAACAACAAAGCACATAATAGATGATGGATCAATAATAATGCCTCCTACTGAAAACCAGTTCTTGTAACTGACTGGGTACACCTAGGTAATTGCTCACTGCTTTACCTTCACACTACAGTGAAGTATAAGGAAAACATATTACAGAAAAGCAATCCCCAACTTAATAAAGTTCCAAATAACACTATATATGTAAGTAAATAATGACTGGTTGTCCATTAATTTTCTGTTTTGTTATTAATTACAGAATGGCGGCCCCAGAATCCGGATTGGAGCTCTTAGTCCCGACCGTCACCGACGTCATCATCAAATACACGTGGATGATTAACAAATACTCACGCGTCCTCAAGAAGTGCGATTCGTTAGACAGCCCTACGTTCGACTACAATGCTAACGGTATCCAGACCCACTGGAACATGTCGGTACGCTTCTGGACCAGCCCTAAGGGCAAGCGCATCAAGAACCCCCTCGTGGTCTGTCTCAATCTCCTGAGCTGCAGCATCGAAGAGCAAGCGCAGGCGCGAGTGCGCTTCCAGTTTGCCATCTACAACGTAGACATCAAACAATGGGAGTTGTGCCACGTGAGTCGGGTCGTGTTAAACTTAGAGAATTCCTCCGAGCTGCTTTCCATCGGATACCGAGACTTGAGTATCCTCGATAGACACATCTCGCAACCCGACGGAAATGTTGCGATGTTCGTCAAGATACAACTATCGCCAACGGAGGCGGACAATAACACTCTTTCCAACGATCTATCGCGAATTCTGGGCAGCGGCGGCGACGTTATTTTGCATTGCGACAACGGAAAGGAACTTCGAGCGCATTCCGTTCTATTGAAGGCCAGGTCGCCGGTGTTTGAGGCCATGCTGGAACGATCGCCGAGCGCGATGCTGGATGTGGAGGACGTAACTCCGGAAGTCCTGCTCGAGGTTCTACGTTACGTTTACACGGACCACGCAGACAATCTGGACACGATGGCGACTACGCTGCTGGCGGCCGGCGAGAGATTCAACCTGCCCGGTCTAAAAGCTCTGTGCGAGAGAAGCCTTCTGGAGACCGTCACCCCGCACAGCGTTTCCTCGTTGCTGCTCGTCGCCGACCAGTTCAACTGTGATTCGTTCAAGAGAACCTTGTTGATGTACTGCGAGGACAACGTGTCTGTGATCAAGAAGTCAGTGGGCTGGAAAGTTATGGAGATGGTTAATCCGGACTTGTTCATCGAGGTTTGCGAAGCAGGGCTCGGTAGTTCCATGTCGAGCGATCTCGAGAGTTTGGCGAGCGACTCCGGTATCGCGGGACTGTGACGTGTGTTAAAGGTACGACTTGGATCACCATTGAATTCATAAACAATTCTGTTTGCTTCGAAGCGCTACACCATAGTACAATTACAATATGATTACCTCCATATATTAAAGTAGGAAATATAAGCACTTCATAAAAACAGCACTTTTAATGGAGAGATGAAATTTCATACCAACCAGTGTAATTATATGCATGTTATTAAGTATTGTTCAGTGATGTGTTTCTAAAACAATTATATTTATTTTAACATTTCAAAACAATATGTCACAAACGAGAACTAAAAATGTTACGAAATCAAATCAAATGCCCAATAAAAGTGATAATATGGAAAAGTGGTTGAACAGTTGGATAAGTGACTTCAAGTATTTCAGTGACAATTATGGTTTGTTCATAATTTACCACAAACATGTGGACGACTCACAAACACCGTGGCTACGCACGCTTGGGTGACACGACAAGCTAACCCGTACATTGGTGTAACAGTATTAATGGTAGAAGGTTGTGTTGATTAAGAAGACTGCACATGCTCGTTCAGTTGAATGTGTGTACTTGGGATTATGTACTAGTTTATTCCATTGTTTCATGGTCATTCCAGTTCCACTGAAGTATGTTGGTGGGCAAAGATGCAATGGATAATAGACTTGATTACCTGTCCTACCTGATTTATTAAATTAAAAAAAACAATACATTTGGCATTTAAATAAACTTAAATTTAAAAAAAGTACTCATAATTAATTAGGTCTGAAATCTGAATAAAGCTCTTTTTAAGAAACCAAAGAAAGAAAACCAGTTGCTATGCTATGTATTGTCAAATATGTATAGTCAAACTTAACCAGATTACATTGTGTCACAAATGCCTTTGCTAGACATTTTGCATTGTATGCTGAAGTAGTACTAGGCCTGCTGTGCAACAAACAAATAAATAAAATACTAAACAATTTCAAGTTGTATGAATAAATCAAGTTGTCATATAAATCAATCAAGAATCCTTATCATTTATAGTAAAGAACAATTAAAACAATTCACAAAAAGAGACCTAACTCAAAAGGATATAGCCTAAGTTAAACTAGGAAAAAGACAAAGTCGATGTTAGACAAGCAAGCCATGTGTTAAGTACCTGGTAACGTTTTGAATTTGACTTCACTGGTGTTTAATAATGACATAAATGATAGGGTTTCGAGTTTTCTCCCAACCGTAATTTGGGTAACCTTGCCCGTGAAGATTCGATACACCTTGACCATTGCTGTACATACTTAGTTTGACAAAACAATATTTCACTGCCTCCTAGATGCTGCTCGTGGCTACTCGGAGCGAGAAGCATCTAGGAGGCAGTGCAATATTTGATAAAAATGACAACAAATGCCAGAGCAATTAAATTACTTCTACACGTCATAGATACTAGGTATAACCCCCCCCTTAGATGTGCCACTCTCTATGGGCGAAATAAAGAACTCTTTGGAGGCCATTTTGAATCAGAGCAACGCCTAGCGGCTGGCCTGAGAACTAATTGAGGATAGGCGGTATATGCAGTGACCTACTATTTCTACTTTGGAAAATGCAGTCACCTACTATTTCTACTAAATATTCTTTGGAATAAAATGTCGCTACAAAAATAGAACACATGTTTTGGTAACATATTTTATTGCAAATAGCGATTTAAATACACACACAAAAAATGAAAATAAGTACCTAATCACCGAATCACGTAGAAATGACAAAACGCCTGCTTGTTGGCTTGTAGTGGGGAGGTCTTCCATCGTCTTGAGCTTTGAAAATGAAGCAAAATGCACTGCAGTAACCATGCAGTCTTTTCAACATCTGATTGAAGAATCACGAGCCGTTTTTGTCTGAGGTGCTCTCGGGTATAATTGCGAAGTTTATTGTGAATCTTTTGCCAGCAATCTTTGACGATCTTGCTTCTTTTCTTGCTTGCTACGATCGGCAGAGGTGTTGTGGTTATAGGCTAGGAGGCTAGGCCTAGCCTAGGCCTACGACGGGCCCGGCCGCAAAATGAATTTACACAGCGCATATACCAAACAATTACTCGTCCTTAGCCCTTTCTCACCTTTTGTGGTCACTAAAATCACTTTCAATATTAGTTGGGCTGAAGGCCTACATTGCAACGTTTAAAACCAAATATTATGTCTTGAAACTTAAACTTTCAAATGAAGTTGTGCGTGCCATGTGACTTTCACGTGCGTTTCTTAAGACTTTTGTTTTGTCAATATTTTGAACTTGACTAATCGACCAGTCGACAATAAGTCGATAGGTCGTAAAAAAAGCGATGATGACACTCTGGTGCCTGGCCTGAGAACTATACTAGACTCGAAACAGTTGATGGCACACTGCCACACGATTTACCATTGCACTTTCAGCACCCTGCTACACGTTTTCAATTTAATTTCACATAGGTTTGAATAGTGACAGGTCTTGCTGTACATCAGCACCCACATATTTGTTTTCAAGTGTTTGTAAAAATTTCAGCTTGATCTCTGCACGACAAACAGACAGACACACAGACCAACAGACACACACACCAACAGACACACACAAACACAGAAGTTGGGACATTTGAGTTTCGTCTTAAGACTTGCTAGCTTTAAATGATAGGGAATCTCTCATGTAATAAATCTGGGAGTCCGCTAGGTCTACAAACATGTAGAAGTTCTAGTAGAAAGCAACTTGAATCAGTGGCAAAGACAAAGAATGGTGAAATATCTCCAGACAAAGTCAAAGTCCTATCGCAATGAATAACAGTTAACACACACGCACAGTTACTGTGCATGCACGTCAACTTTAATATCACTTTAGTAAACACTTCTATTTACAACAGCTGTTAAGAAATACTCTACCTACGTATTGTCTATAATGGTATGGATTACGGAACTAATATTTTTCTCCAAAAATGATTACCTAAGCCACTTAGAAAATTCCTTGAGTAGCAGGCAAAGACACATTGATAATGATAAAAGATGATCACTTAACATGCAGAGTTATATTAATTTTAAATTCTCCCTATGTAGTGCTAAATCATACAAATTAGTACCGGTAGCACAGATAGTATAGTATGTGTGCTAGTAAGGTTTTAGTAGGTATATATATTTCGTTTTCAGTTTTCACAAATCTTGTCAAATTACAATTTTGTCCTCATACAATACTCAGATCATCTACAGTTAACAGCGGTCATCTAACTTTTGGTCAAGAATATCAACTGGGGGTTATTTCTCCACACCAAAAAATCATTGAAAATGCCGCAATTGAAACAAATACGACGTGAGTTGTGGCAAGAATTCTCGGTAGTTGGAGACTGTTCATGTTGAATACGATTGATTCGACGAGTCAACAAGTGATAAACCAACACACGAGTCTGCCTTCCGTTGTAGATCACTGCGCTATTTGAACAAGGACAGTTACACTGGCAGGAATCCAACTTCTTTGTTTACAGCTTTACGTCGGCCAAGAGTTTCATTCCCTTGTAAATGTTGAAGGGGCTCTTGAACTGAAGTGCCGCATGCTCAAGATGCGAGTGTGTGCAGTGCACATGTATTATATGAGCTGCATAGTTTCTTGTCCGTGTGCCAAGAAATGGGGCACACTGGCTGCTCAGAATAAGAATACTAGGTAGTAACTAGTAAGTACCTTAGGTAGAGTTAGTCTTGTCTATTATATAGGTATGTCTCCCATTCCAGTAGGAAACTTCATACCAGGCATAAATGCAAAAACCTTCCACTAGAATCAAAACTGAAAGGAGAAAATATCTATGCGCAATGACGAGATAACTGTTCACTTTAAACATTGGACATGATGTTTTAAAATGCAGTTGTCAACAATCGTATCCTACTATTCACTATTCAGCAGGTAGGCCTATTCACCATCTGCAGAGAAGCCAACACTAATCCTTGAAATCATTTCTTGTGAATACCTCAATGCTCATGGTCTTCATCTTATTTTCTATGCCCACAATTGGCATTGTTCATGCCATGTGTTTTCTAGTTAACCAGTAGAGATAGGACTCCTGATCCTTCTGATCTATGCTTTTTGGCATTTTGTCCTGTTTAACATTGAGATTTTATGTGCGTACAGCGGTACAGTACATGATTCCAAAATATGTTTTCTGCCTTGTTCTCCCTACACATCCTACAAATTATGCTGGATTTGAAACCCCCCAAAATATATGAAGGTGCTTGCCAAGCAAGAAGTGACCTGTTTCTAAAGTTTCTATTGAGCAATTTCTATTCTTCTATTGTTTGGCTCATTGTTATATTTATTTACCAGGGAGGGATATATTACAACACATACATTTACCATTCATTCTGCTATGTATCCATTATCCACTAGTTGTGTGCTATTGAAATGGCGTAGTAAGCGTAAGCCTAGTTAAATGAATTTCCTCACTCACCAGTGTCGCAATGAAACATGACTACTGCGAGGTCACAAAGCCTACTCACTCACTACACTTGAGGTAGGGTCGAACTATCTACATATACAACAGCCAATGTAGTGGCAATGGTAATAGTCTCAAAATCTCAGATGCTATGTCATGTAAATACTAAGTAATCATAGTTAGGGCCAGTTAAATAACATGGCATTATTTTGTCTACAACATGAATTTGTCTAAAAAAAGAGCATTCATTCAAAAGATCACATAGTAGTTATGTAGTGCTAAAAAGTAAAAACATAACTGTGATAAAATTGCTACTTTCAGCGCAACAATATTTTGTTTTACTCTGAAATACTTGCCAAGGTTGCAAGTTTTCTCAATGAAACTAAACCTTATGAGGTGCAGTTTGTATTGTTTTAAATGTTTAGCACGAATATGACGAAATCTGGTGAGGTATTTTGTAGGAACTATTTTAGTGAAGATAACTCTTCACGGCACAAGATTTCTTTGAAAGTTCTTGTCTTAGGAATAATTAGTAAACGGTGACTATGGAGCCGTCATAGCAACGAGGCACATAATAAATTCAAAGTTGTTCTGAATCGGCCTTGTTGATTCTGGCGTTGATCGGCAGGTGTTTGCACTGTCCATACCACTGATTGCTATTTAATATACTGTATTAAAAAATATTGATCTTTGGTTGGTTAAATAAATAAAATAAATAAATCCTTATTTAAAGTCTATCCACTCACATAACTGATTTTCAGTGGGGGACAGTTATCGCTCACTTGATTGCATCGGGGCCTACAGGGTTGGCTTGGTCGCTTTGGTTTAATGTCCCCCACTGAAAATCAGTTAGTATATGACTGAGTGGGTAGACTCTAAATACGAATGTATTTTATTTATGATTTTAAGTGTTTTAGCAAAATGTTTAATAGCGTGGACGCCGTTTCTCGTCAAAATACTTTTAACTTCCTTCTTTGTTATAATGTAACTAGGAAACGCTCAGTTGGACGCGTTGATAAGCGAGCACGTGCTATAGCTAGACCCACAATGCACATTTTTTTTAATTTTAAAATTTGCTACGTTCGCTGTCCACAGGGCCATGTTTCCGATATTATTTATTATTGCCAAGGTATTTGGGTAAACCCGTATGTAAATCTTTACTTTGTGGATAAAGTCCACCGCCATCTAGAGGACCTTGACTCATTGGGAAAATATTTAAACTCTTTGGTGACAAATAATAGACTGCTTCCTCGAAAGTATTTTGATTACTTCTAGGTGGCAGTGCATTAGAAACTTCACGCGTCTTTTCGTTGCCATGGCAACGTTACTTTTGTTATAATGTAATTTCCATCTACACTACTTATCGGATCAAACTAAAATTAACATATTCGTGACCGGACGGACATTCTAAATGATTTGGCTATCTCAGATTTTGTCGCCGGTTAGTTTGAAAAAAAAAACTTTCGATTAACTTTAATGTAACTTTTTAACTTTTTGAACGATTTTGCCACAAAACTAATGGCATTCAATCGAGAACAAAGCTTGCGGATGGTCAAAATTTCAACTCGATCCGAGCCTCCGTTCGAACGTTATGGCGAGACATACAAACAAAAAAAAAACAAAAAAAAAAAACAAAACAAAACAAAACGAGTGACAAATTTTTCCGGCAGAGTCAAATGGAAACGCTCGCTTCGCTTGCTTAAATTATGACAAGAATAAACAATTGTATATATATATATATATAAATGTTAAGTGGAAAATAGCAAACACCGTATTTAAATGCCATTCTGTAATATATAAAACTTTAGATTTGCACCAGAATTTCAAAATTGAAACATCACGTAAAATGTTGTGTCCACTGCCGGTACTTCAAGCGAGAGAAGTTAAGAAGAACGAGTGAAGTTAGTGGAATCACCTCCACCGGATGAACAGAGGAAGTGGAAATAGAGATACGTACTGTAATACATGGGGTCTACCTTCGATAAAACAAAAGGTATAAATACCGTATTGTGCCGAATATAGGCCGAACCTGAATATAAGCCGACCCCCGTGTTAATCGGTTTCTTGTTGAAATTTTAAAAAAACATTTACTTAAAGGGATCTTCACCTCTTATGTAAAGGTTTACACAGCCATCTATTTACCTAAGTAGACTCCATTTACAACAAATTATTGACCAAAAATAATCGTAGTAACGCTAAATTAATTGTTAAATGTGCAAATAAATTTCGTTCATCTTCCCCACTTATCAGTCCTGGCAACAGTGCACGAATAGCGGCCGGCAGAGTGTCGAGTGTCGAGGCGAGCTGCGCCATCTTATTGGGCTATCACTTAGCTTGCGACGCGACACAAGCTTTGAAGGAGGGTGGGGGATAAGACATTGATACTCGGTTTAAATTAGGTCGAAACAAAACACATGTGCATCTCTCAACCCGGCTGAGATGGATTTTGTAATTTCTGGATTGATTTACATAACATGTACATCTGTTATTCACACAAAGCAAAATACTAATACGCCTATACAATCTTGTAATCTCGTGTATGGAGCTCAGCAGTCATGTCACTGTTTACAATAGAATAAGCAGGAGAAGGTGAATAACGTAGGCCTACCAATAGGGTGCACTTTCAGTCTTATCTTGAGTCTTGACGATGACTATTTTTGTGTACTTGGAACGATCATATTTCCTTTAAAACTTTTCATTTCATTTCATTTATTGTCTTGTCTTGTCTCTACGCTAGGTATGGCCATTCCATTAGCACAAGTATCGAGTGACTATTACGAAATTCGGTTGTTTCGACAATCGACTTTTTAGATATACGCAAGTGTCCCCCCCGGGCTACCAGTCGAAAGATAAATATTTAATGGATCACTATGCCTAACTACTTTGTATGTGTCCCAATATGCTGTTGAGGGATTTTTTAATCTATGTTTTTTTGGAAGTTTCTAAAATATATTGCAGCTGCATCTACTCGAAAACGATAGCTACTAATTAAAGAGTAAAAAACCACTGCTGAAAACTTACGCGTTCTTTTTCAACATAGAATTGTTTATATAATACACATCTCCAATACTAGTAGGCTTATATCATACTATGATAATGAGGTTGCCGTATATGTTACGTCAATGTCCTGAGTGGATAATATTGTTTTATCTTTTTACGGTGCCTTTTATAATAAACATAGATAGTTACAAGTGTTTTATAACACGCGAGACTTATTCGGGAGGTCCCCGGTTTTCACGATGTTCGATACTTCCATCTGGCAAACCTGACAAATTTTCGTTTTTTTACGAACAAACTTACGCATCCCATAGCTACTTTTATTAGCAGTATGTTTTTTTCAAAACAAGTTTGTGGTGTTGACCAGTGGTTATGTATTGTAAGTGAATGTGAACGCGGGTTCCTTTCTGCTTTGTTTTTAAGTAGAACAGGACATATCCCCGGACAGATATGACCGGGACCTGCCTCGCGCGTTACACATTGCTAGTGGATGTGCCGTGTTGCAACACATCGCCAGCTCAAGAACAGTGACGTCACTGTTCTTGAGCGCGGCGATGAATTTAAAGATTCCTATTGACGTAGGTCGGGAAATAAACACAAACTACTTAGTGTTTATGTTTCTATTTGATATTAAGACTAACTTGTTAAAGAGGTGAACGGACACTTTAAGCACGCATATATAAGCTGGTAAGAGAGACTTAAAATATTGAAAACAAGGTAGGCTTATACTCAGGACAATACGGTAATCAAGACAAGGGAACACACCTAATATTAGGTGTACTGTACCCTCTTTATGGAGAGTTTTGGCATTGCCAACTAGTATTACGCACACATTGGCACATCGCACATTTTTACATTGGGTATTCGGAAACTCTTCCATTTCCATTCACATTGAACCAAGATCTTAATATTGCATAGGCCTAGTACCAACTACCTAGGTAGAAGCCCAATTCCCAGGCAAAAAAAAAAAATACCATGCCCGAGATGTCTGGGGCATGTAAAAATAGTGGTCGGACAGAACAAAACAGAAAGGTACGAAACATACTGCCAATTTCTATTAGGTAGGTAGGTAGGCATATTATTTATCGCGTGTTTTCTTGCAAGAGTTGCTTTGTTGCCTACGCACAGCTGTTCTTTGAACTCGATTGCCGATTGGGTTAAAAAAGAGTCATGAGAGTTTAGTGTACCTACTACTATGTATAAGGTATTCGTAGGGACCCCAAAATTTTGTGAATGACTTTTTTCACTAAATGATGCTAAACATGACTGTTTTATTATTTAGTAGCAAAATAAGGTAATAATCTTGTTTTTATGCTAAATTAGAGCAACATCAAGAACTTTCCTTAATTATTCTGTAAGTTTTAGTCCTAAATATGCAATTATGACAATTGGGCATTGAAATCAACATTTCTGTTTTAATTTTAACGTATACCATAGTTGGCACCATGACAGTTGAAAATATTATTAACAAACACACCTAGCTAATTCTAATTAAGTTAACTTTATATGGCCAAAATATTTGTTCATGTGTATATGTGTTCATTTTGCTCAGGGGTAGTGATTGCAGTGCTATTTTTATGACAAAATGATGCCTTTACCTTGAGTTTATATACTGAAATTAAAGATTTTTTATAATGATTGAAATGAGATCTTTTTATTTGCTATTTCTCGGGGTCTCTAGGTATTTGGGTAGAGGATATAAATGGGCTATTACTACTCATGTAAACTGCACTCTCATTGGCTGATTAATTTTAAAGTAAAAATTTAAAAATATATATATATATACATAGTTATTCATACCGATCCTCACATATGCAGCAGAAATCTGGACTATGGGTGATAGAGAAGAAAGCCAAATACAGGCGGCGTAGATGAGATTCCTGAGGAGCACAGTGGGCAAGACAAGAAGAGATAGAATTAGAAATACAAACGCTTGGGGTGGAGAAGTTAGGTGATAGGATGGGAAGGACACGGCTGAGATGGTTTGGGCATATGAAATGAATGACTGAAGAGAGGGTGCCCAGGAGAATGTATGAGAAAAGGATTGAAGGAAGAAGAAGATGGGGGAGATCAAGGAAGAGATGGAAGGAGACCATAGCAAGAGACCTACATACTAGAGGAGAGAGCTGGGAGGATGTAGCAGAGACACGATACGATTGTGGGAGAAAGAAAGAAGTGGAAGAATTTGGTTGCAAAACCCAAGACCCTGCCAGAAAGGAGATCAACATAAGCATTGACAAAATGAACGTCACAGAGCACTTTAATTTGCTTTGTTAATCGGTTGACAAACAGATGCTACCCAGATCATGTGTTGTCTTTGTGAAGGTCGTGCTTCTCGGAAATCTTAGTTCTGTGAAGTTTCATTTCAGCTTTTGTTGTGATTGTCGTTCATTCATTTACGAGATATTATCAGCAACTATTCAATGCTCCGATATTTATTATATGACGAGATGAATAATATTCAACATTACTTTGGAAGACGGCGTAATATCGGTCTGAGAGAACTGATAAGATAATATTATCTTAGTACTCCGGAATGAAGTAAAGCGATACCGAGTTGGTACAAGGTGGGGAGGAATGCAACCCGATAGAGATGCTTGTGCTGACCTTGAGTGGCGTACTACAATATTGGTTGTGACGAGGCAAGAACTGAGCAATCGGCTCCTGCAGGCGCGGTGAGTGAGCAAGCAACACACGCACGCCATGTAAGTTGCCTACACTGCAGCAGGACAGGGGCGATGCGTTGTGCTTCGGACTTCGCGTGTTGTAGATCTCAAAGTGGACACATTTTTCACGGAATAAAGCGATTAATGTCTTGACTGGAATATTTTATAAGGTTCTGCAGAACGAGCGGTTAATTACAAAATTTTGTAAGAGCGAGCTATTCGAAATGATGCCGGAGGCGGAGCATAACTGACGCGTTCCAACCAACCAATTTTTTTTTATTTTTATCACAAACATGTTATGAACAACATCGTTCTCGGAGACTCCGCAGAGCGGCTAAGGGTGACAATGCAAGATCGTTTTCAATCGGGGGCACACTTTGGCGATCTGCTTCACCCCCTTTGCCAACAGCATACACGTGTTCCCAAGTGGTCACCCACTCAAGTACTAACAAGCCCAATGTTGCTTAACTTCGGTGATCTATCGAGATAACAAACTAGAGTTTAAGTAAAATGACTTGAGTTATTGGTATTGTTATTTGTGATTACTATTTCGAATTAGAATCAATAGGTAATCAATAATAATCATCGATTTCTGTGAAATATGTAATACCTTAATATAACTACTACATATAAGAAGAAGAGGCTTCCTTTAATTCCATGCCAAAAATTACTGATAGAGCCAATCACAGACGCCTTCTAACAGATAGCTTCGGCGTGACAACACGAGAACTTTTCACTTTTTTTCACCCCTAATAATAGGCTTAGGGCCTATCTTATATGTAAAAGAAAAGTGATGTACTATTTGATGACAATTTAAGAAGTTTGAAAATAGATGCAAGTAAGGTATAAACTAGGGATGTCAAACAATAGCAAAATTCATAATGTGATGAATTAGTTGGACTATTCACTGCTTTTAAATAAAGAAAAACTATGTAGGTAACGATATTTCGACGACTATTCAGTCCTCTTCAACTGGATTAATGACATTTGACAGTTACAACAGTAAGAAAAAACAAAATTCAAAAATTTTAAACAAATACATAGGCCTACGGTACTGCCATCTCATTTTCACAAGAAAACTCATGTCTACCATCTTATAAAAATGAAATCAGTTATGTTGCCAACTAACAATTAAGATAACAAACACCTTTGTAAGCCATGACTTGCTCTGGCTTGGAACAAAACCTTTCCAGATAGAAGGAAAGTCAATACTAGGAATACTAATGAATAATGATGTTGTTCTTTACAGCCACAAAGGCAGCCTCTGTTAACCGACGTTTATGCAGATTAGTTTCATGGAGAATGATAGAAGAGTCGTTCCAATTCACATAATGATGGTTCTCATAAATGTGTTCTGCTAGTCTTGAGGAACAAACTTTGTGTTGCGCTACATGGTATGGTATGGTGGATGGTAGGCATGAGTTTTCTTGTGAAATTGAGATGGCAGTATGGGGGGCCCTCTATGCCCCTCCCACGAGCAAGTGTGCGAGAGAGAGAAAGCGCGAGCAGCGAGTGCGATGCTCGATTGATGCGGCGGGAGGGGGGGGGGGAAGGGGGAGTAGTAGCGTCATGTCATATAGATCGCGAGCGGAAAAACCCGTTTTGAGACGCTGAGAATTCCATGAAATCCAGAATTCAGGGAAAAAATATCGTTGTAGCAGCGTCGATTAGTCTTAACATGAAGGCCTATCTATATACTACTGAATTTGCTATTAAATATCCGGATTCCCCATAATTATTGTGATATCAGTAGCGATATTGTATGATTATTACGATACAGCCACCCATATCGCGATAATCAATATTATCGATATATGATTATTGTTGACATCCCTAGTAAAAACTCTGGTCCGCTTGCCTTCAAAACACGAGTTTTAGGCATGTATCCCACTAGGCATACTCTAAGAAATGAAATGAATGTATGGACTCACAGGGGCTTGATCTTCGCAAGGGAGCACTCTATGGCCTGCGGCCTCAGCTTGAGGAAGTCCGTGCGAAGCTCGAAGATTGCGTTCTGCTCAAGGTCGTACGTGTCCCCGTAGTCCATGTAATACAGCTCGACCTCGGAGTCCGCGGGTTCGTACTCGTTCACCTTGACGTTCACCACCTGCGCTCGGTACCACTTCTGGTCGTCGCGGAACGTTGCCGCCACCAGTTGCCCGACGATCACCTGTTGGTCCGGAGAGAACGTTACAATTACATCGTTACGGGACGTGCGAGTTTTGTTATGTAAAACATTTATGAAAATCTAAATCACAATATTTTGACATTAAATTTCAATCAACAATAGTATCAGTGTTTTGAAAATTAGCAAAGCAACTATGTGAATTTATAAATTTAAGTGGTCAAAATAGGGGTACGGCCATTACTAAATGGCTGCCTATAATCGAGTAGGCAAAATATGGTACCAGTAAATATTTGCTAAGTTGCAGTATGTTAACTCAAACATGGGATTAGCAGTTGCCTGTGCTGACCTTAGAATTTTTATGTAGGCCTAGCAATAGGTCAAACTGAAAATTGTAGTCTCAATCTTGCATAGGAAATTTTGATTTACAATAGGCCTATATGTACCTTACAATATTTTTACCAACGGAACTCCACAAAACTATACTTAAGTTCTAGAGAGTTTCTAGCGGCCCCAGATATATCTCTTACCTCTTCAAGCCGGTGAATATCCTGGTTTTCCGGTTTGGTGTAGTAGTCGGTCATTTGTTGCACCAACTGGTCAAGCTCTGCTGCGCTCGGACTCAGGATCTGAGAAACATTCACCGATACTCGTAATATATTACATACCGGTACATCCTGTCTAGGTATTGTCTTCAAAGTACCGTATCGGACCGAATATAGCGCGATGTTTTTTTCCGAAAATACTATCTCTAAAACAGCACTCGCGTTATTTTCGCGCTCTTGCAATTGAAATAGCGCCTGAACATAGGCCACCCGCAATACAACTCCCGCGCGTCGGCTGCTGCGCATCGCCCCGCCCACCCACTCGACGCCAGCTGATCCCGTGAGGCGGGCGGGTGACGTCATCACGGGCTCCGCGGCAAAAGGCCGCGTATCACGGTTCACGGGTTCCGCGAAAAATGACCACCAAAATAACTGTGCGTACAATTAAAAAAAATTTCTTGGGAATCGATCCCGAATCGATTCTAGGTCACAATGATCGATTTGTAGTCCCTTAATCAGACTGGTGAACTGTGGTTGGCCTATGTGAGCTTGTGCTTGGCCCTACCCTGTTAAAAAACATAGGACTAGGCCCTAACATTGTTCAAAATGTTTTGTTGTAAGAATGAAACTTTAGTCTATTCATTCATTGCATTGTAAATAAAAAATGTTTCTTGTACATTTTAATTTTCTTTGATTTTTCTTTTTTCTTGAAATGATTCTGAAAAATTGGGGGTCGTGTTATATTCGAGATCGTGCTATATTTGGTCCAATACGGTAAATGCAGGAAACAGGAATCAAAACCACCCCTATCAGGCAGCATAGGCTGCATTGCATACAGTTTTAAAATGCATTGACAAAATTGTCCCATACCTCCTCCCAACCCTTGATATATGTAGGCCTACCTTGTGGAGAAAGCCTGTTTAGTCTAAGGGAGAATTAGATGAATGACATGTGTCCTTTCAGCCGACACTCCTCCACTCTCTCCAAAGTAGGCCAATCAAAGTCTTGAAATACCTAGTAATGATTTTGAAAAGGTACATGGGCGTGCCAATCTGGCCCTGAAGGAAGGATATTTCTGAACAAAGTTTACATTGAAAATGTCTTGCATTGAACCGAGAAAAAACCTGATGTTCATATCCAAATTCCATCCAGTGACTAGGTTACAATACACAAAAAAATCAATTAAAATTACCTGAACCCAGAACTGTCCCGGCGACTCGACAGCCGACATGTAAACCTCCAGAGATTGGTCGCTGCTCATAGGATCGAGTCGTTCGGCATGCGGCGCCTCTACTTCCGCCTGCAACAAGTAGATCTCGATTAGCCTCGTCGCACAAAGCCACGAAGTAGACCTCGATTAGCCTTGTCGCACAAAACCACGTGTGCTCGAGTCAACAATGTTGCGTCTTTCACTCACTTCGGCACTTTCTCCGGCGGTGAGATAGCCCGGGGTTTTGTTGGTCTTCCGGGGTGAACGGTTGGCAGCCCCTGACTCGTACCTCTTCCGCAGCTCCTTCTCTTCGGCGACCTTCTCCTCTATCAACGAACGAGCCACGGCGATCTGGTCGGAAGAGCCCTTCAGAATGATGCGGCGGGGAGCAACTAGGAGAAGGGAGTGAATCACACTTAAAAATAAATAATATTGATAGTCAACAGAATCTACAGACATACCAACATTTTAGATCAAATTTAGGATTGGAGAGAAGTTTTGATTACCGTATCGGACCGAATATAGCGCGATGTTTTTTTTCCGAAAATACGATCTCAAAAACAGCACTCGCGTTATTTCTGCGCGCTTGCATTTGAAATAGCGCCTGAACATAGGCCACCCGCAATACAACTCTCGCGCATAGGCTGCTGCGCATCGCCCCGCCTACCTACGCCAGCCGATCCCGTGGTGAGGCGTGCGGGTGACGTAATCACGGGCTCCACGGAAAAAGACCGCGGCAATATCGCCGCGTATCACGGTTTGCGGGTTCCGCGGAAAATGACCACCAAAATAACAGTGCGTCCAATTAAAAAGTTTTTTCTTGGGAATCAATCCCGAATCGGCTTTAGGTCACAAAGATCGATTTGTAATCCCAAAATCAGACTGGTGAACTGTGGTTAGCCTATGTGAGCTTGTACTTGACCCTAGGCTGTTAAAAAACATAGGACTAGGCCTTAAAATTGTTCAAAATATTTTGTTGTAAGAGTGAAACTTTAGGCTATTCTTTCATTGCATTGAAAACATGTTTCTTGTTCATTTTTTTTTTTTTTTTTTTTGAAATGATGCCAAAAAATTGGGGGTCGTGTTATATTCGAGATCGTGCTATATTCGGTCCAATACGGTACAGTAGAAGGTAGAACCCCAATTTTACGACTAAGAAGGGACTGTGCAAAAAGTGATGAATGACGGGAAGTCATGTACTATACTAAACTAGAGCAAATTCGTTGTAAGACCAGTGATCAAGTCATGTGTTGAGTACCCACTAGGAAAACGCTAAAGTCCCGCCGCGTTGATGGATGAGCTTATTTGTAAATTTTTAGTTTGCGTGGGACCACTTTTCCTTTGCAAGTGCTTTGTGAATGCATTGTAGGTGATTGTTGTCAAGTTTCTATTGTTTCTTGTTAATTGTTATTATTAGGGCTGTGCGAGTACTCGAATATTCGAGTACGAGTCGAGTTCACGGCGAGTTCGAACAAATTCAAGTTTCATTTATTTTGAACTCGAATATTTGAGCGTCGGTAAAAACAGCATTTTCATTTACCGACCCGTCAAAAGTTACGTGTTTGTCCGTTAGATAGCAGCATACGCGGCAAAGATCGTGATACACGATAGTCGAACTCCTTCTGAGGTGAAGCTCGTTATGATTGGCCGGCTGAACTTTGCGAGATCCAATTGGAGCTGGTCATACGTCACATGCGAGCGTTGATTGGCTGTCAGTTTTGAAATCATTCACGTCTACCGTGTATCACCACTTTGTGTCCGAGATGTATGTTGTTGACAACAAAAATGGCCACGATTCACGAGGAGAGAGCAGAGCAGACAGATGATTCGTAAAAATATGCGGTGGACTAGGCTAGGCTTAGGCGTAATTTCTTCTCTAAAGCATAGGCCTAGCATAAAATACAATTTTGAAATATTCATGAGATGGAACACTTGTCACAATGCAGGTAAACATTCAAACAACACACGGCGTGACAGTACCAGTGACAACAGGTAGGCTAGGCCTAGTAGCCTGGCCAGGATTTCTTCTGGCTAAGATTAGGCCTAGGCCTAGTATATTTTACCGATCTTAGGCCCCAGCTAGGCTTACAAACTCAGATCGCCATACCAAAATGCACCCAGCACTGGACCTAGGCCTGTACAATAGGCCTAGACCTAGCCTACGGCACCCTTCAAAACCAAGGTTAGTTGTAGGCCTAGCTAGGCCCTAGGTCTCCATAACCAAAAATATTTAACCCAGAAGATAGGCCTAGGCTTTAAAACTGAAGAATTTGTTTGATACCTAGGCCTAGTAGAAAGTCTGAAATGGAGAACACATTTTCTCAATTTGGAAATAAACTCGATTTAAAAAAATATTAAAAAAAAAAAAAATTAGGCCCTAACATCATTATAAATTAATTTTTAAATGAACTCGAATTGAACTCGAAAAAACCGAACATTTGACTGAACTCGAACTCGTACTCGACTCGAATTGAAATCTCCCGTTCGCACAGCCCTAGTTATTATAAACCTAAAAAAAACTCAATATTAAAACCTTTACCTATAGTTTATTCTATGGATTCTGGCTAACTTTTGCAACTTTTTCTTTCAAAAAGCAATACATAACCATAACCTTAATGTACATGTAAAATATGAACATTGTAGCCCCACCGTTTGGTCAGAATCGGCCCAAATGTCACGAAAATATCGCACTAAAAATCGTAAAAGTGCGATATTCATGAGAAATATTTCTTCGATTGTACCCAAAAACGTAGCAAGTCTAAGTTCAGAGATTTCGAAGGTCCCCTGAAATTTTCATAATGATCGCATATGCCGTTTGCCCGGTAGAGAGCGAACAACCAGACAAAAATACAAAAAAAAACAACAAACAAACAAAAAAAACAAAAAAAACACCCGAACTAATTTTTTTGGGGGGTCAGTGAAATTGAAGTCTTCGCTTCACTCGCTACGCTGAAAGACCCATGCTGTCTAGATCCAGCCTCAGGTAGGGGGAGGAAATGGAATACTACCGGGTACTCAACACATGGCTCACTCACTCATCTAGCAACAACTTTGGTGCTTTCCTAGTCTATTTGTAAACATTCACGTAAAATATTAAGCGCTCGACTTCCGCCCGAGTGCATTGCCCACGCCGGGCGGGCCGGCCTCGCCTCACGAGTCAGCTGGCTTGCTAGTCCAAGGCACAGGAGCACGGCGCAGTAGGCGTGGCCTGAGTGCAGACGCCGAATCACCGCTATACTCCGCGCCTATAAAACATCGCCCGCCAGATTTCTCGCTCTGATTTTCTTGGTATGCGAATATAAGACGACCCCCCATTTTGAACTATCAAAAATGGAAATACATATCAACTTAAATTTGGGTAAATACGGTAGGGCTGCCCAACGATAAAAAACATCATATCGATATCGTGAGGGGATATATCGATATCGTGATTCGATATCGAACTTTTCAAATCGAGTATCGATATCGTTTTTTTTTTTTGAAAAAAAAATTTTGGATTTTTATTTGGATTTTTTTTTTAACGTTTAATTACGTTCTTCGGGCGTAACCAAGGCCCCGCCGGCAATACAGACATGCCACTGTCCGTCCCATGAAGAACAATCACAACAATACTTGCGGCGGCCCTGCGAAGAGATAGAAGCTAACTGACTTCTCTGTCTCTACCTCTCTCTCCCTGACTCTGCCTGGACACTACTCCAGTGTAACAACTTGAGCTGCCTCTTATGCTTTGCTGATATGAATGAGATTACACATGTGTTCTTGTTATCTTATCTGATAAGATAAACAAAACAAAGCAGCAAGAGTCTTGGCCCGAAGCCAAACTGACTTATCAATATGTAGTTGGTGGCGTGGGAGGGGGGGGGGGGGGGAAGGAACAGCGCTGCAGAACCATAACTCACTGCCACACCAACCATTTCTTGATTTAAAAAAAATTTTTTTTTTTTTTTTTTTTTTTTTTAATCAAACGATATACATTTTCATATCGATATCGAATTTTTTTCTTCATATCGATATCGTATCGAATTATCGATATTGTTGGGCAGCCTTAAAATACGGTACTACGACTGTCTTACATTTATCCCTTTCTCGTTGCCTCGAATCGTCCTCAACGTTGACCTTGGCTCCAGAGGCCACCACAATCTGGTGCATGTTCTCCCCACAGCGGCCGATGATTCGTGCAATTGCCTGCTGTAAAATAAACCAACAAAATCAAGTAAGCAGCAGTAAGGGATGCCATAACTAGGAATCTATAATTCCTGAATGAATTTCACACAATTGGTGCTGCAGTTTAAATTAAATAAATACGCCTGCACACTTTTGTATATTTCATGCCGACAGCCTTGCCTGGTGGTAACTTGGCACACCCTGATATAGCTGCTCCATAGGAAGAGTGCTGATGCTGATGGCCTTGGCTGGCCAATGAGCGATCAATATTTTAAAATTGATGGCTGATTGGCTAGAACTAGCCAGCCGGTGACGTCAGAATCTGCAAACTTGCAATGGATCCACTATAAAGCAAGATCAAGGACGGAAAGAGATAACCTAATACAGCAACAATGCCTAATGCCTAATGGTCTAGTACATAATATTATACCAATTATGTGTTGCATTGCCATCATGAGGAGAAAGTAGTTTTTCATGAACTCTATGATACGTGTTAGGCCTAATCATTGACAAGTTATACCACTTAAAAGTTTACGTAGGGATGGTCAGTTGGTTGGGAGTAGCCTACCGTTATACTGAACTAAGCATTGTTTATGTTCAAAGAGATATCAACACATTTCTATTTTTCATTTTTATAGTAACATCTGCACCTGTACCGCTTTAACATTACCAACGAGCCGGCCACCTGTAAACTTTGTAATTTAGAAGACCAAGACAGAGCGCATCTCTATAAATGCGCGGATGCGCCGCCCTCAAGAGTGACATTGACTCTCTGCTCGATGAACTGAGCAGGATAGAAAAGGAGGAGGTACTAGTCTTATATTGGAATAGCAAGAAAGAAGAATGGCTAAAGAGGCCAACTTCGCACAAGAAAAAAAAAAGTAAAATATCAATAACGGCCATGTTAGATGACGTCATCGAGTGTTGGCTCATGTGAATATAGCGATGCAGCAAAACGAACTGAATATTCACAAGCGAGGTTGATAACCGTAGATATCTTCTAGACCCCTTGATTTACATCTAATCACGGCTGTACATCTAGCCTACCAATCATATAAATTGTGTGGATCATCATGTTCTATTCGTTTCTGCGATTAATAGGGAACTTTCATTGATGTAAAAGAGAACCTTGCATTGTGTTAAAAGAGAGTCTAGGCTACATACCGGAGGAACGAACATTTCCGATGTCATTATCAATGGCTGGTTTCGTATCAGATCCTGAATCAGCGATCGAGCAAACTCAACTGATTCGTCGCTACCAGTGATGACGCATGTTCGAGCGGAATCTGCAGGAGCACCTGAAACAATGCAGTGATTATGAATTATGATTTATGAATGTATCCATTCATTCAATACTTAGAAAACAATATCCTAATCCTAATGTCTAACTAGGTTGAACAAATGGTCAAATCGAAGGTTATTTCACGTTTTCTCCCATTGATGATGATGATTTTGTTCCGTGATGTCTCATAGTTGGTAAATAATAATATATAAATAGGGCCTAAATTGTATTTAGAGTCAACCCACTCAGTTATATAACTGATTTTCAGTGGGGGACAGTAAATCAAAGCGACTAAGCCTACCCTGTAGGCCCTGACGCAATCGACGAGTGAGCGATAACAAACCAAAGATCGATATTTTTAATTGGAAATATAGCAATCAGTGGTATGGACAGTGCGAACACCCGCGGATCAACACCAGAATCAACAAGCCCGATTCACAACAACTCTGAATGTGCTTCGTTGCTAGGATGGCTCCAAAGTCACCGTTTACAAACTCCTAAGACACAAACTGATGGACTCAAGTCCAAATAAATCAGAAGTTTAAAAACTTCTGACTTTGGCGGGAATCGAACCCTGGACCTTCTGCATTGGAAGCATATACGTTAATAACAAGACCAACGAGCCACACCTACACATACACTAGACTATTCGAGATGATGAGTAGTGAATAGTGATAGATGAGGGTGATAGACTATTACCGATTACAAAAAGAAAAAACATTTCTTATGCGTAGGAGTGCAGGAAATATTTTTTTTAAATTGAAAATTATGTGCAAGGAAATTAAAATTAAGCTTTAAAATAATAATAGGGCTATAATACCGAACCAGAAAAAAGTAACACTACGTGGAGAAGAGCTGTCAATTGCAGAAGAATTCAAATACCTGGGAAGTATTCTGACAAAGGATGCCAAAATAACAGCAGAAATATCAAGAAGAATCATACTAGCACACAAATTCTACCAAAGCGTACGAAAACTACTATGGAAAGAGGAAATATCAAACAGATGTAAAATGATATTATACAAAATGTACTTTCTCCCAATTTTGTCATATGCATCAGTGACATGGACAATAGGAGGAAAGGAAGAGAGCAGACTGCAAGCAGCAGAGATGAAATTCCTAAGAAGTGCGGTGGGCATAACAAAACTAGACAAGGTACGAAGCATAACAACAAGAAACAAATTAGGAGTGGAAAGTCTACGAGATAAAATAGGAAGAGAAAGACTCAGGTGGTATGGACATGTAAGAAGAATGAAGCAAGACAGAATCCCAAGACGAGAATTTGAACGTACATGTGGGGGAGTACGAAGAGTTGGCCGGCCAAGAGATAGATGGCGGGACCAAATAACGCGAAGCGTCGAAGAAAGAGGGAAAACATGGGATAGGGTTAATGAAGAAAGACTCTGGGAGGACAGGAAGGAGTGGAGAGAATTATTAGAAATGCCCGTTATGGAAGAAAACGAGGAAGAAGAAGAGGGGTGCTGAGCCTGGCTAGCAAGCACTAGAAGATAGCCCGAGAAACTGGTGACTCGTCACCCCCCGACCCGACGAATGTTGGAAAAGGGTGTTTGATATATATATATATATATATATATATATATATACAGTAAGATCCCTCTTATCCGATCTCCTCTTATCCGATGTTCCGTGTTAACCGAGCCGCCCAAAAAAAAAAAAATAAATAAATAAAAAAATAAAAAAATTAAAGTTTTAAATACGTAAATAAAACATAAAAATAATTACAGACGCCGCGCCGCACTTTTTTAAATGTACTCGCATACATTTGTAGGCATGCCTTACGAGTAGGGATGACATCGGGTACCCGGTTCCAGAAATTACCCGGAGACGATTTTAAGATAATTCACCAGTTTAAATTACGCGCTACGTGGTTGCGGTCTTTCCCGCGGAGCGTGCCCGCTGTCTAAAGAGTAACTGGAGTTGACGACAGAGCGCGTTGTAAGCTACCACGTGCTTCCGTCCGTCTCGGCGAGTCGCGCCCATGCCACGAGTGAGTGCAAGAGAGAAAGATGCGGCAATAAATCTTGGGACACTGCCGTGTGCGCAGTACGAGATGCGCGTACGATCCAACCAACTCACACTCACAGCTGACTGACAAAGATGGTTGGGTGAAGAAGAAGAATTCGCAATGCAATCATCTTTCAACCGATTCACTAAATTCGTTATCACGACGCATAGGATTGTTATTCCTGGGCTTATGTTCTTTCTTTCCCAGGCTTATCTTGCGACGAGAGCTTCAGCGCGGGATATAGTAGTGAGAGGTTTTCCCACATGAGAAAGAGAGCTAGGCCTAGCCTAGGCCTATGTTTGCATTGTAGGCCTAGGCCTACTGCGTCGAGTTTAGGCCTAGACTTACGTTTTTATTACGACATGTAGGCCTAATTGTTTACGTGTGTTTGTGAGCTTGATTTACAAGCTATTAAATCATTTAGTATACCCTCCACGAAGTGTATCGTGTGTATTTTATGTTCCTTTATCCATTACATGTGTCATATATCATTTTACCACATCAGGCTATGCTACGAGAGCAAATAAACAAATGAAACGCGCCATCCGAGTTTTTCGCAAATCCGAGGTGCCCCCGGTCTCATCCAACTCGGATAAGAGAGATCTTACTGTACTAGTAATAAATAGATAAACAAACAAATAAATTTTGTTTAGTAGTAGGCCATGAAATATTCTAGATCAGGGTTGCCACCAAGAAAAAATAAAAATCCTGTTTGAGCACATCAAAAATCCTTAGAAATCCTTAAATGAAACACTCAAATCCTTAAAAATCCTTTTAATGCCTAAATGTACCAACTTCGATATGATATCGATAAATCATAATGTAATTGTTGTAAAAAAATTGAAAACAATTTTTTTTTAAAGAGTTGGCCTGTTTTTAATGATTTGAGGCTAAATAGGGTTGATAAGCTGGTATCACCATAAATGCATTTTTAACGATTTTTACGATCTCACAACCGCGTTTTATGACCCGGCACCTCCACCATATTATGCACCAGCCAGGCTAATATTTAGACTACCTACCCAGCACCTCCACCAAAATTCCGAAATTTTGCATTTTTGGTGTAAATTTTGATATTTATAAATCGAAAATATTCCCACTTGTCAATATCGCATTGAGATATAGATCTTTTGACCAGCCTAGTTAAAAACGGCGTAAAACAAAGAACTAAAAAAAATTTTTTTGCGTTTTTTTTTTAATAATATGTAAATTGGAATAAAAATCCGTCAATCCGTTTTGCACCCTCAAAATCCGTTAAAACGGATAAAATCCGTAAAAACGGCAACCCTGTCTAGATGCAACCCTTTCTCATGCATATTTGTCTACACTAGATTCTGGATGCGTGATGCGACCATTAGCGACTGAAAACTGGCACATTAGGCCTATGTCAATACAGATGAACATGACAAAATAAAATAGCCTATAGGCTTACTCAAGAAAACTAACACTAAATCAAAACTATCCAACTAACGAATATAAATTTACCAAGTGCAAGACAAAAATACTGCCATCCAGTTGTCTTCGTTTTAGCAAAATAAATTATTAATTTTCATTCTCTTTCTCGATGTAACAAATGATAAAAAAAACAAAACATTGTCAAATTCTACTGTAGGCGCAAGTAGCCTACTGACTCTTCAACTAATTTTTGATTTTGAACTAATTCGTAATAGAATAGGTTTAGCCTGATAACTTTAAACGCATGATCTTTAAACTCACCACCCCACCCGCATGAAATCCACGGTAGTAACGTCACTATTTTTCTTCATTATTCTATCACATGAATTTAAAAGTGCCATTACTTAGTGATAACTGATAAGTAGGGATCCAGGGATTTTGCAATCGGCAAAAAAATGAAAAAGCTTAAAAATACCAGAAACACGTTTTTCATAAGATCCCATGGCCTATGACACCAAAAAATGCAATTTGAAACCGCACCAAAACGCAAAATATTCCATTTATTGATGAAAACGCAAAATAAAATGCTTTTTACTGTTTTTACTGCCCAATCAGCGAAATTTACCATTTCATCGGTATTATTTCAAATAAAAACACGCCGAAAATTCATGAAATTACGATTTTCCCAAAATACGGACATTTTGACAGTTTTTTCGGTGTTGCTAGACCCGGCCCTAGGTCTATTTTATTTTATTTTTTTAAAAAGCATTTTACATTGCTAATCAAAATGTATCAAAAATGCGTATTTTGGTGAAAAATAGCAAAAAATGAAAACGCAAAATAAAGCATAATTTGAATTTCAAAGAGCATAATTTGTCAATCCAAAAAATATCTTTCCTGGACCCCTACTGATAAGTCAAACGCATGATCTTCAAACTTCCCACCACCACCCGCATGAAATCCGTGATGGTAACATCACTATTTTTCATCCTAGTGTTAAAACGTGTCCATTAATACCAGTCTACATTGTAAATCAGATGAATTTAAAAGTTAAACGCATGATCTTTAAATGTGTAACATACCGGCTGATAAGGAGGCTGACCTTTTTTGTCACAATCTTTGAACTTGATCCTCGTCCTGGTTTTCTCCTGGATGTTCTGGATGTTGCACCCCTGCCGCCCGATCACTATGCCGACCGCCTCCTTGGGGATGGATACTTCGATGTTGACCTTGTGGCCGGAGTGACCTGGCTTCGGGAGACCGCGGCGTCGGGCCTCGTCATCGTCGCGCTGAAACATGGCGAGCGTTTTATATTTATATGGCTACTATGGTTTACTTGTGATTGTTATTGCATTTATATTATTAGGCCTGTATATTATTTTTTTAATATTTAATTTCGTTTTATTTTAAACTATCAGTAGGCCTAGGCCCAAACATGTTTCTAACTAATCCTTAATAAATGTAATGTATTATTGACTGTATACATGCCACATCAGGCCTAATACCGGTACATATAAATTGTAGCACGAGAAGTGATAGCCTATGGAAGGCAGAGGCTACAAGAAACGGTGAGAGCTAAGGCACAATTTAGTAGTTTTACATGTTACAAAAAATATGTATGATAATAAATAAGATCAAGTCAAGAGATCAGTGTAAGTGTGCCTAAAATGTCTACTAAGTCACCGCATGTTAGGTCTAATAGACAATAGTAAGTTACATGAAATAAAATCCCAATAGGGTCTAGTTTTTGGATGAGCGTAGCGAGCGAAGCGAAGATTCCATTTCACTACGCTGGAGAAAAAAATCCGGAATGTTTTTTTTTGTATTTTTGTCTGTTTGTTAGCACGATTCCGGCTAAACCGATACTCCGATTGCGATGAAATTTTATTGAGACCTTCGAAATCTCTGAACTTAGAACTGCCACGTTTTTGAGCACAATCGAAAAAAAAATTCCCATAAAAATCGCAATTTTACGATTTTTTTCTATTTTTAAAAAATTTCTTCGATTTATAATACCTACACGCTTTGTCCGATTGTAATGATTTTTTCACAGAACCTTTATTTTATGAATTTATATATTCGTGGAAAATTTAAGCGCAATCAAATAATTATTTCTCATAAAAATCGCAATTTTACGGGGTTTTTCTTTTTAAAACAATTCTTTGACAAATAACACCTACATTCTTTATCCGATTGTAATGATTTTTTCACAGAACCTTAATTTTATGAATTCATATATTCGTGTAAAATTTGAGCACAATCAAATAATTATTTCTTATGGAAATCGAAATTTTACGATTTTTTTCTTTTTTAAAATTACGATTAATTAAAAAAATTAAAAATTAAAGTTTATTTTTTATTTATTTTAAATTATTTAAAAAAAAAATCATCAACTTAGTAATGATTTTTTTACAGAACAGAAAATTCACATAACACATGGCAGCTCAATGCACCAATTACGCTCATCCAACAACGCGGCGGGACTTAAGCGTTTTCCTAGTTTTAAACATCTAGGCCTGTCAATTTATCCCCTGCAATATCAATAATCCAAACGGGTACAGTTGTTCTAGCCCACCCCAATGTGAATATTGGTTGATATTGATTCGAAATGGCTCCCTCGTCTCAAAAGTAACATTGAGTGAAATTTTTTGAAGAGTCGTAGAACAGTTTGAGTTTTCCCATGAAAATGAAATATCCTAAAATACTGTGCTGAACTGCAGAAGAAGCTACGAACTGTGCAGGTTCTACCTGTTTGTGCGTAGGGCCTACACGTGTTTTAAAGCATTAACTCAAATTGTATTACCCTAACAATCATCAGATAGCCTATATAAATTTCAAACTATCCACATACAGAGACAGAACACATTTTTAAATTATTGTAGAGGCCTATCAAAAATTTAACCAAAAAAATTAACATTGCTTGAACAGCTTGAACATAAAAATTTAAAATACTAGTTATGTTGTACATTTGTACGTTTTTACCTTAAAAAGAAAACTTACGTTAGGGGCGTTATGGTGTAATTATGTTTCATTATCCTACTAGGCCTTGGCCTATGGCTGGCATGCAGGCAGCAGAGGAGCTGTAAGTGGCTGTCAGAGTAAGGTAGTAGACTATCAGTTAATATACCTAGTAGGGCTACATTGGAATATACCCTTAGTAGGCCTAGTCCTGACTATTAGGATTTAGGTTTGGTCTGATGATGTTTAGGATAGGATAGCTATCCACTAGTTCTGGAAGCAATTCTAATCAATTCTTCAATCGTAGGATTGTAGTTTTAAATATATGCCATCAACGAATCGGATAGTCTTATCTAACTGGCACTTGAGCAACTTAAATTTATTAACCCTAGGCCTACCTTTTTGAACATAATGTACAAAAGCACGGCTGAGGCCCCGGTAAGCGAAACCAGCACTGCCGTATTGACGAGAGTACCGAATGTCATCCTGAGATGCTAGAAGCTACAGGGTGTGGACATTCGCACACAATCACAGATTGATATCTGGTAGCCGAACAACACTGAAACAAATAAAACAAGATTAAATAGATAAACAGGATTATAGAGAATGGGATGGTGTGGAGGCCTACATCTGTACCCTATGGTAGGTAGGCCTAATGTTTTACTACTTACGACATCTAGGCTACATTTAGGCCATGCCTACGGGTCATTCTATATGAAATCATTATCAACCACATCATTTACAAGTTCCCTTCGGCTTTTGATGAAATTTGGGACAATTGTTGCCAAACCAAAATGAGCACATGTATGCCCTACATTTTTTTTGGCCTTGACGGTTACTCTTTTGTTACGGCCTTCCCCAAAAACTCAAAGAAAAAACTATTAACATCAGAACGAAAAAATACGTGTGTTTATTTTGTATTCCAGGTAACAACTGTATACCAATTTTTTTTTTAAATCTAAAGGATAGGCCTACATTTTTATTTTCTTCTTTTTTTTTTGGATGATTTCATTCATTTACTCAATCACAGATAATAGAGTATGTGACTCAATCATTCACCCTTATTGTTTCTATCGAATGATGATTTTTGTTGCTCAACGTCTCTTATTAGTAATGCACTCGGGCTATTCGAGACGGTGAGTGGTGAACGGGTGTTACATGAGGATGAATGCAGGATTTGAGCATACGTCCTCATAGAGCGACAGTCATACGCTTCAAACCTGTGCCCTAATTGTATGTGCTACTGCAAACAACTGTTTCACTTGAAAAAAAAACTCGCCGTAAGCCATTCTGACCATTTGAAAACACTAACGACCACTGTCAAAAACCCTGAAGGCTTAATTCTAGGGAAGTCATACCTGGAAATTTTTGTACCCGGGTACTCACACTGTCGCACGCAGTAGGCCCACCCTACTCGGGCCAGTAACTGCGGCTATGAAGGGAATGGCTTAGTAGGGTTGTAGGCCCTACACTTTGACGCCTGCATTGAAGTACTAGCCTACCAGGCTGATTACTTCATCATGAACAAGGAAATAACAGGTGATGATGGGAAGGCTAGGCTTAGAGACCTAGGCCTACTTACAGGTCCATTGAAAATTTGGAACTATAGGGGCCTAGGCCTAGCTACTCGCACAGGTAACACTGACATCCCTAGCCTGAACCAATTGATATCTCAACTGATTTTTGAACTGATTGATGTTGACAGCCAGCAATGAATGAAGGTGCTGAGTTTAGAGTGTAGGCACTAGACAAAGGGATATTTCAGAGACAAAGGGTCGATGTAGCCCTACAATAGCCCGGCAACGGTAACATTAGTAAGGTGACCAGACATACCGGTTTGACCGGTAGGCTACAGTACCATTTTCAGAACACTTGTACCGGTGTCCCGAGAGACTCATTAAAATGACGTATTTGTACCGGTTTGCAATTTTGGGGGAAAAGTGTCCCGGTATTTTCTGAACTATATCATGCATGGAAAGATAATGCTTTATTTAAAAAAATACACTCTGATTTACTAAAAGTAAAACAATCAAATAGTTCAAGATTCCACTTTCAAGAATATAATTCATTTTCTCTAGGGGTGTGCGAGTATTATTAATGATTTTGGTGGAGGTGCCGGGTCGCGCACGTGTGTGAAAACGTAAAAATAGTTTGGTCTATATATTTTTGGCGCTACCTTACAAACGCTGATTACTTAGCCATATTACTCTCCTGACTCTTTTGGTACAAATCTATAGGCCTATTCATTTTGGAACTTTGGAACTTTTGTTTGGCACAAATAATAAAAATATGTCACTATAGTGTTGTTTCAACATTTTCATGTAATATCTGAACATCTGAACTGAATGTCATAGACTAGCCCTAATAACATTTTTGCTTGATCATTAAAATGATCTCTACAGAGAGTTACATTTTTAAATCAATTGGATGTTGCTCTGTCTTCACGTTTGGAGCCTACATTTAGTCTAACATCAATAAATACTATTATTATTGTTCATATTGTAAAAAATAAATACTGTCAAAGAGCAAAATAATAGTGAAATCTTAAAATAAGACGAACTACTCGGACTCGAATTGGACTCGATACTCGAGTTATTTTAAGTACTCGTTTCGGACTCGACTCGGAACTAAAAAATCAGGACACTCACACCACTAATTTCCTGTCAATATTTGCATTGATTTTGTTTATAGATAATGGTAAATCAAAATAAATCAATCACACAACTGAACTACGTTTTAGATTAATTACATAGCCTACACTTATTATTTTGTTGTCAAGACAAAGAAAGACTTGTATTAAAAGTTTAACCATCCATATTGTACAAATTAAATGCAATTTCAAATTATATTTTTTCTTATTTTAGGCCTTCATTAGTATGATGCTCTCATCAATACATTTTTATCTGCTAAATGTTTGTATTTTGTTTTGTACTCATTTTTTAACTACCAGATAAAAATTTATGACTACAAAAATGTACACACAACAACCATATTTAATCATATTTTGATGTCAGAAAGCTATTTTCTGGTCTTTTAACGCAAATATATCTCATTCATTCATTCCCTCTGGCGGCTGGGGACTCTGCCTCAGACCCCGAAATGGTCCGTGGGGTACATATGCTTACACTTTAGTAATTGTCCCGGTTTGTAACTTTCAAAATATGGTCACCTTAAACATTAGCTATGTTTAGGCCTACATGGATGATTCAATCTGTTTTGAATATGATCCGACCTCTCATTCCACCATGTAACCACTTGGAACTAGGATCGGATCAGTTGGATCCAATCCCCCAAAAGTTGGGATCGGATTGAAAGATGGAATCGAAAATCAGCATGTTAACAGTTTTGAGTATTGGATCGAGTGTGTCAAGGTTAAAAGAATTCTGGGATGAAGAAGTTTTCATAGTTACCGGTAGGCCTATTGCTAGATCACATTAGTCTGCGTAGTTTGTTTGATTTCCGTGCGGTATTCCGACAATCAGTTGACTGGAATCTTTCGATTCTGTCTGCTTTTTGGTTGTTGGAAAATGGAAACACTTCCGACAATTGTAAATTCGTAAACAACAAAATCCTCCATTTTTATTTCGATAACACAGCATCATATTTTGCTTAAATAGGCTACCGGAATATTTCTTGGTCCATAGAACACTAATTTGATACTTTATAAGTTATAAATTGTTGCACAATATTTTGTTTTCATTATTATTTAGGTCCTCACCTCACATATGCGGCAGAAACATGGACTATGGGTTATAGAGAAGAAAGCCAAATACAGGCGGCGGAGATGAGATTCCTGAGGAGCACAGTGTGCAAGACAAACAGAGATAGGCCCTAGAGTTAGAAATACAAACATCAGAGAGATGCTGGGGGTGGAGAAGTTAGGTGACAGGATGGGAAGGACAAGGCTGAGATGGTTTGGGCATATGAAACGAATGACGGAAGAGAGGATGCCCAGGAGAATGTATGAGAAAAGGATTGAAGGAGGAAGAAGAAGGGGGAGACCAAGGAAGAGATGGAAGGAGACCATAGCAAGAGACCTAAATAATAGAGGAGAGAGCTGGGAGGATGTAGCAGAGACACGATTGTGGGAGAATAGAAAGAAGTGGAAGAATTTGGTTGCGAAACCCAAGCTGACCCTGCCAGAAGTAGGAAACGGCGATGGATAATGATGATGATTATTTAGGTGGCCTATTATAGGGCCTAAATATAGGAAGGATTAAGCCTAAAATTTAAATTTGACGTTGTTCACGTTCACAAGATAGAAAGATAAAACACGGCTGCAAAAAAACTCACTGCCTTATAAATATGCAGCTGGCTGGTTTTTTCTACATAAGCATGGCGGTGGACACTAATAATTTTACAACAAATTTTCCTAGTGGCTTAACAATGGTAAAAATCTTGCCACAGACGCAAGTCACGGATTGATTCCGACAATCGGAAACGAAACTCGAGTCTACCAAATGTTGGTATTGTTTCTTTATGATGGAATCAGACTATCGAAACATTCAAAACCAACGCGGAAGTTTCAAGAGTCCCGTCGAGTCTCACCCCCCTGCATTGAATCCTTCATGTCAACATAGCTATTGGCTAGGCCTAAGTTTTGTTTCCAGGATGTTTGATACCTAGAGAATTGTTTAGGCCCTAACATAACATCTCTTAACGGCTACAAATGGGCCCTTCCGCCCGATGGCAACCACTCACTCCCCCCAGACCTAATTACTGTCCTCCCCTAAACATGATCTAAATTCCCTCAAAGACCCACTATCTACAACATCCCCCGGCAAGTCATTCCATTCCGTAACAGTCCTTTCCCAGAAACCATACCGACCCAGATCCGTTCTTACTACTTGACGCTGGAACTTCCACAAATGATACCCCCCCCCCTGTAAAGCCCCCCCTGCAGTGTCTTGCGGATTTCCCCCCACCCCCTACTTCCCCTAGCCACCCTGTACATTGCACAACCTAACCTCCCTTCTTCTTCCCTCTAATGAATCCCACCCCAACTCTCCTAACATTGCAGTGACACTGTCATATACCCTCTCTACATTCCCCTTATCATCCTCCTCCCACCGCCACCGCCTAACCTTCCCCGTAACCCTTCTTGCCGCCCTACGTTGAACCTTCTCTACCTCCAAAACCTCCCCCAGCTTATACGGATCCCATGCCGCCGCCCCATACTCCAGGACAGTCTAACCACCACCTTATACACCCGATATTTAACTCCCCGGCTGGCCCCTCTTAGATTTCTCATAACAAATCCCAGAGCCCTATTTCCCTTCTTAGCAACTTCTTGAACTGATCCCCCCAACCCAAATCCTCTGCCAACGTCAACCCCAAGTACTTTTAAGTTCCTACTTTCTCCATAACAGCCCCCACTAAAGTGTATATCCTACCTACCTTACTTACTCTTCGCGAGAAACCAACCACCTTAGGCCTTCATTTAGCCTACCTCAGGGTGTCCACAGCACTGAGGATGTAAAAATAGTGGTAATAGTGGCCTCAAATGGGTAAAATAGTGAACCATTTGCTGAAAAATAGTGGTCAAATAGTGACGATGCGTTAAAATTTGAAGGAATGTAGATGGCACAATTAACGGGAAGTTGTGATATTTGGATATTAATTGAAAGAAGTAGGACCTACCCCTGGTGGTAAGTCAATATATTTTATATTTTAGATGATCCAACAATTCGTTTGTAGGCCTATTCAGCTGATTTTGTCAAACTGTGCTTTTTTGTCGGAATGTATGTCAGAAAATATTTCGTGAGAGCTGGCCATTGTTTTAACATACCCGTACGCTTTGCTGCACCATCTATGGTAAGCCACCTTGAGCTGACATGTTTAACAAATCTCAGTGAAAATTTCATGATATTCAATATACTAGGCCGCTTCGCGAACGCTTTTTCCGGTCGCGTTGATAGATGAGCTTTTTTGAATATTTCTGTCCAATGAATACGTTTTTAAGTGGAATCTCATTACTTTTTCTATAGTTATCTCAATGACATTATAGGTTCGTTTTTTTGTCCTGCACTGCCGTCGCTGGTGCAGGGTGTAGAACACCAACACGTTTTTCTGTCCCCGTGCAACTTACACTGCGGCGTTATTTTGTCCAGTGTAAACTTACACTTTACCGCGGTGTAACACCAGCTCCAGAGGTGAGTGTGCGGTGTAGTGCAGTGAAAAGATGGCGGCAACTTAAATTGAACTGTGTTTTAACGTAATGTCAACATTTCTTGTAGGCTTTATACCAGAAATAATATCGTTTTATATTACATACATTACTTATTTCATACAAACGTAAATAGAAATCAAAATTGTACAGAATTATTTAACTGATCAAATGATGCTACACCAAAGCGTTTTTTTGTCTTGCTGTAGTGTTACTACACTATCGACGTTTTCCGGTCTACACCCTACACCAGCACCACAGAAAAGTGCAGGACAAAAAAACGAACCTAATATAAGCTAAGCGCTAGACACACAGTATAGCCGTGGGGAGCATAACAATTTGAACCTGTCTTGAGTAGGGAAAAACCCACCGCCGTCTAAATGTATCGTACCCTTAAATTTAACAGCCTTTGTGTTAACAAGCGGTGTAAAATCAAAACCGCAAGATGGCGATTTCTCGTTATTATTGAAGAAAAACAGTCTTTCTTCCTCAAATCTCTCAGTTACTCCGATTTCCGAACAAAGCAATTCAAGTTGGTGGACTATCATACTATTGTCTATATGCATTAGGCTTTTAGTAATCAAAACTAGTTATTTGTGCGGAATATGTGTCTGAACAAGGTCGTGCAGGTCTAGGGTTGCCTAGGAGAGGCCTAGGGCTTGTCAAACGTGTAATGTTAGCATTAATTGAATGTAGTCCTATAGCCTAATGGAACTAAAGGCTTACTCTGTTGTATTATAAATAATTTTCTTTATCTGGGCCTAGGCCCGGGACGGTTTCTGGTTTGTTTTATGAAAGTAATGACAATTTTTCTCGTTTCACACATAGAAGCAAAATTTAAAATGTCCGCCATTTGTTTACGTATTTGTTTATCCCCGCGACGTTCAAATAATCCACTGCATCTTAGTTCATTCAACTAGATGAATTATCTATGTTGCAGTGAAGTGATTTTTCCCTACTCGAGAGGCTTCAAATTGTTACGCTAGCGCTCTGTTGGAAGGATAGGAGACTGAGCGTCTAGCGCTTTGCTACGCAAAGCTTATGTACGTCATTGAGTTATTTGATATCACTTGTTAATTATAATCCTGTAAAAGGCTTATATTAAAACCTTTATTTCTATGAATTTTGACCAAATTTTTTAAATTTTTCTTTCAAGAGGCACTACATCACCATAATCTTTATGTCAATGTAAAATATGAACGTTGTAGCCCCACCCGTTTGGTCAGAATCGGTCCAAATGTCACGAAAATATTGTATTAAAAACTGGGGAAAAAATCGTAAAAGTACGATTTCTATAAGTAATTTTTTTTTTTTAAACTTTTATTTAACTCCAGAGAGTACAACACCAACTATGGCGTAACATAGGCAACATTACATCAAAACAAATTACCAGTACACAAGTAGTTACAGTCAGTTAAACACTTCAGCTATGACAATGACAGGATAAATGATTAATAAAACTAGGAAGCTTCGCAAACGCTTTTTTTAGTCGCGTTGATGGATGAGCTTTTTAACCTCCCAGACGTGGTTTTTTTAGTGTAAAATTTTACCCCAGCGTGGTTTATTTTTTCAGAAAAATTAAATAATTTGCAATGCATTTTCATAAAAACACTATCTTGAAAACTATTGGATGAAATCTCCTGAGATTTTCAGGAAATGCCAATAAGGTATTGTTGAATGTAAAAATAAATATTTATACATCATTGTTGCTATATTAACAACTTTAATTGTTGTAAAAAATAAATAAAATAAGACTGAGAGCAAATGGCATTGTTGCAGACATGCAAGTAATTTCACATTGAATAGCCAATGAAGAAAGTTAATTACATGATACATTATTGATATTTTAAAAATATTGTACCCATTGTTGTCACAAACAAAAATTATGTAACATCCAAAAAACAAAATTTTCCCAAAATACATTGGTATTGTAAAAAATATGACCAATTGTCAATGATTCAAATGAAAAGTTTATTTATAGATATATTGTTGACTTAAAAAGTATTGTACACATTGTTGTAGGCCTAACAAAATATTATTTAATCCAAAAAAAAACAGACACCCCCAAAAAGTAGCCTACAAAGCGTAAAAATATACAATCTGCAAAATATACTGTATAGGCCTATACTATATATTATATTATGTAGGCTATAATAATAATATAATAATATAGGTTATATTATATAATATAATATAGGGCTATCTGATATTTACTGCTGTTGTAAGACACGATTGCAATATGTCATCTTTGGGTGAGCAAAGCAGAAACTGAACTGAATGTTTTGGCGCGTTTTTGTTTTTGTACGCTACTTTGCAGAGTTTGCGAGTGTACTCGAACAGGTTATGACGCGTCATTGCGCGTGCTGCTATCTCACGGTGATCATGAATACTAACTGTACTAGCTATATCCTAGTGCTGCTGCAAGTAGCAACTTGATGAACCTATTAGAAGCGCGGCTATTTGAAACTGAACTTGCAGGACGTCCTAGGACGTCGCACACGCTGGCCGCCGGTTCATGGGAGGACGTGTTAAGGCGTCGCACACGCCTGGGAGGTTAAATATAAAATGTTAATATTATTTAAAATAATAAAAACATATAAACACGGCCCATACAAAGCAATCATTAGGTCTGTTGGATCTTTGATTGTTTGTAACAAGGCTGTGAGTAAGGTATAAAATCTCCTGTGAAGTTTTCATACAAGGCTGTGAGAAAGATCTAAAATCTATATTTTCGTGCTGTTTGGGCTGATTCTGACCAAACGGGTGGGGCTACAACGTACATATTTCATTTGGACATTAAGGTAAGGGTGATGTATTGACTTTTGAAAGAAAAAGTTGAAAAAGTTAGCCAGAATCCATAGAAATAAAGGTTTTAATATTTAACACCTCTAAAAACTCAAATTAAAACCTTTATTTCTATAAATTCTGGCTAACTTTTTCAACTTTTTCTTTCAAACGTCAATACGTCAATACATCATCATTACCTTAATGTGCATGTGAAATATGAACGTTGTAGCCCCACCCGTTTGGGCAGAATCGGCCCAAATGTCACGAAAAAATCGCACTAAAAATCGAAAAAAATCGTAAAAGTACGGTATTCACGAGAAATATTTCTTCGATTGTACCCAAAAACGTAGCAAGTCTAAGTTCAGAGATTTCGAAGGTGCCCTCAAATTTCTATCAAGATCGCATATGCCGTTTGCCCGGTAGAGAGCGAACAGACAGAAAAACAAAAACAAAAAAAAACAAAAAAACAAAAAAAACACCGGAGCTAAATTTGTTGGGAGGTCGGTGAAATTGAAGTCTTCGCTTCGCTCATCCAATTACAAGTTTACAAAGTACATAATTGGATGAGCAAAGCGAAGACTTCAATTTCACTGACCCCCCAAAAAATTTAGCTCGGGTGTTTGTATTTTTGTCTGTTTGTTCGCTCTCTACCGGGCAAACGGCATATGCGATCTTGATGAAAATTTGACAGGACCTTCGAAATCTCTGAACTTAGACTTGCCACGTTTTTGGGTACAATCGAAGAAATATTTCTCATGAATATCGTACTTTTGCGATTTTTTGTGCGATATTTTCGTGCCATTTGGGCCAATTCTGACCAAACGGGTGGGGCTACAACGTTCATATTATACATGGACATTAAGGTTATGGTGATGTAGTACATTTTGAAAGAAAAAGTTGAAAAAGTTAGCCATAATCTATAAAAATAAAGCTTTTAATATAAGTTTTTTGATTTTTTGTGCGATATTTTCGTGCCATTTGGGCCAATTCTGACCAAACGGCTGGTGCTACAACGTTCATATTTTACATTGACATTAAAGTAAATGGCAATGTAGTACCTTCTGAAAGAAAAAGTTAAAAAAGTCAGCCAGAATCCATAGAAATAAAGCTTTTAATATAAGTTTTTTACGGTAAATAATACCAATTGACAAGAAACAATAGAAACTTGACAACAATCACCTACAATGCGTAGGCAACAAAACAAAGCACTTGCAAAAGTAAAGATATCCCACGCAAACTAAAAACTTTAAAAAGCTCATCCATCAACCGCGGCGGGATTTTAGCGTTTTCCTAGTATAATTACAATCAATTAAACATTTCAGACAATATTGTACTTTTTATACCTGATTCTAGACAAGACCCTTTGTGGCAAGATCAGTAATGGAATGAGTCCTAGCTGGACATATAAAAACATGATACAGGTCGCAATCCCTAGCACAGTGGGAGCATTTGCAGTTTGTATATGATGAATGGAACTTTCTATCTAGGCAAAACAAATGGTGAAAACCGTGAACTGCTACACGGGTTAGCATATGCCTGTTTTTGGCAAGAGGTTTTTTCCAATCATCATTTTTGAACATATCCATATTCCATAGTAAAGAATTTAGGTCTAATTTCAATGCGTTTTGACATGCAGTTATGAACGACAGTACGAAAGGCATCTGATTGGCTTAGGTTAAATTTAATCTGTAGGTCAGCAACAACAATGGTTCATCTACCATCTCATATACCAAGCGGGAACGAGTAAATTTACATAGAGAAAGGATATTTTTCATATATAGGGTCTTAACCGATTCTAATTGTGTGAGATTGGCTTGGGAGAGGTAGGTCCATATGATTTCGATGCCGTAAGAAGCAATCGGGGAAATTTTAAGGTGGAAGAGTTTCATAGCACAAGAGTTTGAGAATGAGTATAATTTGGGGATAAGGTGCATGGCTTTTATGGCAGAGCAACATCTTGCTTTGATGTGTTTTTTCAAATGTCTCTAAAATCATAACATATAAATTTAAGTAATTTTAAACGTTCCCATAAAGTTTCATCAATATCGGAGTAGCCGTTTGCCAAATATCACAAAAATATCTCATTAAAAAATTTAAAAAAATCGTAAAAGTATTATATTTATGAGAAATATTTCTTCGATTGTACCCAAAAACAATAGATCTAAGTTCAGAGATTTCGAAGGTCCCCTCCAATTTTCATGAAGATCGCATATATGCCGTTTGCCCGGTAGAGAGCGAACAAACAGACAAAAAACTAACAAAAACAAAACACCCGAGCTATTTTCTTGGGGTAACGTAAGTAAAAAACAAACAAAAAAACACAAAGTCAAATTGAAGTCTTCGCTTCGCTCATCTAATAATTATAGGCCTACATCAAATTGTAAAAATAGTGGCCTTATAGTGGCTTTTTCACAATTTTATCAAAAATAGTGGGCATTTAGTGGCCTGGCTGAAAATAATGGCATAATAGTGGCCTGTGGACACCCTGCTACCTATGTTCAAACCCATCTTATAAATACTAGGGAAACGCCAAAGTCGTTAGACGAGTGAGTGAGCCATGTGTTGAGTACCCGGTAACATTCCTTTTCTTCCCCCTACCTTAGACCTCCCTAGCCTATCATAGGCTACAGTGGAGCATTATGGCCTAAACTATGGCCTAAACTGAAATACCCTATTATTTATACAAATGTAATTATCAAACTTAAATGCAAATGTTCCCGGGTACTCAACACATGACTCGCTCACTCGTCTAACAACGACTTTGGCGTTTCCCTAGTCTAGTTGGCTAAAGCGCCCTTGTAGCCGAAATGTGTCAAACATGGGTTCAATCCCCTTGGTCGGGAAAGATTTTGTAATTTCTGGACTGTATTTAAAAAATTATTAAACATGTTTTGAAATGCATATAACGTTGTGTAGTCCATCATCTGTGGCAATAGGGCGCCTACTATGGTAAACATAGCCAGTACGATATACGTGAAAATATTGCAAGGTTTACTCAATCTACGAGCGGAATTTGGGGGTACATTGACGTGCAACATTTGATAGACCTTGCATGGGCACGGCATTTCACGGCCAGGCGAATAACAAACAAAAAATATATTTTCAAAATCTAAACCATTGTCGTTAAAATAATTTCTAAACATTGAAAGCCTATTTTTCAATTTATTATTTGATTTATTTCTTGTAGGTTTAAATCGCAATGGATCTTGCTGATTTTGTTAGCAGTTCTCAGTAAACTCGTACCGGATGTCTGTTTAAAATTTCAGCGCAATCTGTTCAGCGATTCGGCTGATTTTTAACGTACACACACGCACGCAGACTAACAGAATGAGAGCCGTTTGAGTTGAATGGAGATCACTCCATCCGCTGCGCTCACTCGTTTAATAATGTGATGTACGCTAAGTTGAAAGGAAATGGCTAGGCAAGCATGAGCCAGAAATAAAGCAATACAATACAATTTAACATTGCCCGGTAACTATAGGCCTAACGATGACGGGAAGTTATTGCCGGGCTGTTGTAGGCCTAGAGAGAGCGTCCTAGGCTGTTAGGGAGTGGAATGGGTAGGCCACTAGGCCTACTCTTTCGGTTGGGGTCAGTCAACTTTTTAACACTGTATTTTTCCTTTTCAAACTATTCTGTCATAATTTCCCCAGAGACAACACACCTAGTCTTACATAACTTGGCAGGCGCACCTACAACAAACTGTGATTGACCCAAACCGAAAATGTTAAAAAGTTGACTGATCCCAACCGAAAGAGTTCCGTGGAATGACTTATCTGGGGATGTTGTAGCTACCGGTAGTGGTCTTTGAGGGAATTTAGATCGTGTTTAAAGGAAGGCCTGCAGTAATTAGGTCTGGGGGATTGAGTGGTTGCCACCGGTCGGAAGGGCCCATTAGTAACCGTTAGTGTAATGGCCTTGAAATCTAGGTTCATTTCGGCCAGTTAAGACGCTTTAATTGTGATTTTCATATTCGAGAGATGAGTGGTGGTGATGAAGGGTGAAGGACAATTTTTAAAAAAACATGCCTTATGCGGGACTCGAACCCACGTCCCCTTGGTTTCGTTTCCTCGGACCTACGCCCTAAGGCCGCGTTCACATAACTTTGTTTTAGTCTTAAGAAATTGTTATTGTTATAAGAAATCCGATATCCTGATTGGTTAGTAATGTTTCAGTGGCCTGTCATAATGAAGTTACTCCTTTTCATTGGTCGTCGTAAGGATTATTGACGTCTGATTGGTCCGTCGTAAGAATTTCGTTTTTGTTATAACAAATTTCTTAAAGGCCGATGCACAATTGCCCGGTAACGATAACGATACCGTTAACAATAACGGGAAGAAAGTTGAATCACACGTTAACTTACGACAAGATGAACAATAAAGCTTCCCGTTGCCGGTCGTTCCCGTCTCTCAGAAACGACTACGGGAACATCACCAAGTTTTAACTTTCCGTAACATTCCCGTCCAGTATCTTACCGGAACCAATCAGAATCAAGATGTCCACGGCCTGAAACTATTTTATCAGTTGATTGATGGTTTATACGTGAGTAATATGCGAAATTATTAAATAAACATGAGTGGAATACCGTAACAAATTAACAAAATATAATTAACACACTTATTTGATTTGTTCCCGTCGGCTTGCTTCACGGGCTGTTAGGCTCTATGCATCGAAGCTCTTAACGTTAGCGTCTTCCCGTTCTCGTTCTCGGGCAATAGGGAACACACACCTGACGTCACAGCTCGGCGGCAAGTGGCCGCGGATCTTACTGATGGACAAGCATCCTCATTTCGCAAGTTGACCCCTGATGAACGGCTCAACAAATATCACGCTCTAACTTTTATCCTACCGGTATTCATTATTTGGACAAAACTCAAGAGGAATAATATTTTCAAACATATCATTTCTTCTAATAGCGATTATTTTGATTATTTTTTACAGAACCGTTAGCTTGTTATAACAATGTATGCATTATGAATGACAAAATTATCAACAACTTTAAGTCTTTTCAACTTCAATTGACACAAAACTACTGATCGGATTTCAAAAAGAATTTTCTCTTAATATGCATCTAACTAATTAGACAAGAAATAAATTACGTAACTTTCTAGATAGAAAAAGCACTGAACAAAAATTTACAGCATAGCGTGCAGTTTTTCACGGCTCATCTGCGCGTCAAAAGTGCGTATTTTAGGTGAAAACACATACCATGCATATTACCCTATGCTGTAAATTTTCTTTCTGTGCACTTTCTATCTAGAAAGTTTATTTATTTCTTGTCTAAACAGTCCCATGCATATTTTAAAAGAGGTCTTGTCAAAATCCGATCACTAGATTTTTGTCAATTGAACTTGTTTTAATTTAATTTTATAAGTAACAAGTAAAAGTCTTAAATTTTATTTGGTACTTGTTCATTAACGGGACCCCCCCTCAATTTTTTGTTAGTTGGTCCCCCCATCGTCGTTTTTTTACTTGTTTCGGTTTACAATGAATAATTACAACTTGCGAGGAGTTGAATATGACTCTGACAGTAGGCCTAAACTTGACTCACACTTTCAACGTGACTCGAGCTAGTACAGTTCATTGGAACGCGTAGGCCTACATGAGAGCAGTCGTCGCCGTGCAGCTGACATGGATGGACGTTCACGGACACCAAATGAACCTTCAAAACCTTTAGTGTCACTATTTTAAACAAAAGCACTTTTCCATTGACAGTCCTTTATATTTAAAATAGCGATGTTAAAGGTTTTGTAGGTGGAGTATGTTGGCGTAGGCCGTGTCACTCCTGGCGCAAAGTATGTAGCCGGAAAGGATGTTTTCGAGGCTTTGTTCGAAATAATTGTGTTTTCCTGACCTCCTGAAACTCAGATGGAGTAGATGTAGTAGTTATGATTGTCTAATGAAATGTTTTTACTGAATTCTTACATTTTTTGGAGGGGGTCCCGTTAATGAACAAGTAGGCCTACCTTTTATTTTAATATGTACATGGAAATAACGAGTTAACGACCGTCTAAAAATTCTAAGTCATCGCTATATCTATTTGCTAACTATTATTCCTCTTAAGTTTTTCCCCAATAATGAATAGGATAAAAGTTGGAGCGTGATAAGTTGTGCGACATTCAGCAGGCGTCCACTTGCGAACTGATGGTTGCTTGTCCATCAGTTGGGCTCAAAGCGGGATGCGTGACGTAGTTGTGTGTACCCTATTGTGCATCGGCCTTTAGACTAAAACAATAACAATTTAACACGTATTTCCTATCCCCTTATAACTAAACCAATTGGTGTGAACGCGGCCTAACCGAATAGGCCTACGCCACCGCGGACGGCCACACTCAATCATAACCTCCAAAATCCTCTGGCCCTAGGGCCTAGGCTAGGAAATCCTCTGGCCCTAGGGCCTAGCCTAGGTAGGGCTAGGCCCACCCCCACAGCTAGGCCTAAGGCCTAGGCCTAGGATGGCCTAGCCTACATGCACGGCCTAGGCACAGACAATAGAGAGACACTACGCCCACGTAGTGTGGGCCTAGGCTAGGCCTAGGGTAGGCTAGGCTAGTCTATTATCTGTGGCCTACTAGGGCTAGGGCCTAGGGCTAGCTAGGCCTAGGGCTAGGACCAAAATAACAGATTGGCCTTGGCTAGGTAGGCTAGCCTAGGCCTATAGCCCTAGGCGCCTACCTAGCTAACCAGTTTCTTGAAGTTGAAATGTTGATGCTCCTTGTCACAAGAATACACAACAATATAATTCACATATATTTTAAAGAACGAGTCACTAATTAATCATACCTGATAAAATAACACCCGGTCACACAATGGAATCACAATCAATTTTAAGCAATCGGTAGGTCGATAAAAGTAGGAATAAATAAGTAAACTTCATTATCGACACTCGCCGTTCCGGTTTCGCGCCTTCTTGTTTACGAATAACAAGGCGGTGGAAGCGTAAAAAAAAGTCAAAAAGTCACAAACCAAACACTTGACAAAAACCATGGCGTAAGTATGGAATTAATAACTAATTATTTCGTTAATAATAGTAGGCCTAGCCTGTTTTGTGATTGATTTTACTTAATTATTTATTGTACACCATGTGAATATTAGGTTTTGTTAACGTGTAACATTTCAATGCTAAGTTAAGTCATACATAACCTAGAGGCCAGAGAGCGAGAGCCCTTCTAGGCGTGTAGGCCTAGGCCTAGGCCTATTTAATATCCCTTTGGGGGCTAGGTCTAGCCCTACCTAGCTTTTGGTTTGAAAAAAGCTTATAGCGTTGGCTCTAGGCTGCTTATAATGGTTGCGTTCCGTTAACTGCTGGAAGTACTGAACCAGTAAGCCAGCTTTACTGGACCCGTTCCGTTAACTGCAGCTGTCAGCCGTGTGCTGAGCATCCCGTAAATTGCTGGCCCAGCGCCTTCAGTTTACTGGAAGTGCTGGAGGTTTTTCGCCCAGTATTCGTCAGTAAAGCTGGCTGCTGGTTCAGTACGTCCAGCAGTTAACGGAACGCAACCATTGATACACAACGTCCAGGAGTGGGAAAAGGTATTTAGGGCTAGGGCCTAACCTAAGCCTAGGCCCTACCAGCAGCCTACCTCTATGATTACCAGTACCGTTTTATAAGGAAGTGGCTATTTAACCGTAGCTACGGGAAAATTACGATTCTCAATTCGTCCGTAGCATGAACGAAGATCAGCGGAAATAATCGAAGGTATCCGAATCGTCCGCGGGATACCACGTAACTAGGCCAATAGCTTCAAATATCACAGTGCATTGTGGCAGAGTGGTAGCACGTCCGAATTCTATGCGAGAGGTCGGCGGTTCAAATTTTCGTTTGGTCGGTTTTTTTTACCATTCTATTTGGGTCCATGTTTTTTTCTGCAAATGATTTCACCACATTCGGCCCCGTCGCAAACACAATTCTAGATGATAAAAGCGTTTAAAAAGTGCTGCGCCGCGCTAGTTCTAGGATGCTAGTTTACTTTGCACACATTCACTCTCACTTATCATATGGCCTGCTATTTTGGGGAGCTTCCCCCCATGCGAACAGAATATTCATTCTCCAAAAGAGAGCGGTTTGTATCATAGCTGGTGTCTCCAGAAGACACTCATGTAGAGAACTTTTCAAGGAACTTGGTATTCTTACTCTAGCATGTACTCTTATCCAATCAGCCGCATTATTCGTTCACACCAACCGTAACCTCTTCCATCTAAATGCTTCTGTGCACTCCCATAACACTAGAGCCAACCTTCACATACACAGGCCCTCCCACAATCTGCGCCTCTTTGCACAAGGCCCTGAATATCTATCTTCCACCCTCTACAATAAGCTCCCTGACCACATCAAAACCTCTCCCACCCTGTCTTCCTTTAAACATAAGTTGAAATCATATCTTACAGCAAACAGCTTTTACTCCATCAATGACTACCTCTCCATGTAAATATTTGCAGTTAATTCATTTTTTCATTATAATATTTACAAATTATCTAGAGTATAACCACAAACAAGCACTGTAATTTAAAATTTTCAAATGTTCCCTTAGCCGAAATGATGTAAAAAACTTCTATATATAATATGTGCTTACACGCTTCCTTGGATTGTGCAGGTATATAAGAGACATTCTGCTGTACATCCTCCAATTGCTGTTTTCTGTGCCATCCGAAATTCTCATCACAATATCACATAAATATTGCTTGATATCCAACTTTTCTTTATTCTATATGAATTCTTAATCTAGTAGGGCATTCTATTATTTTGCATCTACTTTACTTTAACATAAACACTAATCAATCAATCATCACACACCCCCATATATATATCAATTATATATTATAGACACATTCTACTGTACATCATTGCTCTTTTCTGTGCCATTAGCATTCTTATCACAATATCATATCAATTATTGCTTTATTTCCATTTTTTCTTTATTCTATATGAATTCTTAATCTAGTAGGCATATTTTGCCATCTACTCTACTTTACCATAAACACTAATCAATCAATCAATCATCATAAAATTATACTAGACACATTCTCCTGTACATCATTGCTGTTTTCTGTGCCATCAGCAATTATTATTATCACAATATCACTCAAAAATTGCTTTATATCCAACTTTTTTTTATTATAGGCCTATATGAGTTCTTAATCTATAGTAGCGCATGCTATAGAGCGCTCCATCTTCTCATGTCCTTCTGGCGGCGAACGCGGGAAAACGCGCTAGTGAGGATAGAATCTACACATGCTATCCTCGCGCGTAGAAATTAACTAATTGAGAAAAGTATTGTGATGTTCTATCGCGCACACAAACAAACGCCCCTACATGGAATCTAGTCTTCAACATCATATTTTAACAGAAACATAATTCATTCCGTGAAAAAAATGCATTGGAGACACTGAAACGTAATCAAACGCTGACTGGTTAACCAACTATACCTACTGTTAATTTTGTTAGTTACACATTTCGTACGTTGAATATTATCTGTCCGCAATCCACTACCCACTTGCCATTAGAGTGTATATTTGCTGAGCCACTTATTGGAAGATAAGTGACTGAACACATGCACTGATTCGTTATTTCGTGAAAGGAATCTACAAGAAATTACGGAAACAAAACACATTCCCTCTCACTTGGGTAATTCATGAGATCTTAAAAGAGTGGTCTTCATATTAATATATTAAATTCATACCTAGTGATAAGACTAATTCATTTTTGCTTAAAACAATCAGTAGCCCTAATTATATCACAATAAATGGGCTAAGTCCAGATTTAAAAAACCCAACCTTGGGCCGGGGATCGAACAAATGCCTCCCAAAAGACCACCGAGACCGCGGTAGTGTATTTGTTGCTGTATTATTGGTAATCAAATCCCCTCAAGAGTGGGTGAATAAGGTTTAAAAAATGTAAGTATTGCATTTTAATACCTGGGCTACTACGATTCCGAGAAAATTAAGCACAATACCATGTTTGACTTGTTATTCCCAATGTTCTTTTGTATTGGTGTTTTGTCCAGAAATTTTTTATTTTGCATTCTAATAATTTAGGAACGCATAATGTTTATTGTTTACTGCTTTTTTGTCTTCCAGAGTGTCTTCATATTAATATATTAAATTCATACCTATTGATAAGACAAATTTCATTTTTGGCTTAAAACAACAGTAGCCCTAGATTATATAAACAATAAATGGGCTAAGTCCAGATTTACAAAACCCAACCTTGGCCGGGGATCGAAAAAATGCCTCCCAAAAGACCACCGAGCCCGCGGGTATGAAATTTGTTGCTGTATTATTGGTAATCAAATCCCCTCAAGAGTGGGTGAATAAAGTTTAAAAAATGTAAGTATTGCATTTTAATACCTGGGCTACCATGATTCCGAGAAAATTAAGCACAAGACCATGTTGACTTGTTATTCCCAATGTTCTTTTTTTTATTGGTTTTTTTGTCCAGTAATTTTTTATTTTGCATTCTAATAATTTTTAGGAACGCATAATGTTTATTGTTTACTGCTTTATTGTTTTCCCACTCTTCACAAAGCTTGAGTGGCTTTATTGTTTGTTGCTTGAATTGAACGCTGTGGCTACGGTACTCTAATATTGCATTACATTCCATATTAGGCCTTTTATAGATTATAGAACATAACAAAAATATTTTGCTTTGATATTAATAAATTTAGTCATTATATTGATATTTTTTCAAAGTATGTTGGACTCTGTAACGTTGTACTCTGGAATAATACTACGGCCACAAAAATAAGAGGTTTATATCAATGTCTACATTCACAGGCGCACGACGACTTTACGTATATCCGTAGGTATTTTAAATTATAAATGCTGATATGAATCTATATAATACTAGAAATACTTATAATAAAATAAATAAATAATCTAGATTTTTGAATTCATAAATGAGCCACATGATACCTATTCTATTCCCCCAAAACCTTATATATTTACACTGTGCTTGTGTAGGATCTATGGGTGTTTACAAGGTATCCTCACTGGGCGGCCATGAGGGTGCTACGCCCCCGCGGCGCTGGCGGGATTCTCTAGGTGATTTGAGTCCTTATTTGTTTTTGCATCTCCCTCTACTTTAACATAAACACTGTGTTTATCATTATTAATCCAATTAATAATCATCATATATATATATAGGCCAAATATATCAATATTATCAATCATCATACATATCAATATCAATATCCATATAAATTATCATTTATGCTTTATATTCAACTATTCTTTCTTCTAACACTGTGTATATCATTATAATTACTATCACTTTTATTTTTAAATTATTAATTATAGACTTATTCACGTTCTCTGTAAAGAGTAATACTTGTACACTGTACTAGTCTAAGTGAATAAAAAATATCTATCTATCTATTAAATATCTATCTATCTATAAATCGATAAGAGCGCACCCGAAACCCTTTTTTTCCGTTAAAAACGATTTAAAAGATTTAAAATAGCAACGTTAAAGGTTTGGTAAGTAGAGTATTTTTATTAAAAAAACGAGTTAAGATTTAAAATAGCAACGTTAAAGGTTTGTATGATGTATGTATGTTTTTATTTTTTTGGGGCTCTTTTAGCCATTCATTACTTTACATTTACATTAGTATTGAGCATTTTCAAAATTGTTTCACATTAAGTTAAAATTTCACACAGTATTTTTTTCTACAACTAAAAACTATTATTACCTATGATTAAAGTGTTTTTATCTTATTCAAGTTCTCTGCTGTTTATCCAGTTTGACATTTGGGATTTGAACATACCCAGACTTTTTATTTCCCTTTTTTTTACACGTTGTGCCGTAACGGCCTTTTCATTAACCTTTGTTTACCATAAATAATATCAATTATGATTGAATTTTCAATAAATAAAATTTAATATAGTATTAAAATAATAGAAATCAAAATAATTGAAGGGCAGTTCCCTCAGCTTTACACATGCCGGGCCAAGCGGAAATGCATTGAATAGTTTTGCAAGATGGCGTCAACAGATAATCTGACATCCTCGGGATTGACATAAAAACTTGAGATACCTTCGAATGTCAACACCTTCTGAAAGGAACCATTAGGAGTACCTCAGGCACAAGGAACATTGGAAGCTGGGTAAGGTGAATCAAAAACCAACCCTGTCCCGACTCAACAAACAACAAGATCAATTCGAAAAATTTATACGTCATCATGGTCACCTGCTAAACCACTAATAAAAGACAATTTCCGGAGCCAGCCATTTTATTGTTCCTGCATCATTAGAGGTGGAAATCGTGGGGGACGACAAGGTGCAAGGGGTTCATGAGGATTTTGTACTACAACGGAACTGAACAGGCAACACAATTTTAAAATTGAGAACAGTGAATAACCTTCCCGAGTGTTTATTTAATTATTCGTGCTAAAGCAGATCGAATTCGTACTTTAAAATTTATTATACATCAGAACATTATCGCATCATCAGACCATAAATTTAAAACGGGTCCATTTTTATTTACTACTAAATCATTGGCCAATTGAAAGTAGTCTTTGTATGCAATCTTGTAGTAATTGGTATTTTTGTTTTAATACAAAAACCTTTTCACTTTAGATTCAAACATTCTTTTTATTTTATTAACCCCTGAATCAAAATCCCAATCCTCAAAATTTTTATTATTTCCATTTAATAAGAAGTATTAAACTTCAATTGACCAATTTAAGGTAATTTAGAAGCTACCTCGTTGGGCCCGTAAGCCTTAAATTGGCAAACAACGGGGAGGCTTTTTTAAATTTTATTACCAATCGCCCTTGATAATTTTTTCTCATGTCTCAAAAATTCATTTAAATTTAAATTAAATTTAAATAAAATAAAATTTTTTTTTTTTGTGGATTTTATTGATTGAGTGTTGGTGAAAAGCTATAAGAGTCTCAAACTGTTTTAAAAACACAATTGTAAAATGGATCAAATTAGTTGGAGGACTTAGTGAGGATTTTATTAGATCAGATAGTTTGTCAGAAGGCTGATTGCGACCAAATGGTGTTGACAATGAACAGCATGGAGAGCGAAGGTGAAATAGATTTGAAAACTCCAGTAGAGACACACAACACCGTTAGTAGGATTAGAACATTTAGAGGAAGGGGGGAACTCGATTTATAATGAAGCTCTTTGGGATAATTTCCCGGAATTTCAGGATGAGGAGATTGCAAATGTTTATACATTTGTCAAAAGTTGAGGAAAAAACTGAGACACCAGATGTATTGTTTACTTTTCCGTCAACTGTTAGACAATCAGGCTAAGAACTGATGCTAATCAGGCAATTAATCAGGCTAGGATTGAGACAGAGATTCGAACAATTCTATACAGAGATAAAAAAATGAAATCAAGCCCAAACGAAGTCATTGGTGGATAGGATTGTTGCTATAAGTCAAAATTCGAGGATAAATATCAAACGGTAGAATGTCAGGTCGATAAAAATGAAGAACAAACAATGTTTGCGAAAAAAAAGTAAAATAGCCATTTCAGTGAAAACAATATCGGTTTAAACTCAAATCGTCACGAAACCGAGAAACACACGACAGATTAGGGGATTTGGATCATGCAAGTAACGAGGTAAAAGATAATTTCGAGAGCATATGCATCTAGCTACTGAGGCCAGAATAAAGGGTGAATTGAAAAAAGTTAAACAATCTTGTATTGCAATAATAGAATCGACGGCACTGACATGGGATTGGGAAATAAAGAAAATTCGAGAGGGAAATTGATGCAAGTGGAATCTGCCAATGGAAGATATAACATTTAGTAAAAAGTCCGTCGTCAGGTATGCAACCCGGTTTTTTAATTTATTAATGTCCCTTTGGGAAAGGGGGATTTAGAAAAATTTAAAAGAATGAATACGGGTTGAAAGTAGGAGGGTGTAAGATTAGAGTAGAACAGGTGAAATCGAAAGTGCAATAATAGTGGATGGCCTAAAGAAGAGGGAAAGGATTGAGAAGGATTTGTTGGCCAGGTTTAAAATGAGGAGAAGTAACTAAAAATAATTGGTCGTTTGTAAAATGTTTGGAACAAGAGATTGTTTAAAAAACGCGGTAACCGGGAAGGGAAAAGGATGTAGGTTTTAATTGTTTTAATGGAAACAAATAAACGCAAAGGTTTATTGTCCCCATCGAAAGTGTTATGCACTTAGAAAGGGTAATGGCATCTACAAAAAAAGACTGGGGAAAAATTTTGGGGGCGGAACACGGCATGTCATTCCATCTCAGAGGGGATTAACGGTAAAAACCATCCATTAGTGGGATGTCCGGTCAATTATCTACTGAGTGAGTTTACTGGTGACAAAAAAAAATGTGTTTTCGGAAAAGATTAGAGATTTTGAATGGTCTCGTCGGAACAGGTATAGAAGGGTCGAGAATCTCGGAATCAATGAAGTTTTGAAATAGAATGTTCTTGAATGTAGATTTTTTAAATTTTTGTGTGAGGTGGTAATAGATGGATAGAATAATATGGAAGTAATGATAAAAAATAATAGAAACGTAAGTGGATCAAAGTTTAACGAATTATCGACAAAAAATAAGTGTGGAATAAAGGGAAGGTTCGAAAAATGTCAAGAACGTAATGTTTTGTGTTTTTCTGGTTTTTTCAATTTGTTTTCAAGTAACAAAGTTAACATAAAGTATGAAAGGAATTCCCTATGAAAAACAATAATAATTTATTTCCAGGTTTATTTGAAATCATAATTGCTATTTAGTTTTTCTGAAATTTCGTTTTGGTACAGAGTGAAGAATAGAATTGCAGTTATGAATTTCAGTTGGGGAAGGTGAACTTTTTTAACATAGTGAAATCGCTTTTAAGTTTCATACACTGTTAGAATGAAGATAACTGTAGGTAGCATTGCAGAAGCGTAGGGGTAGTGATTGCGGGACATTTGACCAAGGACAGGGAATGATCACCGAATCAGGGATTTGAACCATCTGTTTAGTGAATCTTTTCAGCCAGCGTGCAGTTGTATTGGCCTCTTTTAAGTATGCAGCATTTTTTTTATTTGATTGACAGGAGTGTAGGAAAGTTAGACGGGACACTTTTTTGTGAGAGTTTAGTGATGGAAAAAGCTAGGAATCGAATCAGGTGTTTTCATTCGGTATTAATTGGCGAATCGATAATGGAGGAGGCTTGAGCAGCATTTAGGTTGAGAATCGAAATTAGTTTTTTAAACATTTGCAGAATTTTGAGGATTGCCCATAAGAGAGGCGTTTGATGAAGTTGATGAGAGTTGTGGCTTGTAATAGGCTGAAAGAATAGCTATAAAAGGGCTTTTGAGTTTGAAAGAGGTTTGGTTTGGTATAGGCTGAAAGAATAGCTATACAGGACTTTTGAAGATTGGTGGAACGGAGAAAGTAATTGTCCTTCTGAGTAAGCAGCAATTGGTTCGATCTTAGTTAGGGTGTTTGGTAGGGTTTTTTTCCAGCGATTCATTTATACAGGAGCCGAAAAACCAAATGCTTTTTTGGTATCTGGGCTTTTAAGGGTTAGGACAAGAGCTAATGGCAGAAAATATATCAATTTGTTTAAATGTGAATCACAATACAAATGAAATAATTGTAAAATTTATATAGAAAATTTGAAGGGGAATAAAAATGATCAGACAAGAATAGTTAATAATAATAAAGTAATGGTAAATTCAAAAGATAATAAAAGAATGCCGAATAGATAGAATATTACGTTTTGGGCCACCTTTGTTACGTAACGTTTTTTTTGACAGCTGAGAACAGCAGTGGTCTAGAAAGGTCGATGAATTCGGTAGTAAACAACTTTCAGTTTTTTGTTGAAGAAAGGTAGGATTTGAGATGGGAGTGACAGATTGTCAACAGACAAGGGTAGATTCTCCTTTGAGGTTCTAGAATAGGGTGAAGGTCAGAATTACGTCTAGATAGTACGATGGTTTGGTCTGGTCGTTGAAAATGTGTCATTGTAGGTTTTAAAATAATATAAAGGAAATAGTAAATGATTTATCATGAAATTGAAAAATTGATTGAAGATGTAACAATTGTAATTAAGTAATTTAAATAACTTAAGTCAAGTTTGTTGAATTTGAGTTTTAGTAATGTGTTCTGACAATCGGTTCGAGATGAAGTAATATGTGACAAGATGAGATGGAAAAAGTAATTTGAGAGATAACGAGTCGAAGATTCCGTGTAGGCTGTAGTAAACAGAGATACAGATGATTGTAATGACGAAAAAGATGTGGGAAAGAAAATTGAAGTTTGAGATTTTGGAGATGTGTTTTTGTGGCTTGGTATGGACTGGATATAGTCTTACAGGGCTTTTGAGTTGATGAGATTTGGGCTGGGTGTAGGCTTGATATAGCTGCACATAGCTTTGACTAGGTGATTTTAAATACGTATTATGGAGTACATTGGAATCTAAGGTAGAATTGAAGAATTAAAACGAGTAATGTGGTAAAAGTAAAATGAGATGAAATTAAAAACAAGTGTCCACAAGTGAAGTAATGAATAAAGTTTGCAAGTAAAGAGAATTTTGAGAAGGAACGATTGTTTGGACGTCAGGTTACATAATTGTAATTGAATATTAGAGTTTTTAAAAGTAAATTATACATGACACATGCGTTTGAATTTGGAATTTAGGTTGGAAATAAAATAATAAAAAGACGGACCAAACATGGGTACTGAAAAAGGGCGTTTTGACTATGAGAGTATGTGTAAGAGCAAAATGATCCATTTTTTGATAAAGTCAACTACTGAGGGTTTAAAAATACTCGTAGTAATTTTTAATTTTCGTGTTTGAGACGACTTCCTATATTGTTAAGATTTTATTAAAATAAATGTCAATTGAGACGTTTATGGTTTTACCTATTTTAATAAGTTTAGTTCTCAAATTTAAGGGTTTTTTTCTGTCATTTGAATGAATTTTTAATTGCTTCACACTTAAAACATTCATTGCTGGGGTAATTGTGCCGTAACGGCTTTTCATTAACCTTGTTTAAAATAAATAATATCAATATGATGAATTTCAATAATATAATAAAAATAGTTATAAAATAATAGCATCAATAATTGAATGCAGTTGCATCAGCTTTACACATGCGGCCCAAGCGGATGCATTGAAAATAGTTGCAAGAATGCGTCAACAGAGATAATCTGACATCCTCCCGATGGACATGGAAAACTTGAGATACCTTCGAATTGTCAACACCTTCTGAAAAGGAACCCATTAGCGAGTAGCCTCAGGGCACAAGGAACATTGGAAGCCGCTGGGGTAAGGTGGAATCACAACCAACCCTGTCCCACTCAACAAACAACAAGATCAATCTAGAAAAAAATACGTCATCACTTGGTCCACCTGCTCACCACTATAAAAAGAAAGATTTCCGGAGCCAGACATTCAGTATTTGCCTGCATCATTAAAAGGGGGATCGTGGGCGACGACAAGGTGGTCAAGGGGTTTCATGGGGGAGTTTTACTACAACGGGAACTGAACGAGCGACCACAAGTTTTGAAGATGAAGAACAGTGAATAACCCTTTCCGAGTGGGTTTTTTTAATTATTCAGTGCTAAAGCAGATCGAATTCGTACATTAATTATTATACAAACAGCAACATTAATCAGCAAACATCAAGAACCATCATTGTAAAACGAGGTACCATATTTATTTTTCTACTAAATCATTGGCCAATTTTAAAAATAGTCTTTGTATGCAAATCTTGTTAGGTAATTGGTATTTTTGATTAACAGTAAACCTTTTCAAATTATTTAGATTCAAACATTCTTTTATTTTTATTAACACTCTGAAAACAATATCCACTCCTCATAATTTTTTTAATTTCCATTTAATTTTAAAAAGTGATTAAACTTCAATTTTTACCCAATTTAAGGGTATTTATTTGAGATAGCTACCTCTGTTTTTGGGCGGTAAGCTTCAACGTGGCCCAAATTGTCAAATTCCTTGAGCCCAGATATAAATATTGAATTTTGCCATTGTTTACTACACATGTATTTCTGAAAGTTTTTTCCTTCCACCGCTCCTCTTGTATTAATATTATGCACTCCTCTTATGTCTGTAATCTTTTCAACAAGATAGTTAGGCATCATATTATTTCTAATCTTAATATAAATACTAATACTAAGTATGCAAATATTGTTTCAATACTTAACCATTTCAATGTACTCAGCATCTGTACTTTTGGGGGTTCTTTTTCCGCACCTAATTATACACCTCATAGCTTTATTTTGCAGTATCTGTAATCTCTGTTTTTTTCATTTTTCCCCAGCTGATACAAGATAGTAAGCACCATTTTTCAATTGGGGTCTGATATACTATTTATATCATGTTTCCTGGTCCACCCTTGTAAATTTACCTCCCATTCTTCTAAAATACCCCAATTTTCCTCTTTCCAATTTTTTTAATTAGAAAGTTTGCATGTGCCTTAAAATCTAGCTTGTCGTAAATTTTATTATGCCCAGATATTTTAATTCATTTACCATTTCTATAATTTTCAATTTCCAACTTCTAGGTTTAAGCACAATTTCACCCCTCCTTACCATTTCTTCCTCTTATTAGCATTCCTTTTGATTTACATACATTCAGTTTTAGTTTGTTTATACATAAACCAAACAAATATTCTTGCCAGTTCAATGTTCATTAATCCTATTTTTTCATTTACATTATACCCCACTTATGGACAGTAAGCATGTCATCAGCATATATATTTATGAAAGCCACTTTAACAACTCTTTGTTACATCATTATGTACATTGATAAAAACAGAGGTCCAAGTATAGGCCTTGGGGTTTCTCCATTATCCCCACTCTATTTTCATCCGACAAATTGTTTCTTTTAAATTTTCTAACCTTTCTGTTTTCCTCCAGAAGTCATGAAATCTTTATCCATTCTAGTGCCATTCCTTTTATTCCATAAAATAAAACTCTTAGCTTATTTATAAGTATACCCACATTCACTGTTTTCAAACGTCTTTTCCGGTCCAGACGATTTGTAACCTTTGTGGTCTGATGATAGACAATTTCAAAGATATTTAAATATGAATTTGTTCCGCCTTTCAAATTGTATAATTAGTTTTGTATAATTAATTACATTTAAATAATTACATGAACTATTTCGCCAATAATAGTTCATTTTATTTGTGTAATGACAATTATCAAGCCACGGCTAATAAATAATGGCTAGTGGTTTGTGCTTCGATCCGCGTCGTCATGGCCATGGCCAGCTGCGTGATTACCGTAATCGTGTCCCGTGTACGCTGTGTGCAGGAATCACATAAACGATGTCACAATCGTATCTTATGTGCGGGGAAATGGAATGTCTTATCGTTCACTGCCTACATTAATCGGCAAGTTCACCCGAACTCTGGTCAATTTCAGAGTGACACTCACACATAGCTTGTGGAGTGTGGAAACATTCTTTCATCAACATTTGCGCAACACCTTGCACGTGCGTGCATAAATTCTCGGACGGAATGACAGTCTCAAGTCGACTTGTATGCATCTTTTGAATGGTTGGTATCATAAACTATCTGAGTTTTCATCATGCAACTACTTCACGTTTTAGAACCGTGGGACGAAAAGAACCCCCACTTCTGCCTATCCCCAGGGCGTAATAGACTAAGCCATTACAACACTCAATTTCCATTTGAACTACGTCACAAAATCATCAGTCGAGATGAACGCGCAGCAGAGAAGAAGGATTCTTCAGAAACACACTTTCTTGGTCTCTTCGAGGAGACTTCACGTCCGGGTTTGGCAGATCAAACCAGGATACAATGGAACGTCTGGAACTTGGAACGTCTTGGAACTTTGGAGATTTTCTTCAATCGTTTGGTGATTTTGGAACTTGAACGTGGGCGATAACTTGTCCAAGAAATCTCACATAAAAATAAGTGGCGAAAATTAAGGAACGTGGGCGAGAAAATTTGGGAACTTGGAACTTGGGCCGAGAACTTGACCCCCTGGACCTGGGTCAATATCTACAAATCTACGAAGCGCGAATAACACGGTCCAACAACACAAACTGCTATCTACGAACGAACTTTATAAATGGCTGGCTACTTTTTATTACTGAGAACTTTTATTACTGAGTAACTTTTTTATTATTGAGAACTTTTATTATTGGGAACTTTTGAATTTGATAACATGTTTTTGTATTGTAAATTGTAAAGTAACTTGATTTGATTCATTATATTGTATTTTACACTGGTTTTGTTAATTTTGTTAACTTCGTTGTCAGTGTCCCTGTCCCACTCACCAAGACATATTTTTATTTCATTTTTCTTAATTGAAACTTCAGCAGTATGGCATAGACTCTTGACTTGAGCTAGACCCCGGCGCACTCTTTAAGTGGTAATTGTTTTTCTCAACAGCTGTTTGACTTTGAGTGCAGTGGAATTTTTTGTTTGTTTGTTTTTCAATTTTGGGATAAAATAAAGTAATTGTTTATTGTTTTAATTTGTTGTGGGGCTGGTTTGGCTATTTAGCGACATTGCCGCTCCAACGTGTTGGCTACTTACTTGTTCACGACCCGGATTAATAATAAAATAACTTAATAAATAATGTAAAACGTGGTGCTTTGCCTAACTTTTAACCTAAAATTTTATTTTGAAAACTGAATAATTAAAATCAAAAATGAGTGAAAAGGACGACAAGGAAGGTTCTTGTTTCTGAGAGTGATATCTAATGTAGAATTCATGTCCTAGTGAACACGACACCTGATATCATGGATACTCCAAGGTCCACAACCTACTCACATAACCAGGAAACCCCTTGCTGAGTCCCTCACCTCGGCCTAGAAATCTCCTAGACCATGATGGAATCACAAGGCCTAACGAGATCACAACCTAAGCCTGGACCTAGGACTACTTCTACAGGTACTTACGGGCATAACCAGCAACAGTGAGTCTAGCGAGTAGCCAAAAGAAATATTAAATTTTCACTTATAAAACAATTAATGAGGGAAAACGAGAAACAAAATTCACAGAATGAAAACCAAATTCACAGAATAAAACCAATTCACAGAAGCAAATTAAATTCAAATAACGCGGATCTCAAACCTGATATTGCCGAATAATTTTATAAATCGTAAGGGAAACGAGAAACTAATTCAAAAAATCGATGAGGAAACAAACAGAATGAAATCAGACATTACTGATCGTTAAGACCGACATAAATAACATAATAACGCGAGCTGAGTGGAAAAATTGATAAAAATACGAGGAACGTAGAGCAGAAACTAGAACGAAATACATTGAAAGCAGATAAAAGTAGGCATAGAGAGGGAGATGAACAGAAAATAGATGTTGAAGCGTGTGATGAGAAAATGTAGGTTTATTGGAAATACTAGAGATGTTAATCGTTTCCTGGTTAATTAATAATAATAGAATAATGATTGTCGGTTTGAGTTAGACCTAGTGTAAGTGATGCAGATAGTGACAGTGTAGGGCGAGTAGGGCTAACAAATATGAAAGTTTAGTGATGATGTTGATAATGGGAGCAGACGGTTAATAACAGTTGATTAGTTGTGATGTAAGGAAACGTAAGTGATAAAGTGATAAATAAAGTTAAAGTTGATAGTGGAAGTGACTTTGATAATTTAAATCTACGTAGAAGAGACTTGAATATGAGAGAAAACCGGAGAACCTAAAAATGAAAGTGGAGAAAGGGAAAATTGTGTTAAAATATAATAATACTGAAAGTTAAAGTGGGAGTGAAAATAAAAGAAATTTTAAACTCCGGAATACATAATAATTTAGAGTTGACAATAATGGAGTGAGAATCGAACCAGTGAGAAATTAGTTTATTGAAATATTTGGGGGATGAGGGGATTGAGCCCTACTTAAATGCGGAAACAAATTTAAATAAAAACAGCGTAACTTAAACTTAAAATATTTTGGTCAGGATAAATGGGAATTTGTAAAACAGAGAGATAAGATTAAAATCAATTACAGATGGTTTGGGAAAATTGAAAAACATCTGAAACTATACAAGAGAAGGGAGCGTTTGAAAAATAAGCCTTCAGCAAAAATCAGAAAGTAGGAGAGTGAAAAAGGGAGAATTCTAAATTAAATGATTAAAATGTAGATCGGTAAGGAGTTAGGACACCCAGGTGGTCAACCTAGGGCACACAAAGCCTAAAAAACATAACCTAAAAACTTTCTTTTCATAAATTAAAAATATGTACTTTAACTCACACAAAGCCCTAAACAAAACTAAACTAAAATCTTGCTTGGAAGACTCAAAATTAATTTCAATATAACGTCAAACCTAATATAAACTGAAACTTGACTGCTACTTAAAATATAATTGTGAAATTTTAAATAATAACTTGAATTTATTTATAACGTGGACTAAAAATAAAATAAATATTGAATTAAACAGAATTGATAGAGAACCAAAAGTGACAAGGAGTTTTGAAGGATTAAAACCTACCAGTTTATAAATAAAAAGGAGAGATAGATTACTTTTAATTTCAACCAGCTGTATATAAAACTTGACCTTGCTTAAAATAAATAAACAATGGATGCATTGTGGCCAGCCTCCACAGACCAATAGACACTCTAGCTCGAAAAGCATAAAAATTAATGACTACTTAGATAAGATAAACAAATCTTCACTGACTGGCAATGAGTACAGTCACTCACAAATATGTAATACACAACTTAAAGGGAGGAACATTCATAGAACAACTTAAGGAGAACACTTCTTAGTACATCACACACAACTTAGGTTGTCACACTAAACTTGTGCATTGTCACACACAACTTAGGTTGTCACACTTAATTTGTTTTGTCACACCCAAACAAAATATAACCTCACATTTTTCTAACATTAAAACTTTTTGAAGTTAAAATTACCTAATATTGAATGTATTTTACAAACTTTAAAAATAAACTTACTTTTTATACTAAAATAATTTAAACCTAGTTTGGACTTGTAAAAGTACGCCCTAGATTTTAACTTATAGTTTAAATGGTTTGAAACGTTGAAAGTGATCTTGGAACTCTGAGTTGATTAATTTTAAAATTGACCCCAACCTTATTTTATAAACTTAAACTTAGCATGTAAAATTTAATTTAAAAATAGAAACTAGAAAACATAGTAAATTTTAGAGCTTTCAGTGAAATAGAAAGTAAGACTAGAGAGACGTGAACAGAAACAGATAGTGGAGGTTGATGATGATAAGAGGGTGAAGTTAATACTAGTTGAAAGGTGGTCTCGAGTTATGTTTAATATAATAATAATATAATGTGGTATTACTGTGAACGTTAAGTGATGAAGTTGAAGTTGATAACGTAAGTGGCGATGTTGGTTAAGTTGAATTTTTTATGTTGCGTAATTGGCGATGTTTGGTTAAGTTGAAATTTTAATGTGGGTGTTTTTAAGTTGGTCGTTAGAATGATGTTTGGTTAAGTTGAATTTTTGGTGGTCTAGGTGATGCGAACTTAGAATTTAAATAAAGTTGAAGTGGAAATAATAGAATTTATTAACTCGGGAGTCACAATAATCTAGTGTTTAACGTTAGCACTGTTAGGATAGGACAGTGAGAGAATGATAGCGAGAGATGAGTAGTGAACTGAGAATAGTGAACTTTGAACTTGAAGTGAATTTTTATTTTTCTTGAACAAAACATACTTTGGCAACGTGGAGACATTGAACTATTTTATGAATAAAACTTCTGAACTTTGCTTGAACTTTTGCAATTTTTGTGGAAGCATAACCTCACTTTGAATTTACATTTGAAACTAACGTGAATTCATACATTTAACTGTAAATGGAACGGTAACCTTGAACTTTGAACTGGGATGTGAACTATTGTGCTTTTTGAAAAATACTTTGGGAATTTTATAAAAATCAGATGGGAACCTACTACTCGTGGATTGAATTTGAAATAATTTTTTGAAATGAACCTTGTTTTAACTTACAACTATTTTTAATAAATTCAACTAGGATTGACATAGGTATTTAAAATAAATAAATAACAATTTGTTCGAGGAATCTCGCATAATAAATAATACTTGATATATTTCCTGGATTTTTGAACGCACAACCTTCGTGGAATTTGAACCCAAACATTTTTTGAAATTTAGTTCTGGAACATAATCGAACCTATGAATTTAAATTTATTTTTAAGGCGAAGAGCGGGCGGTTTTCCAGTGTAAGACCGGACAGTACTACGGTTTTAACTACATATTCATTTTCGTATCATCATATCATACATTTGTTTCTATCACTGATTTTTGTATTGTTATTATACCTAATGTTTAAACAACAGCATGCTGAATAATTTTGATCGCAATCTAACTGTGACACTTAATTTTCTGTTGATTATTGGAAAGATTTTCCATTGTGCAATTTAACATTGTAAAACTTATTAATAAATTTTGACTTTAACTTTATCTCAATTGAGGGAATATTTTGTGGACAGATCAAAGTTGAACCACTGCGGTTAGATGGAGGCATCTGGTTAGACAAAGCTCGAATATTTGATTTGATAAATAACTTTATGGATAATTTTAATTTTTGCGATAAAAAAAAAAAACACCACGTAGCTGATTTGATTACGTTTATTCACTTGGTTTAATTTTCTCAGGGGTGGGGTGATAGCAATACATAATTAAGTTGTCAGTTAATAGACGTGGTTGTTGTGTTTTGATGATGCTGTAAATATTTGTTTTCTCAACCATCCTTTCTCTTTTCATGTCAGATTCCCCTGTATCTTTGTGGTGTCATGTACCTAAATAACAATTGTTTCACATATTATTATCCATTGGCTTACTGTTGCAATATTTTACTTCTATAAAAATCAATGCAAACATTGATAAAAACTGTATTCATTACTGTAATTTTCTTTAAAACTATAATTGAAAACTAAATATTATTTGCAACCAATTGGTAAATAACCACACTCTCATTTTATCAAAACATAACCATGCTTGTGAATAAAATATACTTATAAAAACTATAATGTAAAAAATTTAAATTTAGACTTAGTGAAGAACATTCAAATAATTTTCACTACATTCAATTTTTCTGCCCTTCAGAGGGGATATTGTAACCTTTTGGTCTATAGAAGACAATTTCAAAGATATTTAATATTAATTTGTTCCCGCCTTTCAACATTGATAATTATTTGAATAATTAATTACATTAAAAATAATTACATGAACTATTTCAGCCAATAATATTCATTTTATTGTGTAATGACAATTTATCAAGCCACGCGTAATAAATAATGCTAGTGTTTGTGCTTCGTATCCGCTTCGTCATGGCCATAGGCCAGCTGCGGTGATTACGTATGCATGTCCCGTGTACCTGTGTGCAAGGAATCACATAACATGTCACAATCGTATCTTATGTGTCGGGAATGGAATGCTTATCGTTCACATGCGCTACATTATCCGGCACAGTTCACCCGAACTCTGGTCATTTCATTGCCGTCACACATAGCTTGTGAGTGTGGAAACATTCCTTTCCTCACCTTTGCCAACACAACTTGCACGTGCGTGCATAATCCTCGGACGAATGACAGTCTCAGTCGACTTGTATTCATCTTTTGAATGTTGGTATCAATAATATCTGAGGTTTCATCTGCACTACGTCACGTTTTTAGAACCGAAAGTGGGACGCGAAAAGATACCCCCACTTCTGCCTAATCACCAGGGCGTAATAGACTAAGCCAATTACAACCTCAATTCCGTGAACTACGTCACAAAATCATCATTCGAAATGAACGCGAGCAGAGCAAGGATTCTTCAGGAAAACACACTTTCTTGGTCTCTCGAGGAGACTTCACGTCCGGGTTGGAGCAGATGCAACCAGGATACAAGGGAACGTCTGGAACTTGAACGTCCTTGGACTTGGAGATTTCTTCAATCGTTTTGGATTTGGACTTGGAACGTGGGCAGAACTTGGGGCGAGAATTTGGAACTTGGAACGATGGGCGAGAATTTGGAACTTGGAACTTGGGCGAGAACTGACCCTGGACCTGGTCAATATCTACAAATCTACGCAATCGCGATAACAACGGTAAACAAACTTGCTATCTACGAAGAACTTTTATAAATGCTGGCTAACGTTTTATTACTGAGAACTTTTTATTATATACTGATAACTTTTTATTATTGAGAACTTTTATTATTGGGAACTTTTGAGAATTTATAACAGTTTTTGTAATTGTAAATTAACATAACTTGATTTGATTCATTATAATTGTATTTTGAACTGGTTTTGTTAATTTGTGTTAACCTTTCGTTGTCATGTCTGCCCACTCAATATTTTTTTTCAGTTTTCTTAAATTAACTTCAGCAGTGGGCAAAAGACTACTGACTTGAGCTAGACCGGGCGCACTATTTTAAGGGTTGGAATTGTTTTTCCGTCAACAGGCTGTTTGACTTTGATTACAGTGAAATTTTTGTTTTGATTGTTTTTCATTTTGGGATAAAATAAAGTTTTTTGTTTCCTTTTTTTATTGTTTTAATTTTGTTGTGTGGGGCTGGTTTTGTGGCTATTTAGCGACAACTCCACTATAGTTGACATATTCTTGTCTTTATCCTCCAACCAGTACTTAGTGCATTCTGTACTGCTGTCTCACATGATTGTTTCTTTGTCTAATCCTGATTGATTTTTACATATGAGGTTATTCCTCAAGATATTCAACTAATTGATCATGTGCTATACTTTTCAAATAACTTATCTACCATTGATTTAACATAGTTTATTGGTCTAAAATCCTGTATTTTATTAGACCCTACAACCTTGCTTTACTGGTTGGATCACTGATACTTTAAGTCTGCTAGGATATTTCCCATTTCTGAAAGAAGTGTTTATAATTCAAAAACCTTAATTTGACTACCTTATAAGCGTCCTTAAACAGTTTGTAGTTAACCCCCAATCAATGGACCCTTTTTTATTTTTAAGACTCTTAACTATTTAGTTCCTTAATAGTGATTTGATTAAAATCATTCAAGTTACATTTACTCTTTTCATATTCAGTATTACTACCATTTACATCCTCTATACTATTTATAATATCTTCTATACTTTTTTTAAAAATAAATTAAAATTATTTGCAGTCTCTTTTCATCTATAATAAAAGAGCCATCTACATCCTCAACCTCCATCATACCTCATTCCCTTTTTTCTGTGCTGGTCACATTTTTAAGCGTTTTCCATAATTTACATGGATCATTTTTTACCTCGTCAATTCTCTTACAATAATAATCTCTTTCAGATTTTCTAATCAATGATTTAACTTGTTTCTACTGTTCTTATAACATCCCATACTTCTACATTATTTACACTCTTTGCTCTCTTATAATTATAATTTTTTTTTCTTTGATTGCTGTTTTTTATTTTCCGCATTAACCCCCGGTTTATTTTTATAATCATCATTCCCACTCTCTGTCTTTTAATTTGCTTATTTTTACAGTATATTACATTTTTCAAACAAATTTCCCTTGTCATACTATCCACACAACTACCATTTTGACATTTCCAATCACATTTAGTAAGATTGTATTGAAATTCAGTCTCACTGTACCCTCCCCAGTCTTCAATCATTTTTTTATCCTGATTGCTTACTCCTTTGTTTTTCTTCCTAACACCACATCTCAAAATAGTTTCGTGATCAGAAACTTATTAATTTGTCTATTTTAGTTCTATTCTATTCTTACTATTGGTTATCACCAAAATAAATAGTCGATTTGTACTTAAAGTTATTCTGTAGGTTCATTTACATTTGTTTAAGACAAAGTGTTTGTTTTTTACCCTTGTCTTTTAGAGTCACAATCATTCTCCAGTTAATATTATAATCCCCATATAAAAAATAGATCATTTCTATCACCATCAGTCTCCTTTTTTTTTTCCTCCAATTCATCAAGGAATTCTTTTTTTACTCCTTTTGGGGCGAGCGAAAAATAGAACTTTTACATAAAACACTCGTTTTTTATAGATTTTTTCCCCATTTCCTTGACCAAAAATTCCCATTGTGTACAATATTTCTATTCACCTTACTTTTGCCCCCTTTTTAAAAATGTCAATACCCCCCCAAACCTGTTTTCCCTTTAAGTTGAGTTCACCTTATTGTATAATACCCTTCTATTTCAATAATAGAAAAGTAAGTAAGTTTTTTTATTGAAAAGGTTGGTACCCTACTACGTAAATGCCCCTAATCCTTTGGGGCCCGGGAAACAGTGAAGGGTAGGGTTTGTTTTAAATCTTTATTAATTATAACATTTTTCGTATTTTTTTCCAGAGTGGTTATTATTGAATTAACTAATTTATTTCCCCGTTCCAAATTTTTAAATTTAGCGGGGCCCTTTAATTTTTTTCCGTTCCACATTTTCGGTATTTGGGGGATTTCCGCCGTTTTGTCTTCATGCTACGGACGTTTGAGAAACGTTTTTTTCCCGTACAAACGGTCGAATAGCCTCAGCGTAGAGTTTTTGCCAAAATCCCAACCCCCTGTTTGCACTGTAGGCAAACGGGTGGGCCCCCGCCCTATTTTTCCTTTTGGGATGGGCCCTTTAAATCCCCTTGATTAAATTTTTTCTAAAAAAAAATTTTAAAAACCGGGTATTGTTTTGGTGCAAAAATATTCCTGCTTGCCAAGACATTCACAAAAAAACTGCAATTTCCCCTTTCACCCCCGAGATCAAAATACCAAGAAAAGTGCTGTGTCCCACTCCCAGTGTTATGTTCATCTCAAGGTCAACCACTCAAAGGGGGAGATATTTTTTGGGCATTTGGAGAATGGCAGGGCTACAATTTTAAATACGGTTTAGTAGAGTTGTTTAAACATTTAGTAAATTAAACTAAATTGGGCAGCCCAGACTGCTGCAATCCTTATCATTAGCCCCCCCTTGCCCTGTCCCCAAACCTTGTGGGCCCTAGCTCCAAAAGGAAGTTTTAAACCTTCCACGGGCATCGATTTTATTTTTTTAAAATCATCTTATTCATTAGTCCTCTCTCCCAGTGACACTGGATCAGGGTAGGAAAGAAAAGATCTTGGCCTAAAAGGTGGGGCAAAAGCTTTAAAACAGGGCAGGATGGAAGTCGTACTCGTTTTTTTTTAAACAAGCGGGGTAGGCCTGGGGCCCCTATATGTAACCTCTTATTCAAGGGCTCGAGTAAGCCTTTGGGTAATTGACCTGACAAATAATTTGACTGAATGGTTGGGGGAAATATTCATAGGCTTTTTAAACCAAGAATTAATTTAAATTAGGGCAAAAAGGATTTTAGGCCTACAGGAGGCCTACCTAAATTTTAAAAAATTCCCATTTTTTTTCAAAGCAACCCTACTTTTTAAAACTAAATTTAAAAAGGGCATTTAATTTTTTTTAAAAATTTTAATTTAAAAGGGTTTTTTTAAACCTATCGTAGGTAACCCCACTGGGTTGTTTTTAAATTTTGGGAAAAAAACCCTCGCTCATCCTGCTTAAAGGGAGGGCCTAATACAAATTTTAAAAACATGCTTTGGCCCCAGATGGTCGTTCAAAGGCAGCAAAATTGGGTTGGGAAAAGGTTTGGCCCCTTTTTTTCCAATCTATTTAAATCTACAAAGCCCAACAAACCAGATTTATGAAGTTAAACCGTCTCGGTAGCTTAGGGGGGTTTAAACCTCACCGGCAATTTGGGTTTTTTTTAATTTTTTTGGAAATTTTCATAAAATCAATTCCTACCTAAGGTAGCCTACCGTACCAGTAGGCCTACTATCCCCCGTTATTGGGGTCTAAAGGGAGCAGGGGCCCCAAATTACAATTTTATTTATTTGACCTACATTATCAATCTAGGCCCACGGGGTTCCCTCGCCCGGGAGACAACGTTCGTGGGTTAGGGGACACCGACTCCCGGCCCCATATACCCGCTACAAAAGTTGGGGGGGTTTTTAGCTATCTGCACACCCCGGGGCCCCGAAAAGGTTTTCAAATTTTAAAATCCGGGATATGACCTGGTATGGGGGGTCCATGACATACCAAAAAAAAAATAAACCCCATCCGAAAACTCGTTCTGTGAAACAAAGGCTCTAAACATCGTCAATTCCCTTTTAAGGCTGGCTGGTGGTTGGGGTGGTGGGGGGGGGTGGGTGGTGGGGGCGGCTGGCTGGGATTACCCCGGGGAAATTTTTCTTTAACCTACAAAAAAACGGTAATCTTTAGAACATAAACTTGGACCACACTTAGGTGTATTTCAGACGCAGTGCCTTTTGCTTTAAAACCCAAAAAATCGGGAAAAAACAGGACCGGGGAGAAAAATAAAAATTGGATATAATAAAAACGCGAAATTTCCCAAAGCATGGAAATTTTTGAAAAAAAACTTGAAATTTAACTGCTATTACCATTATAAATATCTTGCGTCCAAACACGGGGGGCAAAATTTGGGAGACCATGGGCCCAAAAATGACAAAAAACATATCTGAATTTTAAAAAATGAATCATTCAAAAAAAACGCTACAACGAGTTTGTTTAAAAACGGGGAAATCTTTTGATATCTCTCATTCTTTATCATTTTTGAATATGGAAAAAAAATTGGTTAACGGTACCGGGAAAAAAACCAAAATTTTATCAAAAGTAGGAAATTCCGTTCTTTGAATAATACCTATACCGGAAAACGGTTCATCTTAGAACTTTAAAATTTGGGCCACACTCAATGTACCTCATATAACAAAAACCGGGCATTTGGACCGGGGGAAAAATCAAAATAAAAATCAAAACGCGTAATTATCAGGCGTAGTAATTTGTAAAAGTTTGAAATTAAACATGCTCTTACCTTATAATAAAAGTGCTTTCTGTGCGTTGGTCTTGTTGTTACGTATCTCTTCCAATGCAAGGGGCCAGTTCGTTTCCCGCAAAAGTCAAAGTTTTTTTAACTTCGATTTGACTTAAGTCATCTTTCTTGTCTTAATTTTGGGAAAAACGGTGATTTGGACGCCCCTAGAAAAATAAAAACGCGAAAATTACTCGGCTAGATTTGTATACAAGCTTAAATTTAAAACATGCTCTTAACCATTATAAATATCTAGTGCTTTGCATGCGTTGGTTTTGTTGTTAGCGTACTGCTTCAATCAAAGGGGCCGGGTTTCGTTCCCGCAAAAAGTCAGAATTTTTTTAACTTCTGTTTTGGGATTTAAGTCTATCATTTTCTTTTCTTGGAGTTTTTAACGTGACTTTGGAGCCTCCTAAAACGAGCACATAAAAATTTCAGGTTTTGTTCTGAATCGGCCTTGTTGATTCTGGCGTTGATCCGGGGGTTGTTCGCCTGTCCATACCACTGTTGATTATTTCCTTTAAATTCGTTTTTGGGTTTGGGTTTTATCGCTCACTGTCGTTGCTGGGGGCCTGCAGGTTTTTGGCTTGGTCGCTTTGTTTAAAAAGCCCCCCCACTGAAAATCTGTTGTAAAACTGAGTGGGTTCTGTAAAAAAAAATTTTTTTTTTATTTATTTATTTTTTTTTTTAAAGGGGTATTTTTGGGGGACCGGGGGGCCCAAAAAATGAAAAAAAACAATTTGACCAAAAAATTTAAATCATTCACACCTTGATAGCGAACGAACAACAAAAGATGTATACCCAAACCCAATAGTACAAAAAATTTGAAAAAAAAAAAAAACGGCAGCCAGCTCCCCTTTCAAAAGTCTTGGGCTGGGAATGCTGTGAATTAAAATTTTTACCCAAAGTTTTTTTATTCTTTTTTTCCCTAGTTTCGCTTTTAAAAAAAGTAAGACATTTCGCCTGTTGACGAGCGCCAACAACGTTTTTTGGGGAAAAAAAGTAAATTTTTAAACTTGAAATCAAAAAAAATGGCTTGGCCATTGAATTTGGTTCATGGCCAAAAATTTTTTTTAGATTTCGAGTTTAAAAATTGACTTTTTTAAAACCAAAAAAATCTTTGGCTTGGCGCTCGTCACAGGCAAATGTTTACTTTTTTTAAAAGCGAAACTAGGGAGAAAGAAAAAAAACTTGGCTAAACTTCTTATCTAGGGCATTCCAGCCGAAGATTTTTGAAGGGAGCTTGGCGCCGTTTTTTTTACAATTTTTGTTTTGGGTTGGGATTTCTCTACCCTGGGCTGTAAGTTTTCTTTTGGCCTTTTTCATTTTGCGGGCCCTTCCAAAAAAATGAGAAATTTTAGTAACCACTATAACCAGTCCCTTCCAGTGTTTTTTAGTGGGGCCACGACCTAATTATCTTTGGTTTCAGGTCTCTCACAATGGAGTACATAAAATCGATGGCCATGAAACTAAAAATGGACTTTGCATTTAGTCAACAATTGTTTCTTCATTCAACGGGGAAAAAGCATTTACCTGTAAAGCGTGCCGACATAAAAAAACACCCCTTCCCCAAAGAAAAAAAGAATTCATGGGGGGTTTTTAAAAATTTAAAAAAAATTCTTGAAAAGGTGGGGGCCTAGGCCTATTTTTTTTTAAACCTGATTCCCCCCCCCACTTCGCTTGAGTTTGTAATTGTAATGACGGGGTACTTTTCTTCCAATTCGGGTTTTTTGGCTTAAAATTTGGGGTAGACCTGGGGGAACGAGAAACTGTATTGACGCTCACAGTTCACGTCCCCAAATATAAAAGCATATTTTCAGTTACTCCAGATCGCCGTCGAAGAGAGTGCACTGTTGGTTTTTATTCTATCAAAATTTTTTTATGCAAACCTCTTCACTGAAGGTAGGCCTAGGCAAAGTAATCCCTTTATATTAATTGTACCGGTACAGACTGTTTAAATACCTAGGCCTATTTTTCGCGGAAAGTTTGGAAGTGTACGTGTTTTCATGTTTTCCCCAAGCTATCACTCCAACCCCAAATAAAGTCAACTAGTGATTGTCACCCTCCCCCCCCCCCCCTCCCCCTCATTTCAATTTACAATTTAATTCAAATTTATATTAAAAGGGTTGATGCTTTTTTCTGTGTGATTTAATATACCCCAAAAAGAACCCCCAGTGGGACTCTTTATAGTAGCTACCCGGCTATCTATCCTTACTTTTCAAGTTTAATCTGGCAAGCTCAACCATGTTTTTTATGCAATGGTGTGCCCCCTCACCAACTTTATTAAAGTAGCCTAGTGAAATTCAAAAACCGTGTTTGACCCCCACACCTTTGACGGTGGGGGCTCTGTTTTTTTATCAATATCAATCCTTCAAGTACCTAATTTGTTTTTTCCTTTACCTCAATCTAGGGCCCCATGCCCGAACGTAATTGACCCAAATAATGTGGACCTAACTAGTATTTTAACACTTCACTCATACAAAGCTTAGCCTATTTTTTTAATTAAGTATTTTAGCCTAGTTGTAGGCCCTACCCCTAAAAAAAAAAACACAATCTCAAAAGACTGCACTGGGTACGCAGATTTTTTCCCCGTGAATAGCACATTGCTTAGAAAATTACTTTTTTAGAAACCAGACCAGAAAGAAAAACCAAACAAAATGAACCCCTTAATTTTTTGATTTGGGTAAATTGAGCCTGGGGTTTTAGTCATCCCTGGTGGTGTTTGGTATGTTTATTTTCTAGCCCCGGAAAATTTAATAAATAAATTCATTTATTTATTTTATATTTATTTTTTATTTTTTTTAATTTTGATTTGTTTTAACATCACAGGGGTTAATGAAAAATGTTGAAAATAATTAGGGAACTAGGCCTAAAAAATATTACAAAAATTCCTAAAACATAGGCCCTACATACACAAATAAAAAAACATAAACCCCCAAAACATCAACACACATAATGGAGATTCATGCTTCATAGATATACATGAAAAGGGAAAATCCATTTTAAAATTTAAAATACAAGCATGGCTTATGGGTTAAATTCTGTTTTTAACTTGTTTCCTGTACATAAACATCAACTTTATAATTTTTTCCCCTTTGCTAATTTTTAAGTGAGCTTTAAAAAATTTTTCTATGTCTGCAATTTCTTTTTTGTTGCTTGGTAGAGATTTCATTAAATTGTTCCAGCATATTTAAAAGGTTTTTTTCTATCTACTAATTATGCCTGCATTGTACTTCCCTACCTATCTTGGTATTATGACTAGATTTTCACATTTGTCTTTAACTTTTGCTAATTTTTAACGTACATGATAATTGATATGTATAATAAAACTTGGGAAAATAAGTAAAATTTTAAATCTTTAAAATGTTCTTTACATGATTCCAAGTAATTTATCCGACTATTATTCATGGGTCTTTTTTTGTCGTCTTAAAATTATATTCGTATTGCCCTACTTGGTTGCCCCATACCAATGCAGCCTAGCCCTGGTGATTAAAAAATGCAAATACCTGATTTTCCAGATTAATATTACCATAGTGTTTAAACTTTTTTTATTATGTATAAAGCAGAATTGGCTGTTTCGAAAATTTGCTCAGGGCCTGGTGTACATTTTCCCTGACGTCCATCTAGCATCCTAGCAAAATTTAAAATTTTCTACTGTTCCAATTTTTTTACCATACTTCCTAAAATTACATTTATCTCTTCAGCTGTTTTTTCTTATTGTTAAAAAACTAAATTTTTTTTGCTCATTTTACCCAATACAAACACTGCCAAACCCTTGCATAATTTTATTCACGTAACAAAAGTAGTTTTTTCTCTAATAAGTGTAATACGTTACTTTAAATTAAAAGAGTTGCATCTCTGCTACATTATTAATTCCCCTCTCAACAGTAAAAGCCTAGGCATATCATTTGTCACATCTCACTCATCACATAGGGCCTAAATATAATAGCCTCAAATTAATTAGAAAAAAATTTTTAATTTGATATTGCCAAAACGAATTTGTCGATAGCAATTCCCTTTTTCTATTCTGTTCCAAAACCTATTTAATTTAATTAACATTCCTTTTGGGATGGGACGTTTAAACGTTTAACGTTTATGGGGGGGTTTGAGGGTTTTTAAAATTTGGGAAAAGGTTTAGTAAAAAAAAAAAAAAAATTTTTTTATTTTTTTTTTTTTTTTTTTTTTTATTTTTTAATGAAATGTTATTTTGTTATCACTTTTTGGGCCTAACAAACACCAACACGAGCTAAAAAGATAAGGCCGATAATTTTCTAAAAAAGCTCAAATTTTGGTGGAGGTGCCGGGGCCCCCAGCGTATAAAACATCTTGTATTTTTCACATGGTGGAAGTGCCGGGTCATTTAAAAGCAAAAGTGAGAATAAAACCGTTGTTAATTATTTGTCCCGGGCAAAGTACAAAAATTTCATTTTTGTTCCTAGGTCTTTGCAAACCTAAATTTGTAATTTTTTTTTTTTTTTAGAAAATAGGGGTTGAACGTTTAAACGCGATTAGTTCAAGGGGTTAAACGTTTACGAAATTAAACGCTTTTTCCCATCCCTACATTCCTTACAAAGTGGAATCTAAAAACATGATGTTTGTCTCCAATAAAAGAACTTGCTTCTTGCTTGTAATAAGGACATGGAAGTACACTTTTATAAATTATAACGTTTAAGGTTTAATATAATGAGAACGGTTTCTTTTGATCAATCAATGTGAAATAGCCGAACTGAAATTGAAAAGATGGTAGGCCTAACGGTAGAGGTATCTTCAAAATCTTCCGATATATGCTACCACCAGTGGTTAATTTGTAATGGAGCGCGGGTACACGCAGTGTACCCACCTATTTTTGTGGGTATACGCAGTATACCCACCTTTTTTAATGAATTATTAGGTATGCAACACTCACATTTTGGCTAATATATATAAAAAACCAAAATAATTTATATTAATTATTTTACACCCACATGCACATATTTCAAATTTACTTGAATACATTTTATAACTGTAAATAAACTTAGTACACTCAGCCCTCTTTTTTGAAGAGTAATGACCAACAATTTCGACAATTTCCCATTATTGTTGGACGTGATCACGAACGTAATGATATGCATATTCAATGGTTGTGATATGGAATCTCGTCACTACTCCAATTCTTTTTTTTTATAGTTTTATAGTTATTACTGTACAAAAAAGCCATTAATTTGGTATTGCATTCAGCACACTTATTTTTTAATTTGCGCACCAAACACACTCTAAAAACCTGATTTTCAAAAATTTCGCCTGCGGCGCTGTAGTTGGGGGGCAAGCCCCCCAAACCCCCCATACTGGTCCCCTTAAAATAATTCTCCCGGTTTTTTAGCGTGTAGGGTAGCAACCCCTAATACCGGACGGTCACCCCTAACCGGCCGCGCGGAACAACCCCTATTTCATTTCGCCTTAATACGTGTGATGCATGTATAATTTTAGTTGACATCTTGTTTTTTACGAAGTGCTTTGGTATTTCTTTGTGAGTCGAAGATATATCGAAATAATCAAGGTCAGAAGTTCCGGATGTGCGTCAGAAGGTGCTGCCAACTCAAGTTCCTATAGCAACGAAAACTAAAATGGCGTTTCTAGGCGTCAGCTGTTGAAAAACTATTAAGTTTTACACTTAAATCAATCAGATTTTGATCGGGATTGAACAGGAACATTCATACGGTCGTAAAAACTATTTTTAACACTTCAAATATCGAAAATGCTTCACGGCGTCCGGTTCAGGGCGCTTTGACACTTCCCGCTAGAAATCCCGAGGTATCGTCATGTTAGCGAAAGATGGGGGGGTATGTTAGGTTGGCAATGGCTAGTTAACACTTCAAGTTTCAAAATGGTGTATCATACATCATCGTAGCTTGAACGAAACGAAAGATACAGGCGTTTTAAGTTGAAAATTTTCTCCCGAAGCGCTTAAGTGTCCGCTAATCGGTCCCACCACCCTACCCACCTTTTCCTTTACAAATTAACCACTGGCTACCACTAGTATAGGGCCTACGCCGATTCTCAATATCAGTAGGTATCTGTACCGGTCCATCTACAATTTATACATACCTAGGCCATAAAATAATGTTTTATATAACATTGAAAATTTAAATGTTACTTGAAATTGAAATAATAGGTATTGGATGTTGTAAATGCTGTACTAAATGCCTTGAGCTTGTCATGGTAAAGAAATATAATACCCATGAATATGATATGATATTTGTCCTCAGACCAGCTGTGGAAATACCTCATAAAATTGAAAATAATGGAGAGGTCTGTTAACTATGAACATCCTCAATTTGGCAATGTGCGTCGTCTTTGCAACACGGTAAGGAATACATATTTTGTAGGCATACCTTCTTCCTACTGCCTTAGTAAACTTTTAGTAGGCCTACCTACTTCCTACTGCCTTAATAGACTTTAATTTATATTTTGCATTTTGGTAACTAATAGCCTAGGCCTTCTTTAAAAACTTGTAGAATTGCCATTTCTGAATATCATGAAAAGTACATGTCTGCAGCTATACTATGACTATGAGATGTTGTAACCGAGTTGTTCTGAGTTTTTAACCTCTTCAATGGTAAGCACATTATGTATAGGTAAGTTAACCAAGATCTAAAAGTTGTTCATTGAGTGTAAGTAAACTGTCAATTGCCAGAGGACACATCACTGTAGCCTGCTTCTTTTGGATGACTAGATGAATGGCTATTGTGAGTAGTGATCGAAGTTTGAAATAGTATTTCAATTTCAATGTTTAATTTGAAATATTTCAAGCCATTTTGGTTGAAATATTTCAAATAATTTCCACAATTTTTTATTTAAATATTAATGTGTGAATGCACTTGGAGTTCACATTACCTGCCTCCAGTATGCTCCAGTGGCATGGTATAGGTAAATACAGCCTGCATTGCTGGTCTTGTTTTCTTTCAAGATGGGGGGAAAACTAAAAATTGTTCTATACCTTGTACTTTTTAACTACTGACCATGATAAAACCTTAAAAAAAAAAAAAAAGGTCTGGTAAGTTTTGTAAATTTGGAAGACAACAAACAATACTACACATATATTAGAATCACAATTGTAAACTTGTCGGGTTATTTCGCCACGTCGATTTGACTTACCCATGTCAACGTTTCTGGACCGCTCTGGGCCCCGTCATCAGGACGACTGACTGCTGAAGCTCTCGCTCGGACTAGTTGAGTCGGAAGTAGATGCTCAGTTGTTGATACTGCGCATCGTCATCAAACACTGCTTAATAGTAAAAGTTATAAGCACGTGACCACACGTGTAGTCAAGGTAAAATATCGTTATTTCTCATTAGCGCGTGACATAGCACGTGTTGTCATAGTTTTCCTATTAAAGTTCGTATTTAACACTTCACACGCGGGCCTTACAAATTTAACACTCAAGTGGTTAACTGCACTGCCACTTGGTTCACTACCCTGTCCACGAGTTCTCAAACGTGTCATTATAGTATTGTTATTTAAAAGCCTATCCTTATCGTTAGAAATTAAAACGTTAGAGTTTAAAACACTAGAATTAGCTACGACTGTGACCTGTGTGGTGTTGTCCCCCGTTTCAGACGATTTCAAGGCTGGTGCTAACGGAGTCGAAAATGTAGCAGATTGAGTAACTTTAATTGCCGGTAACCAAGTATCACTAATCTTATAAAGACCTTTATTGTCATCAGCGTTGATATTGTGAGGTTTCTTTATCACTTCAATGGCTTCCCGAATTAATCTGGGCCACAACCTATTCTCTTGTTTAAGTATCCTGACTTCATTAAAATCAAATGCGTGAGTACTGTCAGTAATATTGTCGACCGCATGTTTAGCTACAGCCGATAAGTTAACTTCAGCCCGCCTACAATTTCCTTTGTGATCCCTTATCCTGTCCTGCACTGTTCTCCCAGTTTGTCCAATGTAGACCACCCCACACTTACAGGGTACTTCATACACTCCCGGCGCCTGGATTCTTGGGCGTACATCTTTTACCGATCTGTGTAAGTGACTTATTTTTTGTAGAGGCTTAAAAACAGTCCGTATATTGTGGTGTGATAACAGCCTTCCGATGCGATCTGTTGTTTTATCAATATAAGGCAACACGGCAGTAGCTAGTTCTTTCACTTTATCACTATCACCGGACGAGTCATACTTCACTTGAGATTGTCTATTAAATGCTCTTACAATATCCTTACTTTTGTACCCATTATTGATCAGTGTTTTGGTGAGGAAACACTTTTCCGATTTAAAGTTCAACTTGTCAGATATACGTATAGCTCTGTTAGCAAGAGAGTTGACAACCGATTGCTTCTGGGCAGGCGGGTGGTGTGAAATCAGCCTTAAGATAACGGTTCGTATGTGTTTGTTTACGATACACAGCGTGACCTATTGACCCATCGTTCCTCTTAATTGTCAGAACGTCTAGGAAAGCTAACCTGTCGTCTTTTTCTACTTCGATAGTGAACTTGATATTCGGGTGACGACTATTCAGATGAATGAGGAACTCGTCTAATTTCTCTTTACCATGTGGCCAGATGCATATACATCGTCTATGTACCGTAACCATAATTTAGGTTTTAAACTTGTGGACTTGATGGCTTCAACTTCAAAATCCTCCATGTAAAGATTGGCAATAACCGGAGAAATGGGAGATCCCATAGCTGCACCTTCTTTTTGTTCATAATACACACCCTCATACGTGAAATAAGTGTTAGTAAGGCAGATTTGTACTAGATCTGCAATAGGTGCTGATGTCAACTTCCTTACCACGTCAACAGCTACATCTATTGGTATACGAGTGAAGAGTGACGTAACATCAAAGCTGACGAGAATATCGTGGGGATCAAGTTTTACCTCTTTCAACAAGTCAATGAAATGAAAAGAGTTCTTCACATAAGAAGCAGCTTGCGGAACAAAATGTTGTAACTGTTTAGCCAAATGCGATGCTAACTGTTGTGTGGGTGCACCTATAGCACTCACAATAGGGCGAAGAGGAATGCCATCTTTGTGCAATTTTGGTAGCCCATAAATTCTAGGGACTTTGGGGTTAATCGGTAGTAAATATTTTATCTTTTCTGTTTCAATACGAGGGTTATTTTTAATAGCAATATTTAGATTATTAACAACTCTATTGGTGGGGTTACGCTTGAGCTTAGCGTAAGCTTTATCAGCTAAAATGAAATTCATTTTTTCCTTGTAGTCGGTGGAATTCATTAAAACAGTGGCATTTCCTTTGTCAGCCTTTAAAACTACAACATCCAGGTTGTTTCTAAGCGTTTTGAGGGCGCGCATCTCGAATGGCGTCATATTAGGCTTGGGAGGCTTAGCTGATTTTAATATCTTGGAACATTCAAAACGAATAGATTCAGCCTCTTGTTTAGGAAGTTTTTAATTGCTGCCTCCACTTCAGTGATAATATCATCCACGGGTATAGATTTCGGTGCGATAGCAAAATTTTCGCCCTTAGCTAATGCACTCAAAGTATGTTCATCTACTTCTAGATCTGACAAGTTATGTACAACGTTTTTATTAATGGTTTCAATCGGACGCTTACCTTGAAGATTAATGAATTTTCGTGATTGTGTATCCGTTGTTTGTAAGAGTGAAGAGTACGTTTTGTTCGCAGATAACATGTCAACCGCACACCACAGGTCATAAGACAGGACATTACTCAATAACAGATGCAATGTCAACAACTCCCGCGCATTTCTGTCCAAATCACGTCGACACTGATGTATCCTATGTCTCACTAAAGCACTACTTGCTCGGTCAAATATATTGGAAGTATAAAACGATCTTAGACAGTGCTTGATGACAGCGAATTTGGGAATAATATGTTTATCCCTACATCGCGACAAGAATGCGAGGTCACACAACAGACGCGATTTTTTCAGTCTGAGTTTTTCGAATAAAACAACTTTTTTACTCACTTCCTCCCCGTAGAGGCGTATTATTAAGTTTTTAAGGCTTTCGTGGCCCGAAGTATTAGAATCACAATTGTAAACTTGTCGGGTTATTTCGCCACGTCGATTTGACTTACCCATGTCAACGTTTCTGGACCGCTCTGGGCCCCGTCATCAGGACGACTGACTGCTGAAGCTCTCGCTCGGACTAGTTGAGTCGGAAGTAGATGCTCAGTTGTTGATACTGCGCATCGTCATCAAACACTGCCTAATAGTAAAAGTTATAAGCACGTGACCACACGTGTAGTCAAGGTAAAATATCGTTATTTCTCATTAGCGCGTGACATAGCACGTGTTGTCATAGTTTCAGCAGTCAGTCGTCCTGATGACGGGGCCCAGAGCGGTCCAGAAACGTTGACATGGGTAAGTCAAATCGACGTGGCGAAATAACCCGACAAGTTTACAATTGTGATTCTAATACTTCGGGCCACGAAAGCCTTAAAAACTTAATACTACACATATATGTTTAAACATACCCAAGACTGTTCCAAGTGTGGTCTGTAAAAGACCCCCTAATATAAAACTAGTACAAGTACCTACTCTATGAGATAATGAGCACTATTCCTTATTAAAGACACCCTGACATCTCTTTAAAGTAGGCCTATCTTAAAATACCATCGCTTACATGTCACTTTCGATTAACTATGGCTACCGGTACCGAGGACCCAACTACAACTTTTTATGGTTGAAATATTTAACAAAATATTTCAAGATAAATAATTTCGTGGAATTTTTAAACACTAAAGGTGAGATGCGGGCAACAATACATAACAAACTTCTGATCGACAATCCAAGCGCATGTTTCAGATCTTTCTCCTTGATTGCACTCAACATAAACACGTGTTTTTATTTTCCACATAGGGTATTACGGAAACCATCATTTTTGTTTTCAGGATTTTGTCCGTCAGATGTATCTGAAGACTGAGAAGATCTTGGAGACGAACCCTCCAGAGATCCTGTTCAGTTGGGGACTTCGAGCCGACGCCGAGTTCAATAAACTGGAAGTACTCAAGTTTGTTGCAAAGGTACCTAATCTCATAGTAGTATATATAGTGAACTTCCATTTTATATGCCTGCAAATTATTAATACAGATGGGAGATGGTCGTCATGTTGCCAGCCATACTTCACGGATTCCTTTTTCATGTCTTATCCACCTGACCACATGCTAGTGCTATTCTTCTTTTACATTTTATCCTTGCTTTGCACTTTCATTGGTTTACTTTACCAGTTTCCTTGGCAAGTTTTACCAGATATATACTACTACAGGGCTAAAAAAATACCATGCCCTAGATGCCCGGGGCATGGAGAAAAAGTGGTCGGGCACTTAAATTATTTTCCCATATGCCAGGCTTAGCTCTCGTCGCAAGATAAGCCTGGGAAAAATGATAAGACCACTTGTCCAGTAACAGGTCCCATGCGTTGTGATTACAGATTTCGTAATCTGTTGAAACATAATATGTAGGCCTATAGGCCTACATGGCAAATTCTTCTCCCACAATCATGTAGGCTACTCGCCGGTCAGCTGAGCTGGATCAAGCGCGCAGTCCGCGCACCTTGTTCGCGCATGATATTGCTCTCTCTCTCTCTCTATCTCTCTCCGTCGCACTCGTAGGCGGGCGGGCGGACGTAAGGCTGATACAAATGCGCGAGCGCAGCTGGTAAAAACATATCCACAGCGAGAGCGCGGATGGAAGAAAATGTATCTCAAGCAAGAGTAGAGATACACTTTTAAATCGATTTTTGTAGGCTGCGTAATCGGCGGGGATGACGTATTTAGATAGGATCGTTTTAGACAGGAAGTTTTATAGGCCCTACTGGTTAACAAATAGTATACAAATATTCAGATGGGTTGAGCTTGGGCAGAGAAACCCCTATGAAGGAAATGTTAAAGCAGGATTTCACTTATATATGTCCTGGTAGCCTACAACATATATATAATTGTTAAAAAAAATTGGCATACCAATGTAAGTTTTCTGTCCGGGCATGTAAAATTATCTCCAACATGCCCAGCCGGGCATGTGCCATTTAATGAATTTTTTAAGCCCTGTACTATATCATTAATTTGTTAAATCATAAATGTGGCATAAAAGCAAACTTTGTAAAGACGTAGAGAGTTGAGAGTGAGTTAGCTGGATACCGGTCTCGGTTGGCGCCATGATGATGTTCGCGCCGCCCAGAGTTTGCTCAGTACACATTAATTTAAAGTCCCCCACTAAAAATATGTTATTTTTAAAACTGAGTAGGTACTCTAAATTCAAATTTATTTATTCATTTTATTTGTGGAATTACGCCATGTGTTTTCGACAATACACCTTTGTGAAGTTACCAATTCTGACTGAATGTTTCTAGATGCAGTCGGATGTTGGGCCAGAACGATTCAGTTCTCATTGGGCCAAAGCAATGGAGGAAGAAAACCCCAAGACAAACGACAATAGCATGATTGTGGAAAACAGCCAGCTGCAACGAGCTCCGATAAAGTCAAGTCAGAGAACTCGAAAAAAGTAGACTGACAATGTAATTGTGTTTAATTTATTTGACACCAGTACAACTAATTTCTGTGTTAACATTGAACAGTATTGTGTGTAGGGGTCATCACTTCAGAGCATCACATTCACTGATGTCCCGCAAACCAGCCTGAGGCAACAATCACTTTGTAAATACCCGTGACTCAGTGCACAACCAACGACACATGCTTGGGCCTGGTAGCGCCTTGATTGGTATGTGCAGAGCCGGTTTGATAGGGCTGACATTGAAATTAAAATTAACCCATCGGCTTTCTCGCCGGTCGAATCGACGGGCTGTTTAGAATGCGCGCCGATTTACCTGGCCATCGGATCGACGGGCTGGAACAGCAAGGGAACAGCGCGCTACATTATCGGTCGTTGTATGAGAATGGTTCGTCCAATCACCAAGAGATCGCGCTCAATGTACTCTACGCACTTCGCTGCATCCAACGATGTGTTTGGCTCGTCACTCGGTCAAGTTTTAGCCTGTCTATGCTTGAAGGAAAGATTATGTTTGCATTCGTAGGTAGTATGGCGGCGCGCGCGCTATGGCGGCTACAGCTTATTGCAATATTTTGACGGATATGACGAAGATGAGGGGTGTGATATTTTGACATCAAGAAAAATTCGAAGGAAAGTTCATACACCTAGACATTTATTTAGGCTACATTTTAGTTTTTATTTCAAGTAAATCTGGTTATTTTTGTTGGAGCAGTGAATTTTTTGCTGAGGTGCGCTCCGCAACCCCATTTCGTAAAAAATAAATGGATTTGAGGGGCCAGGCGCAGCGATTTTTAATGGTAAGCCGATGGGTTAAATCACCTGCTATAACAAGACTAGGGATTTATTTTCATTTATTTTCAGTCCACCGACATGCATAGCATATATATGGGACAAACATAAATTTCAAATAAATAATAACACAAATACAAATACAATTAGTAATACAGATTATTGGATTGAGCAAAGCAGACTTCAATTTCACTGACCCCCCAAAAAATTAGCTCGGGTGTTTTTTTTGTTTTATTTTTTTGTTCTTGTTTTTGTCTGTTTGTTCGCTCTCTACCGGGCAAACGGCATATGCGATCTTGATGAAAATTGGAAGGGACCTTTGAAATCTCTGAACTTAGACCTGCTACGTTTTTGGGTACAATTGAAGAAATATTTCTCATGAATATCATACTTTTACGATTTTTTTAAATTTTTTTGTGCAATATTTTCGTGACATTTGGGCCGATTCTGACCAAACGGGTGGGGCTACAATGTTCATATTTTACGTGGACATTAAGGTTATGGTGATGTAGTACCTTTTGAAAGAAAAAGTTGAAAAAGTTAGCCAGAATCCATAGAAATAAAAGTTTTAGTATAAGTTTTTTGAGGTATGTAATAACTAGGAACTCAAACGCTTTTTCAGGCGCGTTGTTGGATGAGCGTAATTGGTGCATTGAGCTGCCATGTGTTATGCAGATTTTCTGTTGTTCTGTGAAAAAATAATTACAATCGGATAAAGCATGTAGGAGTTGGTGTTATAAGTCGAAGAAATTTTTTAAAATCGTAAAATTGCCGATTTTCATAAGAAATAATTTTTCGATTGCGCTCAAATTTCACACGAATATATTAATTCATAAAATTAAGGTTCTGTGAAAAAATCATTACAATCGGATAAAGTATGTAGGTGTTATAAGTCGAAGAAATTAAAAAAAAACTAAAATCGTTAAATTGCGATTTTCATGAGAAATAATTTTTTGATTGCATTTAAAAACGTGGCAGTTCTAAGTTCAGAGATTTCGAAGGCCTCCAGAAAATTTCATGGCAATAGGAATGTCGGTTTAGCCGGAATCGTGTTAACAAACACACAAAAATACAAACAGAAAAAGATATATTCTGGATTTTCTTTCTCATCCAATAATTAACAAGTAACTAGAGAAAATTGACAACAATCACCTACAAGGCTACACTGCATACAAAAAGCAAGTCTTCGGGCCTCTAGATATTTTACATTCTAATTACCATAGCAATTAGTACTTCTATATAAAAATTATCCTAATTTAACAAAAATGGTTTTGCAATGGAACTTGAAAAAGTGAAGAGATCCCACGCAAACTGAAAAACTTACAAAAAAGCTCATCCATCAACGCGACTAAAAAAGCGTTCGCGAAGCGGCCTAGTGGTAATTACAATACTACAAAATATGAATGACAATGCTATGCATTTGTTATAAAACATAATAAATACAATAATATTCAAGCAAAGTTTAGAGTATTACATGAATACATTTTTTTAATATCAAACTCTAATCGTTTATAATTTAACTGATATTTTGTGGGAGATAGAAATTGTTGGCTGTAATATTTGCCTGTTACATTTTTGGATGAGCGAAGCAAAGATTCCATTCTACTACACTGGAGAAAAAAATCCGGAATGTTTTTTTTTTCTTTTTTTTTCTTTTTGTATTTTTGTGTGTTTGTCCACACGATTCCGGCTAAACCGATACTCCAATTGCGATGAAATTTTGTGGAGGTCTTTGAAATCTCTGAACTTAGAACTGCACGGTTCAAAAAATCGATCGAAAAATTATTTCTCATGAAAATCGCAATTTTACGATTTTTTTTCGATTTTCTTGTTTTTTTCTGTTTGTATTTTTGTGTGTTTGTTAACACGATTCCAGATAAACCGATACTCCAATTTCGATAAAATTTTCTGGAGGGCTTTGAAATCTTTGGGTTTAGAACTGCCACGTTTGTGGGCGCAATCGAAAGATTATTTCTCATGAAAATAGCAATTTTACGATTTTTTTTGTTTTTCTTTTTGTTTCTGTTTGTATTTTTGTGTGTTTGTTAACACGTTTCCGGGTAAACCAATAATCCAATTGCAATGAAATTTGAAGGAGGCCTTCGAAATCTCTGAATTGGAACTGCACGATTCGAAATATCGATCAAAAAATTATTTCTTATGAAAATCGCAATTTTACTTTTTTTTTTTTTTTTAAATTCTTCGACTTATAACACCTACATGCTTTCTCCAATGGTAATGATTTTTTTACAGACCCTTAATTTTATGAATTAATATATTCCTGTAAAATTTGAGCGCAATCGGAAAATTATTTTTTATGAAAATTGCAATTTTACGATTTAAATTTTTTTTTTAACATTCTTCGACATATAACACCTACATGCTTTATCCGATTGTAATGATTTTTTACAGAACCTATTTTAGAATTAATTAGGGCTGTGCGAATAGTGATTTTTCAGTTCGAATCGAATATCGAATATTCAAATGCAAAAAGTTCGAATATCGAATAACGAATAATTTTTCTTCCGAATAGTTTCGAATAATGATTAAAATAACAGCATTTTTTCATTAAGTTGAGTTTTATTAATAAGTGTTTGATATTTACACGAGATCAACGTCAAGATTTGTATGTAGGCCTACCTAAGGCTTGCTATCTTTACAAGAGAAAACATATCCACGTACGAGGGGTGATGTTGCAGCAAAATAAAAAACCATAGATCATAGATGGCCTCAAGATGAATATAGGGGCTTATATTTTTAGCCTAGGCCTAGGTCCTACTGAAAATCAAGACAAGTGTGACTTAATAACATGCCTAGGCCTAGACCCTTGCCTAGCCTAGGCTTAAACCTAGGGCCTAGCCTTTGTGTATCCAATTCCTTTGGCTTAGGCCTAGGCTTAGGCCTAGGCCTACCACCACTAATCAAGACAAATCTGACTTGATAACAAGCCCTAGGTAGGCCTACCTAAACCCTGGACTGGTCCTAATCACAAAGATAAGTGATAGGCCCTAGGCCTAGCCTAAGCCTAGGCTCACTAATTTCAGTGAAACCGAGGCCTAGCTGCTAGTCTTGGCTAGAGCTTTCTAAACCCAAAGCCTAGGCTAAGCCTAGGCCTAGAATCAATCACCAGAACATATTTTATACAGGGGCTAGGCCTAGGCCCAAGGTAGGGCGTAGTATGTCAAAAGATCAACAAGTCCCAAATGGGGTTTGAACTTGAAGGCAAATGCCTTGCAAACGCGTCGTCATCTTCCACAACTTAATACAGCACAAGAACACCAAAATAATTAATTTAATCATTAAAAAATTGCAAAGACAACAAACACTCTTCAAAACAATCACAATGAAGCAGTTCCAAAGACAGGTTATGAAGGTTTTGATGCCATTTTTGTTGCCATCACGAAATTTTTCATTAGTCGACGCTAGCGCGATCTATCGGCGAAAACGTAAACTTCTTGTACTTGTACCAAAGTCGAGCTCTGGCGGCGAAAATTCAAACTCCTTGCACTTTTAGCGGGCTTTTAAACAGTTACCGCGAGACTCGCAATGAAGCCAAAATAGTTCGAATTTCGAATAGTTACTATTCGAATTTCGAATCGAATATTGGAAAAAAATTATTCGCGAATATTATTCGAAATTCGAATATTCGCACAGCCCTAGAATTAATGTATTCGTGTGAAATTTAAGAACAATCGAACAATTATTTCTCTTAATTAATAATTGCAATTTTACGATTTTGCTATGAAGCTGAGATAATGCTAAGGCTTTTATAATTTTCATTTTCTTTTAAAAGTGAAAGGTGTTTAAGATTAAAAAACAATACATCTAAACATTACTAAGACGGATTTTATAATTTTTGTTTTGTTTGATAAATATGATTTTTGCATTGTTTGAAAATGTATGTTTTTTGTGAAAAAATCTATATTTCCCTCAATGCACCAATTACGCTCATCCATCAACGCGGCGGGACTTAAGCGTTTTCCTAGTTTAAAATCATAGCCTAAGTGAAGAGAAAAAAAGTGGTGTGAGAGAAGTGTGTGATGATGACGATTAATCGTTAACCAGAATTGGGCAACCCTGCTGCTTGATATCATTATGGAGCCAAGCTCTTTGGATTCAATCCACTGCCAGCTAGATGATTGGTTGATGGTTGATTTCATAAAAATCAGAAAAAAACAATTATCAGAATCATCGGAATCAAGTCAGAAAATGGTTCTCAGTTTACATGTACATAGTACAAATTTAAAAACAAATAAATGGATGGTGAAGGGGCCGGTTCAGAAGTCAACATACTTTCTTGGTGGAGGAACCGGTCCAGACTTATCACTATATTTTACCTACTAGGAAGCTTCGCAAACGCTTTTTCAGGCGCGTTGGTGGATGAGCGTAATTTTTAACGAAAAAACCATAAAATTGCGATTTCCATGAGAAATAAGTTTTCGATTGCACTTAAATTTCACACAAACATATTAATTCGTAAAATTAAGGTTCTGTGAAAAAATCATTACAATCGGATAAAGCATAGGTGTTATAAATCGAAGATATTTTTTAAAAAGCGTAAAATTGTGATTTTTAGGAGAAATAATTATTCGATTGCGCTTAAATTTCACACGAATATATTAATACACAAAATTAAGGTTCTGTGAAAAAATCATCACAATGGATTAAGCATGTAGGTGTTATAGGTGGAAGAATTTTTTTTTAAATAAAAAAAATCGTAAAATTGCGATTTTCCCAAGAAATAATTTTTTGATTGCGCTCAAATTTAACAGGAATATATTAATTCATAAAATTAAGGTTCTGTGAAAAAATCATTACAATCGGATAAAGCATGTAGGTGTTGTAAGTCGAAGAAAAAAAAAATCGTAAAATTGTTATTTTCATGAGAAATAATTTTTCGATGGCGCACTAAAACGTGGCAGTTCTAAGTCCAGGCCTCCAAAAAATTTCATCGCAATTGGAGTATCGGTTTAGCAGGAATCGTGTTAACAAACAGACAAAAATATAAACAAAAAGAAGAAGAAAAAAAACATTCCACATTTTTTTCTCCAGTATAGTGAAATGGAATCTTTGCTATGCTCATCCAATTATTTATAACTGTGTGATATCCCTTTAAGTTTGGTTTGACTTCTGTTTGAAATTTTTGTGAAGTCCAAAGTTTGCAGTTTGCTTTTCAAATCTATGAAAGTTGAGTTTGAAGTAAAAATAGTGGGTTTGCTTTGCTTCTCCAAATAAAAAAGACCCAGTCTCTGTTAGATATCAAATTCTATTGCAAAGTTTTGTCAATTGGGAAACATTTTGTATGGTGGTTCCTAACAAAGAATGCAGATAGCTCAAAATTGTTTTCCCAACATAACAACTTTGTCAACTCTAATTCACGCTAGCTCAGACTGGATCTAGCACAGATAATTTTTGTTTGTGTTGGTAAAAGAAATTTTCTCTTTCATACACAAAGGCGACATTCCTTTTACCGCGCATTCATACTACCCCCAGCACTACAAAGCATCTGCATTCTTTCGTTGGCGTTAGTATAGTACCCTATGTCTCGAAAGCATTGAGTTGCGGGTCTCTGTGAGTGTCGCCGAAGACCAAACACTTCAGTTTTCTTTTCTTTATTCTGAGACTCATTCAAAACAAGTAGGATCTTGCTCTTGAAGTACCTGACCCCTGGATCACGCTAAACGTTCGGACTCGAAGATGCCAAAGCAAGTTAACAGAAGAGATAGGAGAGTGGAGAAAATGTGTCCTTCTCAGGGCAACGTCACCTTGTTATATTGGAACGCAGGAGGTCTCTCCGAAGATAAATATTTAGAACTTAAGAAGATAATTAGTGACAAAAATGTAGACGCATTCACAGTGGTGGAAGCAGGATCAATCTCAGACAACGAAAACTGGACAAAAGCCATGACTAACGGCTACAAAATATATACTCTCCCTAGACAGAGACAAATCTCTTCAGGCATCATAGTTGGTGTGAAAGTAGGTCTGACATCTAAATTTAAAATTTTACACAAAATGGACGAAGAAGACAAGATAGAGGTGGTACAACTAGAACTGTGGAAAAATCACACTAAGACCACATACATCATTCTCTATAACCCACCAAAACGAAACAAAATTTTTAGATCTAGTCACTATTGACAGTACGTCAGTAATTGTAGGAGATTTTAATGCACCCAATAAAGCCTGGCATTACAATACAACAACAAAAGTTGGACACATAGTTGAAGAATACATAGACAGCAACCCGCTGATGCTACTGGAAGCAGCAGATCCATATACCTTCCTCTCATACAGAGGAGGCCTCTCCAGACCAGATTTAGCCTTATGCCACACAACTTATTCAATCACATGAAACAGGACAACCTAGAGTCTCCTTCCGTTGCTGGACACAAAATTTTACTTATAACAAGACAGAAATGTAAACTTGAAGCTAGAGAAACCAAATGCACTTGGAATTTTAAAAAGGGTAACTGGAAGGAGTACAGAAGAATTACCAAAGAACTATTCCTGGAATTTGAATCAAGGGAAAACATTGATTTAGACAACCAGAAAATTATAGATATCATGCAAACAGCTGCAGAAAAAACTGTACCTAGAGGAAAACAAACAAATTACAAACCGTTCTGGAATGAACAACTACAAACTCTGAAACAACAAAGAGATCAAGCAAGGAAAACTGCAGAACAAACTCAAGACATGAAAGACATGATTCAACTCAGAGAGTACAAGCCATGTTAAAAAGACAAATTTTGGAAAGCAAGAGAATAGCATTACAAGAATATGTGGAGCAAATAGATTACAGAAAGGATGGTGTCAAAGCACATAGATACTTCTCCAGTCTATGTAACCAAGAAAAGAGGGAAGAACAACAGGAGCCAATAATATATAAAGAAGTCCAACTCACCGAAGATAAGGATAAAGCAGAGGCGTTCTGTCAGTATATGTCACAACAAACAAGACCAATAAATAATAAACATGTAAAAGTAGAGCAACCAAAATACATACATGATAACGAGGACCCTTATAATGCACCATTTAATATCCATGAATTGGGACAAGCATTAAGTAAACTGAAAAACAAGAAGTCACCAGGAGTTGACCTTATCTACCCTGAATTCTTGAAAAACCTAGGAAAGGAAGGGCAACTGGTATTACTGACACACTTCAATGCCATATGGGAGGGAAACATACCAGATATATGGCGAAAAGCAGAAGTTATCCCCATAGTGAAGAAAGGAAAAGACAGTAGTAAAGTAGAGAGCTATAGGCCTATATCTCTCACAAGTATGATGTCAAAGCTCATGGAACGTATGGTAAACCAAGACTAAAATCTACCTGGAGACAAATAACCTCATAACAGAACACCAGGCAGGCTTCAGGAAAGATAGAAGCACTCTCGACCAAGTGGCATATCTACAGCAGGAGGTGAAGGAAGGCTTCAATAAACAACTAGCAACACTTGTGGTGTATGTTGATTTCCAAACTGCATTTGATGTTGTGAACAGAAAGATCTTACTTACAAAAATGTCGGATATGAACATCCCAAGCAACATATACAGATGGACTAAAAATTTCCTGAGCCAGAGGTATATGAGAGTGAGATATGGAAACAAAAGATCAAAATACAGAAAAACCAAGGCAGGAGTTCCCCAGGGAGCAGTCATGAGTCCTACCCTTTTCTTGATCTTCATAAATGACCTAGCTGACTATATTGAAGAGAGAAGTGAGGTCAAAGTAAAGCTGTTTGCAGATGATGTGGTGCTGTGGTACAGTGGTAGAGATAAGATAAGATGGAAATTGAAATGAATAAAGCCCTTAAAGCTCTGGAAGAATGGACAGAAAAGAATGCAATGATAGTTAACGAAAAGAAGACCGTGTACGACTACCACACTACGGGACGAAGTGTACCAACATTTTTACTCAAGTACAGAACAAACCTGTTACAGAAAGAAGATAACCCAGTATACCTAGGTGTAACTATGGATCAAAAAATGACAATGACCAAGCATATTGAAAAAATGCAAGCAGCAGGAAGGAAGCGATTAAACCTGTTAAAAAGAGTTGCAGGTGTTACCTGGGGGGCAACAGAGAACACATTATCTACCACATATAAAACCTATGTGAGACCACTGCTTGAATATGGTAATGCAATCATAACAAAAGCCCCTAAAAATGCACTACAATCTCTAAATAGGGTCCAAAATTCTGCACTCAGAATAGTTACTGGAGGTGTTAAAACCACACCTATAGTAGCTATGGAAGCAAAGGCCAATATTCCACCCCTAGAGGCCAGACAAAATGAAGCTGCAGGGATCCTATATGAAAAACTGGTAAGACTGGATCAGAACTACTGGGATAAAGAACCATGTGAAAAACATAAAACCCATGTAACATTCATAACGAAGGCACGACAAATAAATGAGCATTTAATTGGGAATGAGGCAATTAACAATAGACAAGACCTCCTACCACCAAACATAAATGTTGCATTGTTAGAAATCCCACATGCATTGACAATACCTGACATCGACGGTAAGAAAAACAACCACTCATTTGTTCAACTAAATGAATTGACATTGGCATACATTCGCCAGAAATACCCAGAAAATGAATGGCTACATCTGTATACAGATGGATCAGCATCCCCAGGGGAAGGAAATGCGGGCGCAGGGATATACAGCCGAGAATTTGAGGCTTCCTACCCAGCTGGTGCTAATGGAAGCAATTATGATGGAGAAATCCGAGCAATAGTTGAAGCACTATTGAAACTATCAAAATCTGAAAACCGGAAAATTGTGATCCTATCCGACTCCAAGACTGCCATTGCAGCCATTGCAAATAGGGAGGAAACAGAACCCGAAATTAGACAATGTAAACTACAGATTCTACGACTCATGAATGATGGGAACAAAATTGTGCTACAATGGATACCGGCCCACTGTGGCATATATGGTAATGAGAAGGCCGACTACCTAGCCAAACAAGGTAGCAAAAACAACAAGAAAGTAAAAAACTGTCACATAAATCTCTCAAATCTCACCTGCATGCGTCGACAGACAAAGCAGTCCGTAAGGAATGGCAAGAGAGGGGGCAGAATAAACTGTGGGAAGATTACACTAGAATGAGGCCGACTGGTAAACGTAAGTGCTATAGTAGAAAAATAGAGACAGCTCAATTCCGGCTTCAAACAGGACACGACCTACTCGGAAAGCACCTCCATAGATTTGGAATTTTTGAATCTAGTGTCTGTCGGATGTGTGGAGCTGGGGAACAAGACAGGAAACATCTTTTTCAATGTACATATATAAAGCTTGAACGCGACAAAATGCCAAATGGCATGGATCGGAGCGAACAGGAGTCCTATCTCTACTGGCTAACTAGAAAACACATGATGACATGAATAATGTCAATTGTTGGCATATGAAAAAAAGAAGATGAAGTACCTGACGTCACGTGCGTGCATGCAAAACGTTGTTAGCATTCACAGCCAACAACCAACAATTAGCAATAAGAACGAAGGACGATCGTGATGAAACGCGTCGTGGATTAAGGTAACAATCATCTTTAAATTTGCTGTAGTTGTCATCAGCAGGTGAAAAGTTTTGTAAGGGCTGTGGGGGCTTTATATTCTCTCTGCTTTTCCAACCTGACAACCTTTCTCTAATCTTTACCTAATAATGTAAATACTATGTAATTGTGGGCATGTAAAGCATGAACTAAAATAAGCTCAAACGAACACCAATTTATACGTTTCAAGCATTTACATTTTGTTCAAACTCAATTATTTACGAGGCTCTGAACGATTATTGCTCAACAATGAAAGTGGCATACAATAGTGGTGTTGTGAATGGCTGGCTGACTCAACAGTTAGTCTACCTTTGTAGCCTAATAACTAATAAGCATATCTGCTCATTTCAACAATCTCGTGCATTCTTGGCCTTGTTCTTGGTTTCTTAAACAATCTGCCACGAAACAAGTAGGCTATATTATTATGTAACTAGTATCTCCTGGTTTACTAGTATTTGGCCATCTTGCAGCCTAGTGCATGAAGTTTAATACATTCCACGAGTTCTACATACGTAACATAACGTATCTCGTTCTATCAATTGCTACTAATAACTAGATTTATTGGATGAGCGAAGCGAAGACTTCAATTTGACTTTGTGTTTTTTTGTTTGTTTTTTACTTACGTTACCCCAAGAAAAATAGCTCGGGTGTTTTGTTTTTGTTAGTTTTTTTGTCTGTTTGTTCGCTCTCTACCGGGAAAACGGCATATGCGATCTTGATGAAAGTTGGAGGGGACCTTCGAAATCTCTCAACTTAGAGCTGTATTGTTTTTGGGTACAATCGAAGAAATATTTCTCATAAATATACGATTTTTTTCGATTTTTCGTGCGATATTTTCGTGATATTTGGCAAACGGCTACTCCGATATTGATGAAACTTAAAAGGAACGTTTAAAATCACTGAAATCATATATATTATGATTTTAGAAACATTTGAAAAACATATTTCTTATAGAAATCGTACTTTTACGATTTTTTCTCAGGTTTTTAATACGATATTTTCGTGATATTTGGGCCGATTTTGACCAAACTGGTGGGGCTACAACGTTCATATTTTACATTGACTTAAAGATTATGGTGATGTAGTGCCTCTTGAAAGAAAAAGTTGAAAAAGTAGGTCAAAATTCATAGAAATAAAGGTTTTAATATAAGCCTTTTATAGGTGTATAATAAACAAGTAATATCAAGTAACTATAGAAAAAGTAAGGAGATTCCACATAAAAACGTAATCATTGTACAGAAATATTCCAAAAAAGCTCATCCATCAACGCGACTGGAAAATGCGTTTGCGAAGCGGCCTAGTAATTAATAATTATACAAATAAATCTATATTTATATATTCTTTTTTGATGTTGTGTTTCATAGAGACCTATGTTAGTTGTTTGTTGCACTATTATGAAAGCAATTCAATAGGTATCTATACAATTAATATGTTCTAGAAACTTGTAATTGTCTAACCTTAAGATTAAAACCGTCCAATTAAAAAGTTATTTTAGTGGCTACAAGTTTTCTGCATCATTGAGGAGACTACAAATTTGAATACAAAAGTTCAAACTTTCATACAAGTATACAAAATATTTCTTATATATTATATAATACCCCATATAGTGCATATTGATTAGCAAATTTGGTCAGTAGACACTCGAACAAAACCTGTAAAAAGTTAAAAAATTTGACTCTCGCTCAAATTTAACTATATGGTTAAACCTAGTAATTTCAGGGGTTCTATTATTCTATGCTGTAATTACTGTATGTATATTGTTTCTGGGATGATGTAGAATGAAAGATCCTAACATAAATACCGGTACATAACTGTAGCAGTCTGTGTTGAGTAAGAACTAAAGAAAATTAATGCTTTTCTTTTATCACTTGAGAAACTGAACGGATTTGTAGTAACACTATGTTTTGGGTAGTACGTAGTTTGAAATTTGAATATTATTCCTACGGTTTGTTTAGATACATGCATTTTATAATATGTCTATAAATATTATTAGTATTTATAGAGTGATGTTTTGGCTTTGCCCATTGATTAATTTACAAAATACCGTATTTACTCGCTTATAGGCCGCCCTCGAGTAAAGGCCGCACCCTTATTTTGACCACTCAGAGTTTAAAGATTTGGATATAAATACTATTGATAAATGGCTTCACATAATGGCCGCACCCCACTTTTTGAACTTGACAATTTCAAATATACCCGAGGCCTATACTCGCATAAATACAGTATTATATAAAAGATAACCATACTGCCTCCATTTATAATGACTACTGTATGTTTAGTTTTTTAAATAATTATTGTTGACCTACATTGTAACCAATATTAATTTTGTAATTTGAATGTAAATCAATAAACAATATTTTTGTATGTGAAACTGAAACTATTAATTGCCATTAAATAGAATTTCCACATCCTGTTGTTATAAACCTGAAAATGTTATGTTATATTATGTTTTGTTTTGTTATGTTATGTTATGTTATGTTATGTTGGTAATCAGAATCACCATCAGCATGGTTTTATTGTCAACCAATATTAATAATTTAATTTGTCATTTGATATGAACACCTTTTGTGTTGTTTACGTAATTTAGCGTTCATGAGATTGAGATATGACAAAAGGATAAACAATAATTTTGTACAGATCTTGTTTAAAGAATTAAGGAATTATTACATATTATTTGGGATCATTTAATTCCTCTGGATAGGCCATTCTTGTCCTCATTTAAACTATCTCTTGGTCTGGATGAAAACGCTCAGCGTGCGAGATTCTTATCCGGAACCAGAAGGTCACCGGTTCGATACCTCTCACCAGCTAATCTGAATGTAAATTACTTCTAAATCTTTAGCAAAAGTTTGATGGTCTTTTCTTTTCTGATTTTTGCCAAACCGCATATTTGTTTGAGTGGAATCATGAAATAAATATTTTTTCTCATTTGAATTTTAATCAATTTTTAAATCTAAATTGTAAATTGCATTATTATGAAGGTTTGCATCGAAGGTATTAACAAAATATGACCTACAGATATAACAAATATTTTAAAGATATCATAATATCGACCTGTTTGAAACTGATCTCGTTTATTAAAAAAATCAATCCAATACTTAAAAAAATCCGTCTCGGCCAAAGATGTTGGGTCTCAGCGGGTTATCGAACCCCGGTCTCCCGATTGCCGGTCGGGTCCTTAACCACTTAGCTACCAACAGGGTTAACTATATAACGTTTGGATTGTTAGTGCATTTTAAATCCCACGCATACTAAAAAACTTGTAAAAATACAGCAAAACCTTACACACCCAAAAGTAATGAGATCGAAAAAAAATGAGCCATGCTCATCTACCGTCCCATATTTGTGCATTCTTAATTCATAAACGTACAGTGCCCCATAACTACACCCTTGAAAATCTTGGCAAAATAGAATTTGAATTAAAAATTAAAAAATTAGCCAGAATCAATATAAATAAATGTTTTCATATATTATGTTTTTTGAGGTTTATAATAACAAGTTACAATAGAAACTCGACAACAATCACCTACAATGCGTTCAAAAAGCACTTAATAAGTAAAGAGATCCCACGCAAACTAAAAAAAGCGTTTGCGAAGCTTCCCAGTTATACATAAACTAAATATTCGAATTCCCCCTCAACCCCACCCTCTCCATGATTTGTTATTATCATATCATTTATGTCGTCTGCATTATTTTTGAATACTAGGAAGCTTCGCAAACGCTTTTTTTAGTCGCGTTAATGGATGAGCTTTTTTAAGTTTTTAGTTTGCGTGGGATATCTTTACTTTTGCCAGTGCTTTGTTTTGCTGCCTACGCATTGTAGGTGATTGTTGTCAAGTTTCTATTGTTACTTGTCAATTGTTATTATTTACCGTAAAAAAACTTATATTAAAAGCTTTATTCCTATGGATTCTGGCTAACTTTTTCAACTTTTTCTTTCAAAATGTACTACATCACCATAACCTTAATGTCCATGTATAATATGAATGTTGTAGCCCCACCCGTTTGGTCAGAATTGGCCCAAATGGCACGAAAATATCGCACAAAAAATCCAAAAACTTATATTATAGATCTACCAACACCACAAAAGCCCTGGCCAAAACGGACGAGTCGAAGTTGTCTTGAATGCGGGCGAAGGGCGCATACGCGCGTACCGCGAGTGATCGGCAGAGGTGCTGGAGCGGCGAGGTCATCGCTCCCGCCGTATGCTGTAAGGAGATGTGTTCCTCACGGCTGCCGGGTAGAACTGAGCCGTACGGCGCCCGTATCTACGGAGCTCCCCTAAAACCGAGAATGAACTTGGCCCGGAGGCGCGCGCACGTAATGGCGCGGGCCACAGTGGTCTTGGTACATCTATAAGAGCTTTATTTCTATGGATTCTGGCTAACTTTTTCACGTTTTTCTTTCAAAAAGTACTACATCACCATAACCTTAATGTCCATGTATAATATGAACGTAGTAACCCCACCCGTTTGGTCAGAATTGGTCCAAATGGCACGAAAATATCGCACAAAAAATCGAAAAAAAATCGTAAAACTACGATATTAATGAAAAATATTTCTTCGATTGTACCCAAAAACGTAGCAAGTCTAAGTTTAGAGATTTCGAAGGTCCCCTCCAATTTTCATCAAGATCGCATATGCCGTTTGCCCGGTAGAGAGCGAACAAACATGTGTATACATGGTTACATTTTATATAATATATATATATAACTATAAATAAATTTATATATGTGTGTATAGTATACATGTACTATGCTATATATATATATATAATATGTGTATATATACATGTACATGTATATTGTAATTACACCTGGACAAAAGAACGCTTATTTCTTTAAAAGTGCAAAAGGTGTAAAAATTGATGGACAAAAGAACAGACCTCGTGTCGTCTGCAAAAGTAATAATCTGTCCACTTGTTAATAGGTTACATAAGTAATTTATATAGATGTTAAATAAGGCTAAGAATAAAAGTTGTACAAAATTTTAATCATATTGGATAGGCTACAAAATTATGTTTGTACTTGGTTTGTATTTGTAATGAATTTTAAATTAGGCGCCAGCACTGCCGCCTGGAATCTGGACTCGCATTTTGCATTTTGTGATGTGATGTGACGCCATTGCTTTAAAACTCTGGAAACTTTTCGGAAATTTGGTTGGTTTTTTAATAAGGTAAGCTATGAAAAATTGTGGTGTTTATTGCGAAAACACCTTATTGGTTTAGGTTAATATCGTTTAACCCTACTAGCTTACATAGGTTAATATCGTTTAACCCTACTAGCTTACTTTTAAGACGTACCCTAGGCCTAGGGGCTAGGGACTGTAGGGCTAGAATTCATGAATGGAAATTTTGAGGTTAAGGCCGATGCACAATTTGCCAAAGGGATTGGATATACACAAAGCCCGAGACAAGCAAACTGACGGGAACAAATCAAATAAAAAGGACGTTTCTGAATTCTGTTCTTAGTCTCATTACTTGGTCTTATTACTTATTGCTTGGTCTCACTCTCATACTTGATCTTGGTCTCGTTGAAAATACCATACTAGGCTAGGGTTAGGCCTACCATAAGTGTCTCAGCAAAAAAGAGGACATTTCGTTCACAGACATTCGCGAACTACAAGGGGTCTGGGGCGGAGCCCCAGCCGCCGGAGGCGAATTTTTTTTTGGACATTTTTACCGTCAGGATAGCATTTAGAGCGATCTGAACAAGGGTCAAGGAAGGACAGTTGTGCCGACGCCTTTTAAATTGAGGGGTTATTTTTTAAATGAACACTATTTTTTATGACGAAACTAAGACAAGTGGCCTAGGCCTACAACACTTCCTTACGTACGCCGTACGACGTGGACACAAGGCACGAAACGTATGGAAATGGTAACTAATGGCGTTTTCCATTGGCATGCACTCGGCGAGTGCAGAGATGTCATTGTTGTCAACCTCCGTTAGAATAACATTACAAAACTGAACAAATGAAAAGACAAGTGGCAATCCAGTGCGCACTAGGGCGCACTAGTGCGGCCAATGGAAAACTCCATAAATCACGTGACAGTACACTGCTTGCTGCATAGCCTGGCGTGTTGTGACACGCTCGGACATGATCGGCTGCTCGTATTCGGCGATTTACGGTCGGTGGATGGTAATGGGATGGTAAGTGAGGGGGCGGAAGGGTGCGCATGCGCCTCTGCATGGAATTGGGTGAAATAACCGGACATTTGCATTATTTTGAAAAAGCCGCCCGGACGCCCGGACAGACATAAAAAAAGAGGACATGTCCGGCTTTAACCGGACGTATGGTAACCCTACACTAGGCCTACCTACCGGTAGTGTCATTCTAGAACATGGCGGCCTCGGGAGTTGATCGAAACACTTCCAAATCACGTTGAGTAGGCCCTAGCCAAGTAAGTTATTAAATGTTGGTAATAGGCCCTAATATTAAAATAAATAGTATGTTCATTCGTTTTCAAGTTATGTATTATTTATTGTGTATTTATTAACTTTATTTATACGCGCCTTTTCTGTGCGCCACTCAGCTGACATTTCGGCATTCATTCTACTTCTGCGCATGCGCGCCTGGCTGTACCAGTATTTACGCCGCTGCGAGAGCTTTCATACTGTAGCAGTAACCACTTCGTGTCGGAGAGTTTTACGGGAAGGTCTCGTTTTCACGCAGGCTGTTTGTACAGTCTCGGCCCCTTGTAGGCTGTATCGCGTAAGCCATGTTATTACCTGTTCGTTATTAATTATTCATATTCACAGTTTATTGTTTGTTGCTCACTTTTGTACCTGTATTTATTGTAGGCCTACAATATAATATTTGTGTGTTAAAACTTGCCAAGCCTTACATTCATGTATTTCTTTGATCTGAAACATTGCTTTGTCGTCCTTGACATGACAAGTACAGAATCAAATTTGATATGGAAATGGTACGGTAGGCCTATGTAAATTCACGTTAATAACGTCCGCCATGATCAAGACCTGAATCTAGTGTGCACTTTCGATTCTTATTCTTATTACTTGATTTCAATCAGTCTCGATTGTGTGAGTGACTTTTCGGAGCTAGGCCTACTTGTGACGTCACGGATGAAACTGGGTGATTGATGACGTAATTTGTGACGTAAATCGAGACCAAGACCTAAGGTTTTCTACTATTCAGAAAGGTCCTAAGTGTGATAATTAAATTTTGTTTTTCTGTATATTTGTATTTAATTTATTTAGCATACGCCTATTACTTACGTATAAAACATCAATCAGCTGATAAAAATAGTTTTAGGACGTGTACATCTTGATTCCGATTGGTTCCGGTAACGTACGGAAAGTTAAAACTTGGCGATGTTCCCGTTGTCGTTGCTGGGAAGCTTTATTGTGCATCGTGTCGTAAGTTAACATGTGATTCAACTTTCTTCCCGTTATTGTTACTGGGCAATTGTGCATCGGCCTATGTTAGGCCTATATTCTTTACGGTAGTTTTCTCCCCATACCCCCTAGGCTAGCCGCTAGAGTGGCGCATTATGACCTAACGGTTGACGCACCCTGAAACTTAAATAATTGTGGTGCAAGCTAGGGCTAGTGCACCGCAGCCAAGCAGCCGTGCGCTAGAACACTCGGGCACCTTATACTGCAATCAGAGTTGGTCAACACGGGATGTGATATGAAGTTAAAAAATGTCTTAATTGGGGGGGCTCTTTTTCGGTTGGTGCGGTCCAACTATTTAAAACACTTTTCCACCATTAAAAACAATCAGAAACCACTTCATATGAGAAATAAATACAAAAGCGACTCATTATTAACAATTTATTTAGGCCTACATTGTGTTCTTTGAAAATACACAAATATCACTTGAAATACCTAATACAGATTGTTAGCTACGACACTTGACAATTCACTGTTATTATGGTCCACCATGTTAGAAGTGATTTACGCTTAGGCCACGCCTCCTTCAATTTTTGGATGAGCGTAGCAAGCGTAGCGAGAGAAGCAAAGATTCCATTTCACTAGGGGGTACATTGGAGTACAAAATCCGTAATGTTTTTTTTCTTTTTGTAGGCCTATTTTTGTCTGTCTGTTAACACGATTCCGGCTAAACCGATACTCCAATTGTGATGAAATTTTCTGAAGACCTTTGAAATCTCTGAACTAAGACTGCCACGTTTTTTAGCGCAATTGAAAAATTATTTCTCATAAAAATCGCAATTTTACGATTTTTTTTTAATTTTTAAAAACTTTCTCCGACTTTTAACACCTAGGCCTACATCCTTTATTCGACTGTGATAAATTTTTCACGGAACCTAAATTTTATGGATTAAGAGGCCTCGGGAGTCGCAGACTTCTGCCAATTGTGACATAAAATCGTAACGGTTAAAGATAATTACATTCCTCCACTGAAAATCAGTTATATAACTGAGTGGATAGACTCTAAATACAATTTATTTATTTTTTATTTATGAAATCTTTTGTACCTAACATATTAAAGAATATTTTGTTTATGGTCCCAGTTTTTCGTTTATTTTTTCCGTGCGTAAAAAAAAGAGTTAGGGCTATTGAGTAAAATGTAAATGAAAATGCAGTTATCACAAAAATACACTAGGAAAACGCTTAAGTCCCGCCGCGTTGTTGGATGAGCGTAATTGGTGCATTGAGCTGCCATGTGTTACGCTGATTTTCTGTTGATATGTGAAAAAATAATTATTAAGTCGAATATTTTTCTTAAAATTAAATTTAATTTAATAAAAAAAAACTTAATTTTTTTAATTCATCGTAATTTAAAAAAAAAAAATATGTATTTTTGCATTCGTAAATAATTACCCGATTCGCTCAAAAACACGATATTCAATTGATGATTAAATTTCTGTGACTAAATCTTGACAATATGATAATTGTAGGATTTTGAAAAATTTTTAATAAAAAAAACCGAATTTACGATTTTTTTTAAAAATACTTTTTTCCCGATTTTAACCTAATCCTACATCCTTTATTCATTAAAATTGTTCTGTAAAAACCAAACATGGATAAAGCTGAGGTGTAGAGTTCTAGAATTGTTAAAAATAAAAATCGTAAAAGGTTTAAAGAAAATACTTCCTCTACTCAAAATCGTGGCCTATAGTTAATGAGATTGTAAGGCCTCTTAAATTTAATCATTTTTGTTTAGGAATCTTTAAGACACTAAATATACAAGAAATTAGTTAGGATACCATTCGTTTTTTTTCCTCAAAAAAGAGTTGGGGCTATTGGTTGTATGAAAATGCAGTTATCACAAAAATACAAAATTGGGTCTCTACATAATATTGTATTTAAGAACGTCCTAAAATTTTATCAAAATCGGATGTATAGTTTAGAGTTAGACGCAAATATCTTAGAAGTTATTGTCAATATTGTTGCGGGTAGTCTAGCTCCAGGGGCACTTGCTTTCATTTCGCAAAGCTAGCTCGTGTTTCGGAGTAGGAGACTCGCTCTTGGTTTGCCGCTAATCGCCGCATGATGTGTGTGTTGGTTGTGCGGTGACGTGAGTCATTGACGCAAAATCAAGCAATGCAATACGGACAATCTGTGTGGTGAAGGCCACGCATACCATTCGACTCGCAAAACCCAGAGCTTTCATCTCACTGTCTATTTCTAAAATTAATATTATATTAATATAGCTATTCCCGGGAACATCAACATCAACTTCAACTTATTACTTTTTGCTGAAATTAAATGTTTTTTTTTGTTGTAATTACAAACAAGAAACAACTTAAAAAATTAGTTATCTTCCAACTTTTGCTGTGTGTTCTTCGTTTGCTTCACCCTTGAGGGCGTAAATTTGAAGGGTTCTAAATAATGAGTAGAATGCATTCTTAAAAGATTATTTTAATGAGAATGTCTGTTTTCAAAGTTTGAATTTAATAATATGAACGAATCATTAAATAAGCGTTGTGGGCGACCAGGAAGAAAAAACTCGCTTGGGAAGTGGGAACGCAGTAATAAACTTTAGTAGATGATTGCCGGTAGCTGGGATCGTCCGACGGCCTCTCGACTTAGTACTGAGTGTAAAAGACATTGAGTAGTAGACAATCATTAACAAGGAGATTACATGGTATTGGAATCATTACACGAATATATTGCTACATTTGTGAATGGATGAAATGAATATGTGCACAAATGTGTACAAACGATGCACAAACGCCACAGGTGTGAAGGTTGTGAATTTTCGGCTTGGGGGTGGGGGAGCTATCATCCTGTGAAGCTAACGCCCCGCAATTTTTTTTCTATATGTGCACAAACTATGCACAGACGACATAGGTGTAAAAATTGTGACATTTCCGCATGGGTTGGGGTGGTGGCGGGAGGCTTATTTCACGGACTTAGTTTATCATGGTGTGCATTAGTTTATTTCATTATATAACAATCTTGTCAAATTGTAAACTGTAAAATGTGCGAGACGACTGTTCTCCCCGTCAATATATCATGCAATGCAAGTTGCCTGCACAACAAAATGACCTTAGGGGACTAGATGAAATTGTAATAAGTATATAACAGTTTACTTTGAGGTTGTCAAACATCCTATTTCATACAAAAAAATCGTTCTTTTTAAGTGTGGAATAGATTAAAAATTCAATTTTAAATTGGCAATGACATTCAGACACTGTCAAGTGAGTGGCACTGGTATATAGCTCACTGACCGTCTATGCCTGCCCTGATGACTGTCAAAATAAAAAGAAAGAGCCAGGTCGTCTTCATGGGAATATCAGCTATGCCCAGTGGCGGAACTAGGCGCCCGCAATTGCGGGCGGGCCCAGGCCCGTGTAGGGGCCCCGTTAAAAAAAACTTTGAAAAAAAAACAAAACAGTATTTCACACTGTTTGGAAAATATTGTATTTGTTTTCGTTGCTAAAATGACCGTTTTGTGAATCTAGCGGTTTGAAGGTGAAATCTAGCGGATATTTAGGAACTTTTAGCGTCCATAACAACACACAAAAACTACATTATTTTGGTATCGCATTCAGCCCACAGCTTTTTTCTAAAACGCACCAAACGCACTCTAAAAACTTGATTTTTTAAATTTTAGCCTGCGGCGCTGTTGTTTGGGTGCGCTCCGTTCTTGGTCCTTATATAATATCCCAGGGATATTACATAGGACCCCCCCCCCCGGGATGAAAAGCCTGAATACGACACTGAGCCTATGTATGTGTGTATCTGTTAGGGGGCCCCCTATAAAAAGTTTGCGGGCGGGCCCATGAAACGAAGTTCCTCCACTGGCTATGCCCCCATTTTCGAGACAATGAGCTCAAACCCAAACGCCCCAACAAGCTGAGCGAGGGCTAAAAAAATCGTGATTTATCCCCGATAACAGCAAAGGCAACCCGAAAAACGAAATCGGTAGCTTTTAGCTTTGAGGGTAAAAAACGTCCAATAAAGGCAAAATATTAAGACAGGTTCAATTATGCGGTTTAGGCAGAAAGGTGTTAGAAGCAAACTCAGGACGTGATCTTACTATTTTTGATGTTCTTATTCCAAAAATTAATGTTGCCGAGACGTCCCGAGGGCTAACTCCCCCCCCGGCCCCTACCACCAAAAACCACTATTTTGATCTTTTTTAAATGCTGAATTGCAAACATGTTTCATTGCTCGTGCTGGCAATTCGGTGACTGGCAGCATACCTATTTGTGTGTTTACTGTTTCGTCGGTAGGGCCTATAGTAGTTGTCGGCGCCTTCAGGATTGTTATAATTTCTCGATTTGTTTAGTCGGGAAACACTCCGGTAGGTGTAATTGATATTATTTACTACAATTCAGAAAAATGTACCCGTCCTGATGGTCTAGTGGTTAAGACGCCTGTCTGGAATGCGGGAGATCCGTGGTTCGATTCCCGGTTGGGGCGGACTTTTTTAATTTCTGAATTGTAGTAAATAATATTGTTATAATTATATTAAAGAATTGCTAGCAGAATCTACATATGATGCCTTGTGCGACCAATTTGATCTCTCCCAATCATTTGAAGTAGGCCTACTTCTATTAAAAAATAACGGCGACAAAGTTTCTAGATTTCTCATCCAAAGTAATTTATATAACAAAATTTAATTCACCATACACATTTATGTTATTCATTTATTTCTATTTAAATAAATAACTTTTGTTTTGCTTTTCCTATATCATCATCATTTTCTTCTCTTATATACACACTTAGAAAACAATATAATCATTAGTCAGGCTATTGTACCGCCTCTGGCCGATAATTTGAAAGTCGAAGAAACATGTCTGAAAAGTTTGCTGAATGAAAGAAGGCCTTTAAAATAACAGAAAAAAAATTGTGATTTTTTTTGGGCGGGACATAACCTCACTTTTGGAAATTAGATTTAGATTTTTGGACAAAAAAGTGAACTACAAGACTAGTTCAAAATTAAATTTAGAAAATCGGTTTTCTGGACATAGTTTCTAAACACCTTAGCTACAACTTGACTATAGCTAAAATATTTTTCTGAAAATAACAGTTGGTGTACGAATTTTTTTGTCAAACGGTACAAATACGAGTTTTGTTTAATACGAACAATATTTAAAGAAAAATAAATAAATAAATAAATAAATTGTTTTTAGAGTCTATCCACTCAGTTATATAACTGATTTTCAGTGGAGGACTTCAAATCAAAGCGACCAAGCCAAACCTGTAGGCCCCGACGCAATCGACGAGTGAGCGATAACCAACCAAAGATCAATTTTTTTAATAGGAAATATAGCAATAAGTGGTGTGGACAGTGCGAACACCCGCGAATCAACGCCAGAATCAACAAGGCCGATTCAGAACAACTCTGAATTTATTATGTGCTTTGTTGCAAGGACGGCTCCAAAGTCACCGTTTACAAACTCCTAAGACACGAACTGAAAATACGATGCTGTATAGTGTTGTGCTAATATGTGTGGCAGCTTGCGTTGACAGTATGATGAGACATAGTCTGACACATCGTTTATATGTTTATAGTTTGTCTACGAGGATCTCCTTGGAGTGGTGGCAGAGGCGGACAACGCACACAAGAAGAAACGAGGCGATCAGTCAACAACGCACAGCTGGAGCCTGGAGTATGAACGGTAAGGCTGCTGTGCACTACCACTCTTATCAATCAACAGTTTACTTAGATCTCAGGTAGGCCAATAAACAGACTAATTTAAAAGACAAGCTACTTATAGGGTCATATCATATAACGTCATATTTTAATGAGATCTAGGCCTCGATAAAGTTTCATCAAGATGAGAGTACAGTACTCCCTCGACAATTCGAACTCTGATAGTTTGAAATTCGGAAAATTTCAAACAAAAACATTGGTCTCAACTAGGGATGTCAACGGGTACCCGGGTACCCGTTACCCGCCCGTTGCCCGCGGGTACGGGTCCAATTTTCCATTACCCGTTACCCGGAATTACCCGTTCTTTCCTTTGTCCATCGCGATCTTTTTCACGGAACAGACAATACATCGCGTCATTATACCCCTCCCCCTACCGCTCATGGCTGGCTGCTGTGATTGTAGCGACGAGTGATTGAGTGAGATTGTTGAATGATTTAATACGGAATTCGGTGCGGGTTGGGTGGGAGGGCTTAGAGATAGCGGCAAACAAGGCTTGACCTTAAAGCAAACTATACGATTTGGTTGCTCGAGACAAAACAGATGCCAATGCACCGAATTTCGTAATCGGGAGCGCAGAAACACTAAAAAATGAGTGTTATCTGCCCGGTTGTAACGACGTTTGACTGTAGACCTAGAGTTTGCGATGACTCAAAGCTGCCGATGTGAAGACAGGAAGGGTGTTGGATTGGACACTACTCGTGTCGCGTGTATGAATGAAACAATGACCGTAGACCTAAAGTGATTCATGAGAAAACACAGTTCGGCTGGTCGCACACAGGATAAAAACAGCATAAAATAAAAATAGTTTACTGATCAAGGATAATTAGTAAACGTGTACACATACCATCCCTAATTTTCTGTGAAGTGGAAGATCACTTCGAATGAACTGATACAAAAATAGTGCGCGGGGAGCGGGAGATCATGCATTGGGATAAAGACAAGGATTGACCTTGATCAGCCTACGATCCGATTTCGGTTGCGTACATATGCGCATGAAAGGAATGTAGTAATCAATCAGTGTTCCTTTCCGCTTGATGTAGTTGCTCCGAACCCATTGAGTCATCGTACACTAAAACATACGTGGCCTTTTACCAATACTACTTTTAAACTGCCAATGCTTTTCTGAATCATTTGACACCCATGACGATAAATCGAACATTTACTACCCGCGGGTATCTCGGGTAACGATCGCGGGTACCCGGGTACGAAAATTTCCGGGTATTGACATCCCTAGTCTCAACCATATAGGGAACCACAAGTCTAACGCGGGAAGCCAGTTCAGTGCATTAGAAGAGAATGTCCCATAAGAATAGCATTAGGCAATTTTTAAAACGCTTGTATCTTTTGAACGAGAAGTATTTAAGAAATATCATTCACATTAGTCATACACCATTCTTTTCTTCAACTATCACATATAGTAGAATTCTAATACCATGTTTAGAATTTAAATGAGTTCGAGTTTAACAAGATGATGTTTGCATTTTTCATCTGCGTCGCGCGCCGATCCTCCGTGATTGGCTGTTGAATCGAAGAAACTAACATGTCGGACAGCTGAGCACACCGTGCACTTGGATGCTGTACGTGCAAAGCTGCTCCTCGCTAGTCGGCCGTGCGCATGCGTTGGTTCTCTCTCTCTTTTCTACCGTGCGTCTCTTTCCATTGAATCGCTCCAAAACGCGAAACATACATGTGTTTCTAAAACGTTTATTCAAATTCTGTTGCGACTTTTGTAAATTGAATAATGGCATCAAATGTGTCAAGAAAAGAAACGGTGATTAACGTAATGTGAATGATATTTCTTAAATATTTCTCGTTCAAAAGATACAAGCGTTTTAAACAATTGACCAATGCTATTCTTATGGGAACATTCTCTTCCAATGCACTGAGCTCGGCTTCCCGCGTTAGACTTGTGGTTCCCTATAGGACTTCACATGTTATTTTATTTGGTTACTTTGAAATTCAGCATTTGTATTTTGAAGTCATATTGAGTCCCAAGTTTGAAAAGAGTCATGTTTTTGGAACGTAGTGTAGCTCATAATGCTGTGGCGTTACTCGGCGGAAATCCCCGGGCTATTTATAGCTCTCGTCCATTATCCAGCGCTCGACTTACGAGATAAACGAAGGCTGGAAGGTTGCCAAGGAAAGCATGCATTCAGTTGCTGATGCCTCGCCGAGTAGATGCACAGTGGTAGACGCGTTTGTCCCTGGTCTGCGTACTGTTTAGTGACGTGCTGTTTTTTATCCTGTGTGCGACCAGCCGAAGTGTTTTCTCATGAACCAATTTACCGTCATTGTTTCATTCATACGTGCGTGTAGTCTCCAATTTCAACACCCTTCCCGTCTACACATTGGCAGCTTTGAATCTTCGCAAACTCGTAGGCCTACAGTCAAGTTTTACGTCATTACGACCGGGCTCATTTTCTCAGTGTTTCTGCGATCCGATCACGAAATTCGGCGCATTGGCATCTGTTTTGTCTCAAGTGCAAGTCACAGCACATCGACATCGCCCCGGTAGAAAATCTTCGAGTGTTCTTCGCAGATGACTCGACTCATGCCCTGTCAGTACAGACATCCAATGAATTATCGGTAGCCGGCAACCAAGCAACCCAGAAAATGGCCATGTTCTCGCAGGAAAACAAACTTAAGATCAACCAGCAAAAAACCACCTTCCTTCACTTTCACACCTACCAGAAACACCTAAATTACTTACCCTTATTCGCATGAACGGGAAGAGCCTTGCTCAAGCACAGAGTGCCAATTTTCTAGGTCTTGTCATTGAATGCAACTCTTGATGTTTCGGCCAAATAAACAAAGTAATCGCTAAAAGCTACCTCATGTTACGCAACCCTGAGAAACTTAGTGTCGTCAGATTAATCGTTCAATTGACTATGTCCTATGTATATTCGCATCTCACTTATGCATAATATTCTGGCACATTCACCACATCTACGCGCATTTCATCTTGTAAAAGCGTGCAACTTTTTTAACATATTACTCATTTTAAATTCATTAGTCTATCGTAACTGTCTTCTTAGGTATATCTAGCAATTAATTTTAGTCTTAAGAATGACGACGTCTATGTTACCATTGGGAAGACATGCATGCTTATTTTATATTCAATGTCTTGTATTCCAATATCCATGTAATCCAAGGTCTAATAAAAAATAAAAAATAACCGAAAGAAATCCAAAAATAACATTGAAATAAAAACAACTCCCTGTATTTTAATAAAAATAGACTAGGCCTACTAATTTTTGGTTTTTTAAATACTAATTTTTTAAATCACACCCTGATAGCAACTAATAATGGCCCATAATGCCTAGCTGATGTTAGTGTTTATTTTTGTTTCAGATACAGCAAGTAAGTCCTTCTCGGTCTGTTTTTTTAATTGAATAGGCATAATAAATAACATATTGAAGTCAAATTAGTTATCGCATTTGAGAAGGCTATAGCCTTATCAACATAAATTTTTCATTTTGTGTTTGACTGATAGAACATAGGATAGATTCAGTTTTGTATAAAGTAGGGCTCTAATTAGATGATGATGCATCTTTTGTCATTAATATGTACCGTATTGTGACAGTGAAGTACTGGAAGATCGTTAAAAGACTCAGTTATACGAAAGTGATCAAGAATTTTGTGGCAGAAAGAGACTGATATTGATTTTCTGAACCACTTCGATTGAATATTTTTATTTCTTGTGTTTAGCTTGTCATATATATCTGTGTGCTTGTGTTTGTAAATGTTTGTGTGCCACGCAAGACCTGCCATCAAGCTCAGTACGCAGCAACATAGACTTTGTTTTGCCGTCACCCATGTGGACTTCTGCACCCTCGCCTATTCAGCCACTCAGTCTTACAAGTGGTGAGTAGGCTACACTCCATTGGATTGTTTATTGCTAAGGGAGCTAGGCCTACAAATACCACCCCCAAAATTTATCTGTTACCAAATATTCTGTAGCTATATTAAATTAAGATTTAAAAAATATGTCTTAGGCCCTATGTGATTTTGATTTTGGCTAGCAAGCACTAGAAGATAGCCCGAGAAACTGGTGACTCGTCACCCCCCGACCCGACGAATGTTGGAAAAGGGTGTTTGATATATATATATATGCATTTTTTTAACTAATCATTCTCAAAATTTGTGAAAATACTCAAAATAGACATTTTGTGGAATTTCAATTTCGTGAATCGGCATTTACCTAGGCCTACATACTTTTTTACAATTCAGTTTTATTTTTCTCATAGTTATTTTAAAGTAGGTACAAGATTACAAATGTTAAGCCTACAGTATTTTGTCATTAAACAGAAATTAGCAATTGACCTTAGGAGACCTAGGGCTACCTCACTTTCAAAACTTCTTTAGTTCCATGGTCCAGTCAATTCCAATAAACTCAAGAGTAGATGAGACTATTTAATTGTTATTAACTACAGGAAAAGGGTATCCACCCGTGAAACTCCAAAAATATATTTCATTCAGTCTGACTACCAAGATATGAATTAAGAAAGTAGGTAACTAAACAATTATTGGGTCCACTTTGACCCGAATTTTTTTTAATCTAACTCGGTAATTTTCAAGCTAGGTCCCATCGGCAAAAATCTCCCATAAGAAATAACATGGGGACGATCTTTATGCCCCTTGACCTTGGAGGAAATTGATGCAAAAAGATATTGACCGTTATAGTCGTAGGCCTACTCAGCAGCCTTTTCTGCAAAATCCACTATATTTCGTTTTGTAAGTTAGGCAATTGGTTCTCTCAAAATATTATGCGTATTAAGGGTGTGATTTTGGAAGTCATATTTTTTGTGTTTATTTGTGCACAGTTTAAAGACACGATATTATAAAAGGCAATTTTTGGATGAGCGTAGCGAGCTGAGCGAGCGAAGAGAAGACTTCAATTTCACTGACCCCTCAAAAAATTTAGCTCCAATGTTTTTTTTTGTTTGTTTTTATGTCTGTTTGTTCGCTCTCTACCGGGCAAACGGCATATGCGATCTTGATGAAAATTGAAGGGGACCTTCGAAATCTCTGAACTTAGACTTGCTACGTTTTTGGGTACAATCGAAGAAATATTTCTCATGAATATCGTACTTTTACGATTTTTTTCGATTTTTAGCGAGATATTTTCGTGACATTTGGGCCGATTCTGTTGAAACGGTGGGGCTAGAACGTTCATATTTCACATGGACATTAAGATTTGGTGATGTATTGCTTTTTGAAAGAAAAAGTTGAAAAAATTATCCAGAATCTATATAATTAAAGGTTTTAATATAAGTTTTTGGAGGTTTATTGGATGAGCGTAGCGAGCGAAGAGAAGACTTCAATTTCACTGACTCCTCAAAAAATTTAGCTCCAATGTTTTTTTGTTTTTTTGTTTTTGTTTGTATTTCTGTCTGTTTGTTTGCTCTCTACCGGGCAAACGGCATATCCGATCTAAATGAAAATTGGAGGGGACCTTCGAAATCTCTAAACTTAGACTTGCTACGTTTTTGGGTACAATCGAAGAAATATTCCTCATGAATATCGTACTTTTACGATTTTTTTCGATTTTTAGTGCGATATTTTCGTGACATTTGGGCCGATTCTGACCAAACGGGTGGGGCTACAACGTTCATATTTCACATGGACATTAAGGTACCTAATGGTGATGTATTGCTTTCTGAAAGAAAAAAATGAAAAAGTTAGCCAGAATCTATAGAAATAAAGCTTTTAATATAAGTTTTTTGATTTTTTGTGCGATATTTTCGTGCCATTTGGGCCAATTCTGACCAAACGGGTGGGGCTTCAACGTTCATATTATACATGGACATTAACCCATCCGCACCAGCGCCCCAAAACGCTAGCGCGCCCACGGAAACCGCGCACTTTTGCCCTCTGCACATCGAAGTTGCAGCGTAGTAGGCCTACAGTAAGAACAACGTTATCAACATCATCACTGTCACTATCACTTATTATTACCGTAGCATTATTTCTAGGCCTAGGCCTGTTCACAACTAACCTAACAATACACGAAATTGTACGGCTACAAGTACGACCCTCGCGATCGTGATCACGCCCATTCCTAACCTCAATATTACTCCCACGCACATCAACGCACATTTCTTCTTCGCTGTCACTTTCACTTACTATATCTGCACCGGTTCTACGCATACGATTAAAATCACAACCTTCATCATCACTATCACTGAAATCTGATCCAAGAACATCCAAAAATTGACTGATTTTGGATTGTTTTTGCCGAGAACAACGCTTTGGTTGATCCGAATCTGCCATTATTGACAGAAGACAGGCGCGCTAGTTTCACGTCGATAACAAAGTCGATTGTAGCTTCACGTTTTTGCCGTAAGAGTACCAAAGAACACCACTAGATGTCACTACATACTTGACGCGGGAAATGCAACAAAAAGTACAACAATTGGCCGATGAGCTGATACTACTGCAGTTTGAATGGAAGCGCGCGTAAATGCGGACCAGTCCGCTTATGGCTTCCGCGGCCAGGCTATGATTCGCGGACTAGTCCGCTTACGGGTGCAGATGGGTTAAGGTAATGGTGATGTAGTACCTTTTGAAAGAAAAAGTTGAAAAAGTTAGCCAGAATCCAAAGAAATAAAGCTTTTAACATAAGTTTTTTACTGTAAATAATACCAATTGACAAGAAACAATAGAAACTTGACAACAATCACCCACAATGCGTAGGCAACAAAACAAAGCACTTGCAAAAGTAAAGATATCCCACGCAAACTAAAAACTTTAAAAAGCTCATCCATCAACGCGGCGGGACTTTAGCGTTTTCCTAGTAATAACAATAAGTAACAAGTAACAATAGAAACTTGACAACAATCACCTACAATGCGTTCAAAAAGCACTTGATAAGTAAAGAGACCCCACGCATACTAAAAACTTACAAAAAGCTCATCCATCAACGCGACGGGACTTAAGCGTTTTCCTAGTAGATTGAAATGGTGCTCTAGTATCTATGTGGAACAAAAAACAAGCAGGTCAAAGCCGATTTCAGAAATTTTCAAAACACCAATTTTCAACAATTGAATGCCTCCCCGGAATAACGTTGCAACCAACATTTTTCAAATTGTTCAGGAGAGTGATATTAGTGTATAATATCATTATAAATGAACAAATGACATGCAATATATTATGTATTCATTTATTATTACTAAGTAACATAAATTTATGTTTTTGTCATTTCCAATGATATGGATTTGTGAAATATCAATTGATAATGGTACGAGTTTGTGGAAAAAGGTTGCATATGCATAAAAATACATAGTAACCATGGCAGTTTCAGGCAACATGCATACACTTTAATGATAAGTAGGCCTATATACCAGGTCTATACATGTTCTAATACACTGTAAACATTGTCTATGTGGGAAGAGTACCTATAACATTACGCAAATAAAATTAATCAATCAATCAATCAATCAAACATATGATAGTATGGTAGCCAGGCTAATATAATAGTATAGAATATAGATAATAGCTAATAGTATATGCTTATAGGCCTAAAGATAAAAATTTAGGCACCTATAGCGATTAAGTCCTTAGAAATTACATTTTATAAAGTTTATTTCAGGTTTTGTTCCATGTAAACAATGCATATGCAACGTTTTTCCACTTTTTAAGTTTGGGTCCGGTTTGGCAAGCCTCTGCGTTCCTTTTCGGTCTTTGTGGGCCAAACCTCTATCCTTTACTATCTTCCTCTTAATGTCCTTCCATTCTAAATAGTTTGACTAACGTTTTTAGCCTTTAATTAGATGGTTTAGAGAAGCCGGGCTGATTTTTACGCCGAGTTTGTCCGCCATGTTTTCTGTGTATGTAACGTTTTTCCACGGAGCACAAACTTGAGAAGGCTGTATGAAGGGTAGAAGTTTAAGATTTTTTCCACAGATGGTAGCACATGATTGGCCACTGCATAAGCAACGTTTTTCCATGAAAAGGTCGATTTGACTGAATTTGTTGGTTGCAACGTTATTCGGGGGAGGCATTCAATTTCAGGATCAAAACACTTATTTTTTTTTGTGTAAATTCACAGTTACTTAAGATATAATTTTTTGAATTGTCATTCTAGTGTAGGCCTAGTAGGCCTAGGCTATTATGCTTAGATTTTGTGGAAAAAAATAATTTTTGGGGGTAATACTAATAGCCCCTTTAAAAGCATTGGGAGCAATATTGTTTTCACACACCTCTGCGTGAAGTTGGTCCCAGATGTACGGTAAACCTATGTCAGGCCTAGAAGCCTACCCTATTACTAGATCTTACTTTGTATTGAGAAGAGTTAAATTCTATATTACTTTGTGTTATAACCGGAGGAGTAAATGTATAACACACCCTGTTGTTCTGCTTCTGTCTCCAGCTGACGTTCAAGATGGCGCCTGTGGACGATGCACCGTCCTCCAAAAAGTCCAACCGAGTTATCAGCAGACTGAGAGAGATGGACCTCGGACTTGTTGGAGTCATTCAGCGCAACCAGCATCTTTCAAACTGGAACTTCTGTTACCGTGAGTTGTAAAACCTGCACTGGTGATCCTTGTTCTAGATTTAATTGTTCAGCTAATTTTAAATACAGTTTAGGAATTCAATAGACCTATATTAAGATCTTATTTTGCATCTGTAGTCTAGTGGAGTAGTCTAGTGGAGAAGTCATCCGCACGGTGAAGCGGGAGACCCTGGTTCAATCCCCAGCTGAGGTTGATTTACAAATTTCTGCTTTGTATTACCGGTACCGGTACCCTATAAAATGTAATTGAAATGTCTAAATATTTAGCTGCAATTTTGAAGCAAACCATGTTGGGGTATATAATGTTAACTCAGGAGACTGCATATTTGTCCTAAATTGCTGAATAATTCAATGTTCTCAATGTTTCCATCAAATGAGGTTTACGCCGTCCGCAGTGACTCATACGACTAGGTAATGTGCTGGTTATAGGTCTACTCCCGCCATTTAATAAGTGTTTTGTGCTAAAGATAATAAATTACATTTCACAATCACAGAGTAGCTTATCAAAGATTTCACAAACAACAATATTTGTGCCTGAAGATAATTGGTTTTGGCTTAATGTGACTTTCAATCTTGACTACACCTGTCAGCTGGTGAAAGTGGTGACATTAAAAAAATATACTAGGAAACGCTCAGTTGGACGCGTTGATAAGCGAGCACGTGCTATAGCTAGACCCACATTGCACATTTTTTAAAATTTTAAAATTTGCGACGTTCGCTGTCCACAGGGCCATGTTTCCAATATTATTCATTAAGCGAGCGAAGCGAGCGTTTCCATTTGACTCTGCCGGAAAAAATAGTCACTGTTTTTTTTTTTTTTTTTGTTTGTTTGTTTGTTTGTATGTCTCGCGATAACGTTCGAACGGAGGCTCGGATCGAGTTGAAATTTTCACCATCCGCAAGCTTTGTTCTCGATTGAATGCCATTAGTTTTGTGGCAAAATCGTTCATAAAGTTAAAAAGTTACATTAAAGTTAATCGAAAGTTTTTTTTTTTAAACTTCACGGCGACAAAATCTGAGATGGCCAAATCATTTAGAATGTCCGTCCGGTCACGAATATGTTAATTTTATTTTGATCCGATAAGTAGGCCTAGTGTAGATGGAAATTACATTATAACAAAGTACGGTTACCATGGCAACGGAAAGTCGTGCAGCTTTTTTGGCTCATGATAGCGGTCGAACGGAGGCTCGGATCGAGTTGAAATTTTCACCATCCGCAAGCTTTGTTCTCGATTGAATGCCATTAGTTTTGTGGCAAAATCGTTCAAAAAGTTAAAAAGTTACATTAAAGTTAATTGAAAGTTTTTTTTTTCAAACTCAACGGCGACAAAATCTGAGATAGCCAAATCATTTAGAATGTCCGTCCGGTCACGAATATGTTAATTTTATTTTGATCCGATAAGTAGTGTAGATGGAAATTACATTATAACAAAAGTAACGTTGCCATGGCAACGAAAAGACGCGCGAAGTTTCTAATGCACTGCCACCTAGAAGTTATCAAAATACTTTCGAGGAAGCAGTCTATTATTTGTCAACAAAGAGTTTAAATAGTTTTCCCAAGGAGTCAAGGTCCTCTAGATGGCGGTGGATTTTAAAGTAAAGATTTAAACACGGGTTTACCCAAATACCTTGGCAATAATAAAAAATACTGGAAACGCGAACGTCGTAAATTTTTAAATTTAAAAAAATGTGCAATGTGGGTCTAGCTATAGCACGTGCTCGCTTATCAACGCGTCCAACTGAGCGTTTCCTAGTTATTACCAAGGTATTTGGGTAAACCCGTGTGTAAACCTTTACTTTGTGGATAAAATCCACCGCCATCTAGAGGACCTTGACTCCTTGGGAAAACTATTTAAACTCTTTGGTGACAAATAATACACTGCTTCCTCGAAAGTATTTTGATTACTCCTAGGTGGCAGTGCATTAGAAACTTCGCGCGTCTTTTCTTTGCCATGGCAACGTTACTTTTGTTTTAATGTAATTTCCATTTACACTACCTACTTATCGGATCAAAATATAATTAACATATTCGTGACCGGACGAGACATTCTAAATGATTTGGCCACCTCAGATTTTGTCGCCGTTTAGTTTGAAAAAAAAAACTTTTGATTAACTTTAATGTAACTTTTTAACTTTTTGAACGATTTTGCCACAAAACTAATGGCATTCAATCGAGAACAAAGCTTGCGGATGGTCAAAATTTCAACTCGATCCGAGCCTCCGTTCGAACGTTATGGCGAGACATACAAACAAACCAAAAAAAACAAAACAAAGCTAGTGACTATTTTTTCCGGCAGAGTCAAATGGAAACGCTCGCTTCGCTCGCTTAATTACTCTACTCACGCTGAGTGATAAAGACCACTAGTCGGTCAAAACGACTTGTCTAGGCCTCCTCATCTATTTGTGTCTATGCAACCTACCTAACATTTTTTAAGGTAAGGGCCCGTCGTGAATG